>CM045885.1:816115-858615 GCA_025169545.1 Anguilla japonica
CAGCACGTTCCTGTTTGCCCCGGTGGCAGGTGAAGCTTTACCTGCCCGAGTTCCTTCTGTGTGTCGTTCGGAAGCACGGGCGCTCCGTCGCTGCGGTTTATGGGGGGAATTTGCGTCTCTCTCAGCGAGCGGCATGCCGGACCTTGGGAATGAAACCAGGTCTGTCTCCCGGAGGTGAGGAAAGAGGAGGTGCTTTTTGGAATCTCTGGTCATTTCCTCTGGTCAAAAAGAAGGAGGGGTGCCTTGCAGGGGGTCACACACACGCACACATACACAATCACACACACAGACACAGTCACACACATACATGTGTGTGCACACACGTACACAATCACACACACAAACATACATACGCATACACGCGCACACCAACACACATCATGCACGTAGCACACACACACACACACAATTACTTTGTTCCCTTTTTCATTCATTGTTCATCACAATGAAAGCTCAGACTTCTCTGTATTTTCTGGGGGTCACTTCCTGTGCAAATACAAATCATTCTGAACTCAGCTGCGGTATGGCTGTGCTCTGTGTACTAACCTTATAAAGGTGCCAAATGTGTGCAATCTACAAAGTGGACCATGTTCCACAGAGAAGTGATTTAGCAAACAAGCTCCACCAGAGAGGCACAGAGCAGCAGTTGAGCTGTTTCACCAAAAGTGGACAGAACAGGAAAGACCCAAAAACACTGCAGTCTTCCACGACTGCTTGTAGGCAGGTCCCTTATTTCCAGAAACATTTTACAGTCGAAATTGCTGCTATGAAAACAATTGAAAAGCATCCTTAAATTGCTTGCTTTGTGTGTAAAGCATACTATGCTGTACCAATATAGCCCTGAAAATGAAAAGCTGATGTTTTTATTATTTTTGAACATACACATCGAGATGGAATTTTGTTTTTTGTTTTTTCAGGGAAAAATATTTGGGTTTTGCACCCTAGAATACGGGATGTGGGATTGGCCGTTCCAAGCAGGGGCCAAAGGCTCTCGCTTTCTTTTTAATTTTATCTTTTTAATCAAAGCATCTGAGCTGAATTTCAAACTGGATATTCACATTCAGAGATGGGGGTGCAGTTGGGGGGTGCAGTTAAGCTTCTGTGTGTTTTTCGGGAGCACCTTGAGCGTGTTGTGAAGCGGCCAAAATGACGGACAGAAATGCAGAGGCACAGGTTGGCTCTGTGCCGATGGGGGGGGGGGGGGGGGAGCCGCTGGGGGCTCAGCGCCGGTGGGGGGGGGGGGGGGGGGGCGGGGGGGGGGCGCTGAGAGCAGAGCCAGCGCCAGCGCTTTCACTCTGGAGAGACACGCAGCGGGAGCACAGCCCCCCTCCAACTGCGCCAGCTTCCTCAAGGTCAATCAGCCACACACACACACACACACACACACACACACACACACACTCACACTCACACACACACACACTCACGCTTATATACACACACACACACACACTCACACTCGCACACACTCACTCATATACACACACTCACGCTTACATACACACACACACACTTATATACACTCACACACACACACACACACACTTATATACACTCACACACACACACACACACACTTATATACACTCACACACACACACACATATACACACACTCACACACACACACACTCGCACACACTCACTCATATACACACACACACACACTCACTCACACACACACACACTTATATACACACACACACTCACTCATATACACACACTCACACTCACACAATCATACACACACACACACACGTACACAATCATACACACACTCACACACATACAAACTTATATACACACACTCACACACACACTCACGCTTATATACACACACTCACACACTCGCACACACTCACACTCATATATACACACACACACACTTACACAATCATACACACACTCACACACACTCACTCACTCATACACTCACACACACTCACTCATATACACACATACTCACACTCCTATACACTCACACACACACACAAACTCATACACACTCACACACACACCCACACACTTACACACACACATCTAAATTCTCATCTATATCATCTATACACACACGTATCCCTATGTGAACTGAAATACAATATGGATTGTTGCCTGTGACTACAATTTTGAATGTACCTATGCAAAAGAGGTCATAAGGTAATTATAACACGTGTATTATTATTATATATAATAGCATTATGAAAATGTAAAAAAATTGCACCAGTGGGTTATTTTAAGGAAAATAAATAGAATAAGCAGACTCAGGTATGAAACTGTGTGTGTGTGTGTGTGTGTGTGTGTGTGTCAAGGGTGGTGGTTGGGGGGGGGGGGGCAGTGCAACTGAGTGAGTGTTTATGTAAGTGTGCTTATATTTCTTTATTATTGGCACCAAAGTCCCCCTGTAAAGATTATTCCATATATTGGTCAAAATTGCCATTTTCCCTTCCTTCTTTCACCAGCTGCAAATCCCCAGTTGCCCATTAGCCCAACAGGGTCAATTCCCCACATAGCTTGGTTCATGTCACAATAAAAGGCACTTTTTATGGGTTGTGGCAGCAAAGCGCTATTAAATAGATAAAACATATGAAATAGGCATCTGGAGGATTATAAAAAGAATTGCCTCAATAAACCCACAAACACCCGGAGCAGTGTTTCTGTCTCGATGCGCCGTTAAAGGTGTTGGGACTCAACGGCCAGGCGCGCGCGCGGTTTTAAGAGGTGAGAGCCTGCCCCCTTGTGGAAACGAACGGCAATGCAATTTATTTCACGAAGACCGGGATTCTTGTTCTTGATACCAGCGCTTGATTAAAGTTGAGTTATACTGCCGCCCAGTGGACATGATTTTTCAATTCTGAATATGGTGTAATTTTGTGCATCAACAAAATAAGGCCATTATACACACAGGACTAGTTTTGAGGTCACAGTGATATTTTAATGGATATCACCCACCAGTGGGTGATCTCTCACACCAGTTGTTTGCCCTGAAGGGTGTTCCTATGGATAATAGACCAGGATTTCAATATTTTTTTTCATATGATGCCACTGATGACACTTATTTTTAATTCAACTTGCAAAATGATGCTCAGTTCCTTGTCCAGTAAACATCTAAATCTGCCTCTGTCACAAGTTTACAAAGACTGATACTAGGTTTACCTCCCTTTTAAGAGTGAAAGACCATTTCATATTCCACAGTTTAAAATGTACTTCTCCGCCATTGCTAAAATAGCCCTTTTCATCTACAAAATGGGGACCGTTACTCTTCCTCTGACTAACCCCTGTAAATGGTGTCCATTTTGGGACCTCTGAGCCGTCAAACCTGTCCCTTCTCTGTGTCCTTCTCAAGCGTCCCTCGTACCCCAACCGTGAAACTCATAATGCTTCCCGGCGATGTTTTACAAGACATTAGCCAGCGAGATAATTTAAGGGCTGGCTTCCGATTGTGGCTAATGAAGTCAGAGCTCCATCTCTAGAAAGCTAAAAATAAATATTACAACTCTATAAAGCTGGCTGTGAAATGTACTGGGTTCATTGGCCACAAAATCTATATTAGACACTAATGCTGAAAACAATTTTCAGGTCTATTTCTGGGCACCTGATGTTGTGAGAGAAATGCTTAGGAGTGGAAAGTCACTAGGGTTGAATTATAGCAGTTGAGACTTTTATTCTGTGCCAAAGAACTGCAGCACTGTGATTCAGTGTCTGTTCAAAGCACTGGCGGCTTGGATTTCATTCTACCTTTTGTATTTATATTTTAATAACCATTCGTATTACATCCTGGCACAACACTGCACAATTTGTTAGCAAGCATCATACCGTGATACGTCAAGGAAAGCGGGTGTTAAGACTGTGGAGCAAGGATGACAAGTTAGTAACGAAAGGCAACTCCATAAATGGGCAGAGAAATGTGCTATCAATCACTGACTCACATGGACCAAACAGACCACTCACAATCACAATGCACTGTGATTGGTTCTAATCAGAGTCACTGATAGCTATAAGGACCTGCATTGCCAGCAGGTATTTTTATAGCATGCAGTCCTCCAGCCACAAGATGGTGCTATAGCCTCTTCGTCAGCGAACTGATGAGCCATCATTGCTATTATCACATTTCCTTACCTGAATAAACTCAGTCATAATTTAATTGCAGCCATTTCACATTACATGTTAATTCACAGATCAATGCACATGGCACATTTTACGCGTAATGCAGAGGTGTTGATATAGTAAATTTTACTTAATGCATAGGAAAATATATCTTACTGTCTATCAAATTATTTATTAACAAGTAAGCTTTTAATTTTTTAATGCTCATTTTAATTAAAAAATAAAGAAATACTGAATCAAGAAAGGCCATTGATATTCTCTAAAAAAATATTTTAACAGTGATCTTTTATTACTGAATAACAGTAAAACACTAATTCACACATTTTAGCAGTATCTTAAAATTTTGACATTTTTAGCAGGGTTTTGTTCAGTCTTTTGTTCCTCCTACTCACCTTCTATAATGGTGGGGGGTGTTGGAGAACCAGAAGCGACTAATAAAGGGGAGCGAAAAGCTAACGCTACAGGAAGCGTTAACCACAAGGTCCCGAGGAAAAAGGAAAGGGAACACCAGAACCAAAACACAAAAACGAGATCCCTGGGAAGGCAACTCCCGAACACACAGGATCATAAACAAAACAAAAACATGGAGTAAAAAGCAACTCCAAAGGACCACCTTGTCGAGCCGTAAAACTGGCTCGCGAAACAAAAAACGACCCGTGAAAACCAGGGCGGAAAAGAAGAGAACCAGTGGTACAGAGGCGGGCTCTGGTACCAAACCCAAAACTGGTCTTAAAAGAAAATAGACAACTGAGTACAAAAATTACTCAGCGAAAAGAAAAACCTGAGACGCATCTCAGAAAAACACAAACAAAAATACAGAACCAGGGACAACGTCCCAATACCCCACGGCTCACACGAGCTCAAAATAAAAGTATAAATACTCTAAGGCGTCCGAATGCGCACACTGCGCTAAAAGACTGGACGCCTTAAAATATGACACAGAACTACCTCAGAACACAATTCTGCACACCGTCAAACGAGCACCTATACCGGCTTTGTGATAAAAGGGTTTTACACAGAAGCACAGATTGCTGTTCTGTCAGTGCTTATAAAGGCACCTCCCCAGGTGAAAATAATTGGGAATCCGACACCTGGAACAAATTAAGAAATTCTCAGACGCCGGGTGCCTTCTAGTGGCAGCACAAGGCCACTGCACCCCAGAACCATGACACCTTCGACTAGTTTATGCTTTCAAATAAAAAAGCAAGATTTCCCTCATGTTAAAAAAAAGTGGGATTTAAAGCGATTTCACTCTGGCTACCTGTAAGTGTTTGCCGGACCGTATCGGACTGTGGACTGTGACTGTATTGTGTTTTATGTCTGTTGCCTCTGTATAAGAGTGCGCTAAATGAATGGCATGTAATGTCACGTTTGATGTGGCAGGTTTGAGCATCAGTGGAAAGTGCATTACATACGGTGAGTTATTTCTTTCATGAGTCATGAGCATGTTCCACCTCAACCCTTCCCGTGACCCACCGACTGGCTTCCCACCCACAAGCTTGGATCCGCTACATTAATCCCATTAGTTACAGCATTATCCCCGACAATTACCATATAATGAGTCCAGGCTCCCTGTGAATTTACACTGAACTGCAGGCTATAAAATCAATCTATAAAACATAGGGGGTTTCTTTTATTGATAGCACACACGGTAGCCATTTTGGGGTCAATGGAGATGAGGCCTCAATCTCTTATCACTGAGAAGTGGAATGACAGCAGTGTGATGTATAAGATATACTTAAGTCCACTGCCATGTACTACTCAGCACCAAGCTCCATCAAGATCAGAGAAACTGATTATGTGTCATGTATTCATGTCCGAATAAATCAAATCATGGCTGTGATTTTATTTTTTTTTTTTTTTTTTAGTTCCCTTCTGCATTAAAAAAAATCCCTTATGCACAGATCGCCCATTCTCGTGAATGAACAACTGATGTATTCTCTCACACTAGTAGATGACAGAATCTAGTTTGCAGAATTTAGTTTGCTCTCCGACTGTAATTTTGCATTACAGTGCATTCCCCCTCAGTGACATTTATGCAACCCCGGGGGATTCATATTCGATCGTTTCCGGCAAAACTCGGCCCCAGATCGGACATCTCCGTCACGATTTCGGCCACCTCCGCGTCGGACTCGGTTGTTCTCGATAGTGCCGCTGAGCTGATTTTCGTCTCCCTCGTTCTCCGTGTTGTTGTTCTCGGTGACGCGACGGAGGTGTAGCCTGACGCGGTCTCTTACGTGTCGGCCTGAATAAAAGTGGAGCTCCGAGGGCCCGGGAGTGACGGAGGGAGTCTGTATCGGTAAGAGAAAGGAAGTGTCCGGGGGGGAAGGGAGACAGGGTATGTCCCGGAGAGGGTACGAGTGCCGCTCGGATCGGCCCGGAGGAAACAAAGAGATCATGGCGGCGGCGGGCTTGTTGCAGGCAGTCAGGCGCGCGGGGAGGGGAGGCTGCGGCTGGGACATGCAGGCAGGCAGCGGAGACTCCGAGCCAGGAGCGGGACATAGCTGGCTGGCGTGTTCGCGCTCAGTGCATGCCGAAATGCTAAGATAGTAAATGCCCGTCCGTGTGATGCGAGCTTTAAACGTGGGACGCAGTGCTGGTTTTTCAGTGGCAACGCTATATGCCTCATTTTTACTGATCTTGGGTTCCTCCGTGCATCGATGTAGTGGGAGGTTTTTCCAGAAATAAAAACAGTCTTGGAAAAAGAACGGTCTCAATCGCTATTTATTCCCGTTACCTATTGCCGAAAAGCCAGGCTTGGTTCAAAAACTGAATAATGTTGGAGATGCATGTGTACAGTACAGATTGACTAAACGAATGTCTTTCCCCAGCAATTCGGGCATGGGCTGCTGATTATTTTGATAGCTTGCTAATCCATTCTGCTAGCTATAAGAGCACTACATAAAAATGGGACCAGTTTTGGGATAAACTTGCGCATCCTTTTATTAGTAGTATGCTGCTAGTTTGTTAGGCACATAGTTATTTATTAAAAGTATTACTACATGGCTAAATATATAAATCTGTTAGATTTAACAAGCTGGCTAGCTAGTTGTTGGCAGTAAAAAAAAAAAGGCGGCAACTCGTGAAATGTGGTACTGTAACTGGTATTCAAATTGATTTTACGGCATAGCTAAATAAGTTACTTTGCTATCTGAGAGCCACTTACTAATGCTGAAATAATGTAAAATGTTTTTTTAAAGACTCACGTATTTTATGTCGAGTTGATACCGCAGCTATAGGACGTATACATTTTATGCATAATGTCAAAAAGAATGACGAACGGGTGTTCGACGTGCCTGGAAAAGAATTTGACGCGAAAAGTAGTTGAACAACCACGAATATGACAAGCACGGTTTAACGGCTACGGTATTAGATTCGATGGTGGAGCACAACCAATTTCTATTTTTAGTTACTTTTTTTTTTGGCGGGGATAAAAATGCCGTCAGTTGTGGCAGGTTATCCATATCCATACGTGTTCTGGTTACAGAATGCAGCCTATTCGGTCGCTGTGTCTACAACTATTACAGGATCAGATTATTCCTCTGAACGAACAGCTATTTCAGTGGGTTACATGACCTCTCATGAGCTATTTAAAACAATCACTGGTAAATTTGATTTGTTCACCTGCATTTTTTTCAGGAAACTCCATATAAATGTACAGTGTTGTTTGACAACTTGAATCATTCTTTTTTTTTTAGCGCTTTTAAGGTTCTGAGTGCCATTTCATGTGATTGACACATTAAAATTGGTTTTAAGATCACACCTGGTGAGGAAAAAACGAATGGCTTGTGCTTTTATCTTGTACCACACCACGAGAACCTAGGTGATCCACGTCGATGGTACAAAAGCCTTGGTTTTGGCTGCGCAAACGAAAATCTGTGCTCGAGTTTGGAAAGTGTTGATGAAGACCACAAATTGGCCTGGTTAGCGTAGCCTCAATGAGCTCAAGATTCTATGCAGAGGTGTAAATTAATTGGGATTGCAGGTATGCCATCCCGCCAAGTTACGCCTTGGCCGGGGCGGCATGTCCCATACCTATACAGCACCGAGAGTTTGGCACTTTTCAGGGTTCCCCACAGAAATAACCACAATGACCACGGACTCTCAGCCCTTAAAAGCATTAATATTAGCCACATCACCAGCACTAGTACTGCGAGCGTGCTTTTTCTTGTGGCAGTGACTGCGATGGTTGACCCTCTCTGTCCGCGGGTACAGTTTGAGAGTTGAGCGCGTGTCGCTTTGACGGGTAAATTCTGACACGGTGGCTCTGGTTTGTGACCGGGCAGTGGCAGCAAACCCCTGGACGGTCTCTGAGCACCCCAAACCCCGTCCTCTCTTAGCTACGCTGTGAGCTGCCTGTGGGGTGCACTGGTGTTACTCTATACAAGGCTCTACAGTGCTCCCATTTTAGGGGCATTTGCCTCATGTAATTGATGAGTCCTGACTGGAAAAATATTTTAGGAGCACACCTAGTTGGGATGCATTGGTACGTTCCTAAAATTTTCAGTTTAGGAGCACCTGAGCGAAATTTGGTGAAAATGTTGGTGTAGAGCCCTGCTATGGCACATCTACGGAAGGCCATGCTAGGAAGATGGTTTGAGGTGCGTGTGTGTGTGTGTGTGTGTGTGTGTAAGCATATGAGAGTGTGTGTGGGGGCTGTGTGTGTGTGAGAGAGAGAGAGAGAGACAGAGGCAGTTCACTGCATGTGAAGTCCCAAGATGTGGGTGCGCTGCGGTGGCTGAGTGACCTTTACACGAAACGACCCGTTTGCCTGCCCACACACACACGTACACACACATACCCGCACACACACACACGACACACACACGCACACACACACATACCCCACACACACACACAACACACCCCGCCCGTTTCGTGTGTACCGCACGCGGCTCTGCTGGAGGGCGGCAGGCTGAACGTGGGCTTGCTTGTGCGAAGGTAAACTGCCTAACCTGCTCAGTAGCCCTGGGGTCTGAGGTGGCACATTCCTCCCCCCGAAGACTGATGGGATGCGGGGGGTGGGGGGTGGTTTTGCGGGTGCAGAATCGTATGCACCCCCTCCTCCTCCCCCCCAGTTTTCGTGGCGTTCTCTGAGAACTGGGTCACCCCGTTCCCGGGCCCAGCGGGGTCCCGGGGGCGTTCCCGTCCCCCCCCCGTTCCGCACACGGATCCGGATTGTGGAATTCTCCCGCGGCGGTGTTCCGGACCCGCTCTTCTCCCGTCGTCAGTCCGGTTTTCGAAACCGTCTGCGGGAAACTGACAGTTAACGCCCCCCTCCTTTTAAAGCAGGGGCTGCTGGGTAATGGGAGGTGTTCGCCTCGGTGGTTTGTAAGCAGGAGTGAACACGGTGTTACCTCCCCACGGACTTATTCACTGGGTTACACACTCCGCCTCACAGTGCTTCCCTGCTTCCCCAGGCTGATGGATCGTTTTTCATTGTGGGGGGGGTCTGTGTAAAGTACTCTGATTAACAGTCAAATATCAGCTAACACTCACATGAAAATCCTTCTCCCTCACAAGTTAGATGTTCCTGTGGACCGCTCCAACACGGAGCGATGGCTGAGCTCCTTGTTTTAAAGCTGTGGTTCACACGAGTGAATTTCCAGCAGTGCTAATAAAATTAAGCCCCTTACTCACTCGCCCCATCATCCCTCACTTCACAGGCAGTTTGTAGCCTTCACTAGCCATAGGATTCGCGTCTCCTGTGGCCCTGAAAAGCTCTGGTTTGAATCTGCATTAAAGCCGTGAGCCAATGAAACCGGGGCATTGAGGCCATGAGCCAATGAAAGCGGGGCATTGAGGCCGTGAGCCAATGAAACCGGGGCATTGAGGCCGTGAGCCAATGAAACCGGGGCATTGAGGCCGTGAGCCAGTGAAACCGGGGCATTGAGGCCGTGAGCCAATGAAACGGGGGCATTGAGGCCGTGAGCCAATGAAACCGGAGCATTGAGGCCGTGAGCCAGTGCGGCCCCAGGTAGCTGTGGACCCGTTGAAGGTTTCACACGGCAACTGAATTGGACCTGCATCGGAATGAGAATTGACGAGGCCCAGGAGGGAAGCCTGGCCTGTCTCTGTACAGCCGATACAGTCTGCGCTCCAGGTCTCAGTTTATTCGGCCAAAGACGGTTTGTTAGGAGAGTCTTTTGAACGTGGATCGAACTGTTAGCTTCCAAGCTCTGTGCCAACAAATGAGCATTGCAGCTTTTTATCGGATGCGAAAGCACCTCATCGACCCGGCTTGTAACTTGGCTTACACACTCGCTCACTCACTCTCTCACAAACTTACACACTCACTCACTCTCTCACAAACTTGCACACTTACTCACTCACTCTCTCAAACTTACACACTCATTCACTCACTCTCTCTCTCACACACTCTGACGTACTCGCCCACTCACAAACTCATGCATTCACACACACACTCACACACTCACTGACAAACTCACTCACACACACACTCACTCACGTTTAGCAGGCTGAAGATTCTCCACCAGGGGGAGCTATTGGCACTCAAGGTGCTTTGCGTCAATTGGCCTGTGTGTGCTTGTTGTTGTCACGTCATTCCCGTTCAGTCTGAGCCAATGACGCTTCTTCTGTGACCTCACAGACACCGGCACTATTCCACAGGCCTGCATGCAGTCTGTGTTACTGTAGTCAGAGCAGGAGGATCATTATTCCATAGGCCTGCATGCAGTCTGTGTTACTGTAGTCAGAGCAGGAGGCTCATGGGTCAGCTTTCACTGCTCAGAGGATAGTGAGCCCTACCAGCTGAGCACTGAGCGCTTCTCAAAGCCAAGCCGCACTCCGCCCAGCACACAAGCACCTGCCGCCGCGATCGACCGCAGTCTGTCCCTCAGTAGCGCTCTGAGCGTTTGCTGTCTCTGGAAAGCGTCATTTTGTTAAGACTGGGGTGGTACGCAAATGCAGGCAGTTGTTTGAGTGAGTGAGGACAGCCCATCCCTAAAAGAAAAAAGAAAAACGTGTGGTGGGAATGTGTGGAGGATAAGGGGTCTGAACTGCGTCAGAAACGGGACGTTTTTTTTGGCACTGAGGGTAGAAGGTGAGGGGAGTTTATTTGGCACGCTCAACTTTTACACATCTTTCATGCACAGATCCACTTCAGCATCCGTCCTTAAGAAGAGGGTTGAGTGCAGCTAACGAAATGCATCCAGCGAGGGCGTCTGAGTCGGCGAAATTCGATGACGTTCGCTTGCTCAGTACAAACTGCGCACGTTCCCTCGGTGTCTCATTGTCAAATCCTGAACTGGCCTAGCCCGAGAAAACTTCCAATCAGTTTCAGGCTCCAATCAGAAACGCACATGAAATGATCTTTTTTTTTTTCCCCCTTCTTTCCCACAGAAAAAGCCCTGAAGAACCCACTCGCTCCTAACATGCTTGTTGCAGTAACGTGCCCCTGCCTATCTAGCACCCCTGTGACCTGTGTATTACAGTACAGGCATTTAGCAGACACTCTTATTCAGGCGACTTACGCAACTTCTACACAGCATTTACATGCTATCCATTTATACAGCTGGATATATATACTGCAGCCATGCAGGTTGAGTACCTTGCTACAAGGATACAACGGTAGTGTCCTACCTGGGAATTGAACCTGTGACCTTTAGGTTGCTAACCGCTCCTTAGACACTACCAACCGTATATATTTGTATATTTAAATGCAAGTGTGGTGTGCAGTCGGTTTCCACAGCAACCTGGAATGTTGTGAACATGAGGTCATGAGCGGAGCAGGTCTGCCTTTCGCAGAGACCCTTTCATAGGTAGTGCCCTTTTAGTTCTGCTGGTGATTCAAGATGACAGACATGACTGTCCCGCTGCGTCAGCCATTTTTGTTGTGGTAGTTGGGGTAATTAAACATTGGGTTTGGATCATGCAACCTTATCAGAAGAAGCTATGGATGCCTTTGGCAATGTGTTGCATCGTGTAAAACGCTACGTTTCACTGCAATAGAGAACACTTAACGTTATGCTTTCCAGGATAGCCTCCATTTAGAGTTGTAATATTGTTATATTTGAAAGTAAAATTGAGATTCAAGTAGCCTATAATTAGTGGGTAACTCATACATTGTTAATGTGCAATAATGTTACTTTTATGACTTGGCATCAAATGGTTCTGTTATTTCTTCATGAACCCACTGAACAAAAGTGATTCTGCCCTACCAGGAGCATTTTACGACTTAAATTAAAGGTTAAATTCAACACAGTTTTCACTTCATGCATCTGGTTCATTAATGAGATGCAGGTCAAATCTGAGAGTGACGTGTGGTAAAAGGCTGGCTGTCACCATGGAGAACACGGGGGTGATTTTATTGTGATGTCATGGCTTTATTGTGATGTCAGCGGGTTCTCCACAGTAACAGTAGAGCATCACCCCCTCCCCCTCCCCCTCCCCTCTGTGTCCCCAGTTAACTAAATGACCATGGAATCGGCCGCGGATTCTCAGCAGGGGGGGGACACTGCTGTCACGGAAACGGAGAGCCAGCAGATCACCCAGGCGCAGATCGCCACGCTGGCGCAGGTGAGCACCCCCCAAAAAAGCACACGCACCCCCCCCCGCTCTCTGTGCACGTTCACTGAAAGGGGCGAGTCGTCGTTATTTGCAAATGGGGAAGCTTCCGCTGAGTCAAATGAAAATGGCAGGCCCACACCAGATCACATGACCAGAGCCCAACCAATCACAGGTACGATGCCAGTGAGGCCAGGTATTTTCATGCGATTGGTGGTTTTATTATTTTGGAATGGAATCGGCAAGCCGCAGTCTGTAACAAGAACTGGTAAGCTAACACTCTCACTGCCCCAGCTAGCTCTTTTGTTTCTTTATAACGCTGATGTATTCTTTGTACTCTTGGCTCCAGAAACGTAACAATGGCTGCTCAGTCCTTTTTTGTGTTTGACTGTAATGTTAAACAATGCTTCTGGGTTCGGTGCTCATGACAGTTGAAGTCTGGAGGAATTTTTTGAGCATAGAAACAAACGGCCCCTGTAGACTCAGACAGATTGATTGTGGTCCAGCGAAAGCCCACCTGCACAAACCCAAACCAGCCGAACCACCCCCAAACCAGCCGAACCGCCCCGTTCATCTTACGGGAGCTGGCCTTACCTGAGAACAGGTGTGCCTTAACCCTGAACAGGTGTGCACGTGGTTCAGCTTCAAAGCGCACGCATGGAAGAGGTCCCAGTCGCCGCCCCGTTTCCAGAGAGACAGCTAACACTTTCATTTACCGCGGACTGCTTTGAGCGTGCAGGGGGGCGGGGCCTGTTTCCGAGCAACAGCGTGTGCCTGTGCCCCTGTCCCGCAGGTTTCCATGGCGGTGGGGCACGGGACCTCCTCGGGGCCCACGGTGACGCTGGTGCAGCTGCCCAACGGGCAGACGGTGCAGGTGCACGGGGTCATCCAGGCCGCCCAGCCCTCCGTCATCCAGTCCCCCCAGGTGCAGACCGTCCAGGTGAGCGGGGGCGCGGCCGCCCTGCAGGGGGCGCTGTTCCGAGGTGTAACTGCGATAGGAACCTGCCACTTCCACACTGAATAAGCATTTGCATGTCAGTTAGAGATTTTATACCCGGCAGGGAAAAAAGCTGTAAAGTATTTTTTTAATTGTGCATAATACATAAATACATTTTTACATTGTACATAATAAAAGGGCCTTGATGTAGACGTTCTCCGGCGACCATACGGTGTAGGCTTTACAAATGGCCGTATCCGTTCAGCTGAATAACCTGGTTTCAGATCTCCACCATCGCGGAGAGCGAGGACTCCCAGGAGTCGGTGGACAGCGTGACGGACTCACAGAAGCGCCGGGAGATCCTGTCCAGACGACCGTCCTACAGGTGCGTGGCCTCCCCCCCCCCCCCCCCCCCCCCCCCCCCCCCCCCCCCCCCCCCGGCGTAAACGGTCTGTCTGGAGCAGGTGCTCAGGCCCATCGACTTTGTGCTGTAACTTCACACGAGACCTGATTAACACGGAGACATCCAAGTGAAGGCCGTGTCCGAATCGACTATCGAGTAAACAAGTTGCATATAACATGTATGCTCATTAGCAAGTGGCGAGTGTGCCAAAATGGCCTTGGTCTTAGGCCCTGGAGAAGTGCCTGCCTGTGTGCTTCCCAATTAGAGTACATACCAGTTACACAGCCACTGCAAGGTTCATTACAATTAAACACACAGCACCTTCTAAATTCTGTTACATCTTTACACAGTGACATAAATTCCCTGCAGCCATTTTGGCACGGTGCTTCCAGAAAGGTCCGTTGTTGCCTGAAACGGACGAGCCCATTGGCCGAACCCCCAGATTGACAGTTGTGCGTAGGCTTACGAGGCGTGCCGGCAGTGCCGTGTTGTCACGGTGACCGTCCCTCTGCAGGAAGATCCTGAACGACCTGTCGTCAGACGCCCCCGCGGTCCCCCGGATAGAGGAGGAGAAATCGGAGGAGGACTCCGCCCCCGCCATCACCACGGTTACCGTGCCCACGCCCATCTATCAGACCAGCAGCGGGCAGTACAGTGCGTCACCCCTCAACCCTTTCACACACACGCACACGCGCACACACACACACGCGCGCACGCATACACTCACACACACACACACACATGCACACTGTGCTCTCTCTCTCTCACACTCGCACACTCACACACACATGCACACTGTGCTCTCTCTCTCTCACACTCACACACGCACGCACACACACGCACACGCACACACACACACACACGCACACACACATACGCACACTCACACACACGCGCGCACGCACACACACGCGCACACACACACACACACATGCACACTGTGCTGTCTCTCACACACACAAACACACTCACACACACGCACACACACACACACACACTCTCTCACACAAGTTCACACATACACATGCACTCTGGCTCTCTCACACACACACACACTCACACACACACACACACACACACACACGCACGCACACACACACACACACACTCACACACGCACACACACACACACACACACACGCGCACACACACACGCACACACGCACACACACACACACGCGCACACGCACGCACGCACGCATACACACTCTCACACACGCACATACACACACACACACGCACACACACACACACATGCACACTGTGCTGTCTCTCACACACACACACACACACACGCGCACACACACACACGCACGCACGCATGCACGCACACACACACATGCGCGCATGCACACACGCACACACTCACACACACACACGCGCGCGCACGCATACACTCACACTCACACACACACACTCACACACACACGCACGCACACACATGCACACTGTGCTCTTTCTCTCACACATGCGCACACACACACGTGCACACACACTCTCACACGAACACACACACTCTCTCACACAAGCTCACACATAAACATGCACACTGTGCTCTCTCTCTCTCACACTCACACACACACACACACGTACACACACACTCTCACACAAACACACACACTCTCTCACAAAGTTCGCACATACACATGCACTCTGGCTCTCTCTCTCACACACACACACACACACACACACACACACATGCAAATGTGACAAGAATGAGAACTAACAGCATTACTGGCCTCAATGGCCAGATATGAGTATCCCTACACTATGGCTTAGACCAGTAAATCATTTCAGGACAGCCATGTATTAGAACAACAAAAGCCCTGAGTTGATTGACACTTGTGCGAGAGCTGGACTGAGCGAGCTCATTCAGAGGGGTTCTGAGGCAGCAGCAGGTGCTGTGTGCTGTGATGTCATATCCAGGTGCGTTTGAGCAGGTGTTGCTGTGCTGTGATGTCATATCCGGGTGTGTTTGAGCAGGTGTTGCTGCGCTGTGATGTCATATCCAGGTGTTTTGAGCAGGTGTGTGCAGGTATCCTCACTGACGCCTCCGTCGCTTTGCGCCGTCCCCCCCTTCTCCCTTCTCCGCAGTCGCCATCACGCAGGGCGGGGCCATCCAGCTGGCCAATAACGGCACAGACGGGGTGCAGGGCCTGCAGACGCTGACCATGACCAACGCAGCGGCTGCGCAGCCGGGCACCACCATCCTGCAGTACGCCCAGACCACCGACGGGCAGCAGATCCTGGTGCCCAGCAACCAGGTGGTGGTGCAAGGTGAGGGCACACACGTTTACACACACACATATACACATGCACGCACACGCATACACATATACGCATACACAAGCTCATGCACGCATACACATACACGTGCACTCATATACACGTACACGTACACATACGAACGCACACACACATACAAACACACACACAATCTCACACACTCTCTCACACACACACACTGCTCACCAACACACATGCAGTTTTACAACACTGCCTGTAGAGGTTAGCCCTGGAGGAGTTCCGCTTTTATCCTTGTACTGACTCAAACCCATGTACACGCGCACACACACACACACACAAAGACGCACACACACATGCCCGCATACTCACACTCTCACACACACACACACACACACACACACACACACTGCCCGAGGAGAAGTTCCGCTTTTCTCTTTATACTGACTCGAACCCGTGTTCCTGCCAGCTGCCTCTGGGGACGTCCAGGCCTACCAGATCCGCACAGCCCCGACCAGCACCATCGCCCCCGGGGTGGTGATGGCCTCCTCCCCCGCCCTGCCCAGCCAGGGGGGAGCGGAAGAGGCCACCCGCAAGCGAGAAGTCCGTCTCATGAAGAACAGGTACGCCCCGAAGAGATAAAACCCATCCTCAGTCCGTACCGTCAGATCCGTCAGTACCACAAGGTCTGTCAGTAAAACAAGGCCCGTCAGTACTGTAAGGTCCGTCAGTACCATAAAGCCCGTCAGTACTGTAAGGTCTGTCAGTAAAAAAAGGCCCGTCAGTACTGTAAGGTCTGTCAGTAAAAAAAGGCCCGTCAGTACTGTAAGGTCTGTCAGTAAAAAAGGCCCGTCAGTACTGTAAGGTCTGTCAGTACCATAAAGCCCGTCAGTACTATAAAGTCTGTCAGTACCATAAAGCCCGTCAGTACTATAAAGTCTGTCAGTACCATAAAGCCCGTCAGTACTGTAAGGTCCGTCAGTACCATAAAGCCCGTCAGTACTGTAAGGTCTGTCAGTAAAAAAAGGCCCGTCAGTACTGTAAGGTCTGTCAGTAAAAAAAGGCCCGTCAGTACTGTAAGGTCTGTCAGTAAAAAAAGGCCCGTCAGTACTGTAAGGTCTGTCAGTACCATAAAGCCCGTCAGTACTATAAAGTCTGTCAGTACCATAAAGCCCGTCAGTACTATAAAGTCTGTCAGTACCATAAAGCCCGTCAGTACTATAAGGTCCGTCAGTACCATAAAGCCCGTCAGTACTATAAGGTCTGTCAGTACAATAAAGCCCGTCAGTACTATAAAGTCTGTCAGTACCATAAAGCCCGTCAGTACTATAAAGTCTGTCAGTACCATAAAGCCCGTCAGTACTATAAGGTCCGTCAGTACCATAAAGCCCGTCAGTACTATAAGGTCTGTCAGTACAATAAAGTCAGTTTTTCATTTGCTTTAGTCTCTACCACCTTCCTCTCTCCTGCATAACACACCTCCAGTCCTGTGCTTTTATACATTTATTTTTACATTAAAAATGTAGCGGACTCTCTTACCCAGAGGGCAGCGCAAGCACAAGTGCAGAGATCAGGGCTGAGAGAGCAGTGATTCCCTTGGTGGAGGGGGAGGGGGAAGTGTAGTCCCCAGAGGGGCAGAAAGCGCACCAAGCGCATCTCGTCCATTAGCATTCCTTGTTTCCATAATTAGATTGCGAATGTTTGTCACGTTTATTGGCTATTACAAGAGCTCTGTTTTCGTTTTGCCAGGCCGGGTTTTATGGCCCGTAAATTAGCCAGGCAGAGGCCAGGAGGCAGCGTAACCTGCCGGCGTTCATTAGGAACCATCACAATGCAGCACCTGAATCGTCTCGATGAATCACGTCGCTCCGCCCGACTCCCTGCAGCGGGCTGTGTATTCAGCGCTGTAGCCCGAGTGGTGTATTTATCCCCTTCACTCAGCCATAACCAGCCTGTTCGCCCCTAATGCGTTTCGTCTGCTTGTGATTTAAGCCGCTTTGCTTTCGGTTAACACTGAAACATTGTGAAATGGTTTTTATGACAGGCCTCATTTCTAATGGCTCAATAATGGCGGAGTTGATTTCGCTTGTCAGACGATGAAGATGTACCGTACGGGCACCACCCTCCTCACCTCTTTCTTCACTGTCCAGTAGCGAGAAGCGCAATTCTGGTGCCTGGAGCAGCTCCAAAGGGGAGTGGCCTAGCTCCAAACTGGCAGTGTAACCCTAACCCTAGTATAACCCAGCCCACCTAGGCCCAGCCCTCTTTGGAGCTAGGCCACTCCCCTTTGGAGCTGCGCCACTCCCCTGTGGAGTGGCTCCAGAAATGCATACTGTCCAGTGTCCTGCTCTGACTGTCATATCCCTCCCGGCCACAGGGAGGCAGCGCACGGGAGTGCCGCCGGAAGAAGAAGGAGTACGTCAAGTGTCTGGAGAACCGCGTGGCGGTGCTGGAGAACCAGAACAAAACCCTCATCGAGGAACTGAAGGCACTTAAGGACCTGTACTGCCATAAATCCGAGTAGCCCCCGCCCCCCCCCCCCCCCAAACCCCCCCTCCTGTACACACTCAGCTTGGCTTCAGCCATCTGGGCAGAGACAGACTATTGTTTTTCTAACTGTTTTTTTAATGCTACAAACTGCCTATAAGAAAATACAGGTATAGGGAGGAAGAAAAAAATAATAACGTAATGAGTGTAAAGGTGTTCATTTCCCCCATCTCTGCTTGTAAGATCATGACCTTGAAGACAAGGAACCGAGCACACTTTGAGTCAGTCCGGAGTATTCGTTTTTACTTCCCACAAGTTTTTATGTGACGGGAGAACATGCAGGAGGTTCGGCAGGGTCCCCGGTCTGGCGGGACGTTTGGCCGGGGGCTCTGGGGAGCAGTCCAGGTCTGGCGGGACGTTTGGTTGGGCGTTTTGGGGAGCGGTCCAGGTCTGACCCCGGAAAATCGGAGTCCACTGTGGAAACCTTCGCAGTGGGGCTCAGGGGGGGCTTGTGTGTCTCCTTCCGGAAAATACCGCACGGCCTCACGACAGATTTCCACCTCTTTCTCCGACGGATCCACAGAACGGAACGCAAAGCCTTCTGGGAAACGGAAGCCACCACTTTGTTTTTTTTTCTCCTCAAGGTTTCTGGCCCCTGTGAGCCACCGTATTCTGCCCGTGACCCCGCCTTTGTCACGCCTACTCCAGCACCTGGAAATACGGAAATATGTGTGAAAAACAGAACTGGAGTCAGTGTCATACGGGCAGTGTGTGTGTGTGTGTGTGATACAGCACTGGAGTCAGTGTCATACAGGCAGTGTGTGTGTGTGTGTGATACAGCACTGGAGTCAGTGTCATACATGCAGTGTGTGTGATACAGAACTGGAGTCAGTGTCATACAGTGTGAGTAAACTACCCCTTTCTTTTCAGTTCTCCAGTTGCTAATGTTACCGAGTTCAGATCCCATCATGAAATATCTTCTCTTTTTGGTGTTGTGGACTGAGTTTTTTTTTTTTTTTTTTTTTTTGTTCTCTTTGTATTTCTGGAATTTTTAAAAAATTTTCTTTGTTGACTATACAAAAGTGTGGTTGAGAAATGGTTAGTTGGCTAGCTGTAGACCCAGGGGGAAGATGGATCCCTGATTATTGTCGTTGAGAAATTTTTCTCCAAAATGACTGTACCTTTCAGTACACACACATCGTCTGGGGCGTTCTGTCCTTTGCACCTGTGAAGCTGCAGTGCTTTCTGGACAACAGCTTCCTCCTGCATGGATAAGCCCAGATATGTGAGAGTGGGGATTTTGGTGAGCAGGAGAGACTTTGAGAGTGCCTGCGAACAGAAGCGTTCCTGTCTCTCTGACCGTGTGGAACTGCACCCCTGCGGTAAAGCACAGGAGAGCCCGTTATAAGGACACTGCGGACGTCTGGGCCGGTCGCTGAAGAGCGCGTTTTGGACGGGGGAGACGAGCACCCGGCCCACGATTTAGGCCTCGCCGCACACGGCCCCTCGGAGTCCCGTCTCAGCTCCAGTTCCTACATCATCACAGTTCAGTCTGCGGGATTTAAACAAATAATAATTTCACGTTTTGGGTGGGGACGAGGATGAGCCGGCTGCAGTGCGGGTGTCCCGTGTTGAGTCAGCGGAGAAGCAAGCAAGAAGCGTGCCCCCCCCCCCCCCCCCCTTCCCACCACCTGTACCTTTACAGGCAGGCCCGCTGCCAAATCGCTCCTCAGTCCAGGAGGACCACGCCCATCAACTGTCCACGAAACGCAGCCAGAAATGAATCCAGTTATGCAGAGGACTGCTCCGAGTGGACTGCTCTGAGTGGACTGCTCTGAGTGGACTGCTCTGAGTGGATTTAAGTCCTAGATTTGGGATGGGTGAAGTGGGAACCCAGTGCTATTGAGAGCACTGAAATCACTGCAAGGCATCACACGCTGGTCCTTTTTCTTACAACAAGCTTGGGGATCCATCTTCTGAACCAGTTTTTTTTTTTTTTTTTTTTTTTTAAAATACAAAACAACGTTTTACATGTCATATTCTGTTAAGTGCAGGATTAAGGAATGCCATATTGTGTTATTACACAACCTTTTGTTGTGATTACTTGGAAGCAGTGGTCTTGTTCAGATTTTGCAACACGTATTTTATTTTGTAAAACCGTTTGCTATTTTACGTTCATTTATATATATTTTTTTCTTATTGTTACCACCAATATGGAATTATTTTATTTGTATTTAAAACAAAATAGAAAATATATATATACAATATATATATTATATATATATATATGGTCTGCCTGTGCAGTTTCTCAAGCTATTACATTTTTGGCAGCTATTTGACTAAAAAAAAAGACGCCTTTGTGGGGATCAGTGTGTTTTTGGGTGTTCTGTTCCACTCTGTGAATGACTTCACCAGCATAATTTACTGGCTTGTAGGTTTCTGACGTAATTGCATACATATACACACACACACACACACAGAGCACAAATGTCAATTTTTTTCTGTACATCCTTGAATAGGGTCTTGAAACTCAGTTGTAGGATCTATCTGCTTGCATCTAAATGCATTTTCGCTCTGGGTGTTGGCATCAGCCGCAGAAACCAACACAGAAACAGTTTTATGACTGTTTCGCAAGTACGCATATGTTAAGCAGGTCTTGTATGTATGTTGCTATATACGGAGCCAGGGTCAGTTACAAATTTTATCCCTCGATTGTACTCCATTAAAACGGAATCCATGTTGAAAAAATAAGCTAATTCCTTAACCCTGTTGAGGAAAACTACAGCTCCCATGATTCTTAGTGGCACATTTAAAAGGGGATTGCAGTCCAACCAGCACCTTAGCCTACTGCAATAATAAAAAGCATTTAAATAAACAATAGGAGGCTGGTTGGCTGTATAAATGGCAGATCTTTTTTTAAGCTTATTTTAAATCCAGAGTCAATCATATTTAGATCTGGTTATGTAACAGTTTTTTTTTGCATAAGCTACATATTGTTGAACACGTGTAATCAGACCAGCAGGTCTGTTGCCTCTGTTTGGGTTGGTTGCTAGGGCTGGTGCTGCTGTCTTTCATTTTGATCTGCATGTCCAAACTCATTTCAGGCTCTTCCAAAAATAAATAAATAAATAAATAAATAAAATAATTACTAGTTTAATAACAACATCTAAGTTATCGCGCTCGGCCTGGAGAGTTTCCTTTGTCCATAATCTGGAGGAGGGAAAATTAATAAGCAGAAGAAAAAAAAATTTAAGTATGTGAACCTCTTCGTGTATAGTCCCTATTTTTTACTGTGGATATCGAGAGCGTTGATACATCATCGCTTTGCTTGCTTTATTTTTATAAAAGAATTGTTCAAATGTACAGTATTCATGTGTTAATGTGTTTAATATTGTGAATGGGGAAAGGTTGCAGAGAGCAAAGCCGCCATGAAACGCTGGTCTGTGTGTGTGGAGGCTGCCGCAGGGAGGCAGGTGTGCTGTCGTTCGCCTCCGGGGCTACGCTGATGGTCATAGCGTGTTGCCGGTGATGGCGTTTCTGTGCCCCGCGCAGCCGACGGCCGTGTCCATCACCCGGGTCCGCCTCGGCGCGCGGTTCACGCGCAGCCATCAGCGTTCATCCGACCGATTCGCGGCATGACAAACGGCCGTGGTCATCACCAACGGCAGGCTGCTTTGAGGCTTAAGATTTATGGTGGCTCTTTCACCGCGGGGAAACTGAAATCGACGTGGCGGCACACCTTTAATCACGTAGATTTTCCTCCCTCGGTGCTCTCTCGACCGTTTGTTTTCTGACAGTTTCGACATGACGGAGCACTGAAGCATAAAACCGCGAAGCGTAGGCTACTGCCCCAAAGTAAACGCAGTGTGATTATCTTCTATTGATAATCACCCTGATTTAGCTCGCATATAAAAAGGGAATATATTTAGACAGCTGTATTGAGGTTTCGGGGTGGGGTTAACTAGCTGACTTGAGCAGTGGCTTGTATTTACTGTATTTTTTATGTGATTAAACAAGGCACGCCTGACTGCGCAGGACAGCCACGGACATTTATGGTTATGGGAAATATAGCTCTTAGCAACCGTTGCCGCTTTGTTTCTGTAACCCGGTGGCATCTCCTGTCCAGTCAGGATGGAGAATGGTTGAGGAAGGCGAGATTGACGGCAGCTGACCGCAAGAAACGCTTTTTGTATATTAAATAACATCTCTGTATATACTAATAATACTTGCTGAAATGATCCCAATATAAGAATGTTTTCCCACTACAAAAATATTTTTATGTGGCTCCCATTTTAGACATGAGAAATTTCTTAGATTTTTTAAAATGATGAACATAAGAAGACAACCTTGTCGTGAACCTTCAGCGAATCACCATTTATTTAAAGAATAGCACTCTTCAGTGAGAACTTTAAAATTATTTTTGGGAGTGGGATTATGGTTTCTGGAGCCCATATAAGGGGGAGATTTTTTTTAACCTTTTGTGCAGTTTGTATAATGGCAGTTTAACGAGTATAATTTTAAACAATATGTTGTACATACTGTATGCTGACTAGCATCCGTTTTTTGTGTTCCAGTGAGTTGGCAGTGCGCTGTACGTACTAACTTTGATGCTGAGAAGGCTCGCCGCTTCCGCATTACCATAATAACCTATGCCCACATCTCCTTTTTAGCGCCTTCTGTGACAACAATCTATTGCACCAGCCTTTTATAGACTTATGTAATGCCACATTAAATTGCTTTCAAAGTAACTCCGCTCTGTGTCATGTTGCTCCTGTGTCCGTACTTTCTTACGAGTGGAGTGTTCACAAAATATTTGTACATGATGTCCGGCTCGTGATCCCCAGTAATTGTTGGGAGAAATTTACCGGTAGTTTCTCAAGAATTTGAGTGTCAGTGACTTGGACAGGTAGCCTCCTTGGGGTGAGCGCTGAAGATGGAGGAGGAAACTTCTTAGATTGTAAACAGGACCACAGCAAAGCTTAAAAAATCCTGCATAGAATGCCTTTAAAATATGGGCCCGATATTAATGGAACAAGTCTCAGTATCTGAGGATTTTTACAGTACTGGATGTCCTGTTATAGCTGGACAAAGCAGTGACTTTACAATTCTGGGTTCCAGCCCAAATTTAGAGCATCTTGAATACAGTATCATTTCACGTACATCGGATTATTAACATGAGCTACAATACTCTCCCACACATTTGCGTTGTAATTTCACCATTTTTAAGACGTTGGTGTTCATTTTCCAAGGCCACGTGAATTAAATGCCAGTCCATACGGTCCATCTGAATCAAACTCCCTTCGAGATCCTCAAGCGCGCGACGAAGGTCTTTCAAGGCCGGGAGCCTCTGATCAAAGCTCCCGCCTGGCCTGGATCTTCGCTGCTCTGTAGATGTGGACGTCCCTCTGGGCCTCGTAGTGCACCTCCTGCACGTCGAAGGTCTGGCGCAGCGTGTCGAGGAAGGCGACGTCGCGATCGTAGCGGATCCGGCAGGCGAGCAGCACCGCGGTTCCGTCCGAGCTCAGGTGCTCCAGGGTCCGCAGCAGGGCCGGGAACGTCTCCTCCATGTACACGATGTCCGCCCCCAGCACCACGTCATAACCGCCCGCCGGGTAGCGCTCCAGCCCTTCCCCCCAGGTGAGCTCTGAGACCGCCACTGCCCCCTGCTGCTCTGGAGGAACGTTATCGTGCACGTTGGCACGCAGGAGCTCCATGGCTGGCTCTCTGTCTGTGATCGTTACTCTGGCACCTGGGGGGAGGCCTGTACAATTAGCCTGGTCATACAGCATGGCAGACAATGCCAGACAATGCCAGCTGACTATATTCAATGCTTTATTTCTCTCTCAATTTGGAATGCCCAAGTGCACCTACAACCTCCACTACCAACTTGAGAGAATGCAGATAGACGTGCTCTCATGAAACGTGTCATGAAGCCACTTCTGACACCAGTCTTGTCTATGAACTTCTCTCATAGGCCTGAGTCAGAGGAAGGCACTTCAGGTGCAAGTTTAACAAGTAGATGATGGAAACAGACTCACCAAGTATGTGAACAATGTAACAGATTGTTTTTCCTGGATTATATATAGATAGTTTTTCACTACATCTGATCGTTTTGGATCGTATCATAGCAAAATTTGCGATACTGGAAAATATTAAACCGTTGAAATCAAACCAATAATCAAACTCGTATCTTATAGTGGTGAAGCCTGAGGAGTCGCGTGTACGAACGCTCACCTAGCAACGCTGCCACGATGCCCGCCAGCCCCGTGCCCGCCCCCAGCTCGATGACAGTCTTGCCCGCCAGCTCGATCTGGCCCAGCTCCATGTACATACACAGCACCACAGCCTGTCCGGAGACAGAAGCACGCATGCGTCATCCTCACGGGGATTTACCGGTCACAGGTTTTTTTTTTTTTTTTTTTTTTTTTTTTTTTTTTTTTAAATAACATCTTAGTCTGAGTTTATCTAGTTTCCATATCCTTGGTAATGTTGTGTGTGTGTGTGTGTGTGTGTGTGTGTGTCTAGTAAATACCTATGTGTCCTGTATAGATCCGTGGTAACATCATTTTGGACATGCTTCCATGGGCTCTAAATCTTTTTCTGTGTATCTAGCCTATTCCCACGTGGATCCAACTAGAGAGCAGCATCTTAGAAGTCACTGAACACTCTTCCTTCTTCCCGACAGAATCCGCGGGCTACAAGTTGCCTGCTCAAAAGTAAATATCTGAAATAAAAACTAAGCAGTTTGCACCTTTGAACTGTTTGGCCGGTTCATCCTGTCTATCGAGTCACCTAGTGTACCCGTGTGCCATGTACCCACACCACGACGATGCCGTTTACGCAGTAACAACACAATTACAGCACTCACTGCATCCCACACCACGGCAGCCACTCCGAGCCGGTTCCAGTCCTGAGTAAGACGCAAACGGCGGTTTGCGAAGTGAAATTCGACCGAAGGATCGTGAAGTTTGGAGAGAGCGGGGATAGAACTCCGATCGTAGGGTACCAGTGCCATCATCTAAAGAAGCTTTCGACAAAAATTGACAAAAAAAACATTATTTTAAATCACACCCAATGTAACATTTGACAACATCACAGAATAATAACTGTTGGCAATAGAGAATGGAATTATTTTTATAGTTTACACAACACTCATTTGCACGCCAACATCATCGCATACTCACAGTAGTCTACGAATTTGGCAACTGCTCGCAACGCATGCATAGGTAAATCTAACAGACCATTCTCAGTCGATGATTCGTCTTTAACAAAATTCGTGTTTATTTGCTGATGAAATTTTCTTAGCACTGAGCTAGTTAGTATTACTTATATTTTAACATTGTAAGTAACCATCACGTAAAGATAATTCCGCCGTAAACGAGTCCACTCGAAAGTGAGAAAGTGAAATTGAACACACATACTGACACCTAGCATCTAGATAGCGACCCAACGAACCAATATAGAAATATATACATTGCACAGTTAAAGCTAAACTCAACCGAAACTATCGTGCATTTGCCTACAATAGATTATTTACATTACTTGCGAAATATGACATTCTTTGAAAAGACGCTTTAGCAGATGCGAGATATTTGCTACTGTATAATCCTGCTCGCTGTAGCTAGCGTTTTGCTCGTTCACGTCATCGGAACAGAGAACCTCAGCTTGTCTCAGAAAATAGGTTCGCTGTCGACATATTTTCGCTTTCTAGCCTTTCATAAGTCTCTTTTGGCCAACGGAAAATGAACTCAGGTCCGTTAAAATGAATAAACAATTTATTGACGGAGGACTTAAGAACTTAAACTTTTTCAAGCCACAGTTGCAACAAGTATACTGTTGCTTTAAATATTAAGTGGGCTATTCTACACCACAGTTTCTGTCCAATCAGATCAAAGAATTAATTTCATCAAATGGTAGACACCTATTTCAGTTTTAAGGGTGGTGCGAGATGATTGACATAACAATGGATCAGTAAGGAAAATGTGTGAATTATTAAACATTTTGTGGACAAATAAGACGACAGATCTGTGTAAGTATGTGGCAAATGAACGTGTGACTCTTTTAAATGGCATAGATTTTAACCAATGGCTAGAGGGTTTTTGTTTATTTTGATTGTCGGTCCAATCGTAGTTGATGGAATTTAAAAATGGGAGGGTCTTGCATTCCTGCCAGGTAGCGGCGTTAGGAACAGATGGCGTTGGTGGCGGGGAGTGGATCACTGAATTGGCCGGCTGGGTGGAGGGGATAGCGGGGGATCCTCGTTACCAGGCCGGGGACAACAACCGAGTTCCGGGACGGCTCAGGCAGGATAAAGACTTGCATGTCCTCCGGCTTGGAATCATTCTGAACTAAAAGAAGGACAGGCACTTTCTGAAGGCCTACCGCCTCGGAATATAGTTGGGGATCGATCCATTCTCTGAACGATCGGGAGTGGGAAAGCGATCTGGCTTGCTCGCTGGTCTCGGACGCTACACTGTGGACCGCTGGAGAACTCTGATTCGAATCGGTGATTTACCGTTTGAACGGCATGTCGGGAGCCGAGCTTGCTAGCCAGTAACTTGTTTTGCTTAATTTCAACTGCAGTATTAGGACAGAAAGGGGACTTAAATGTTCTGTAACGTTAGCCTAGTTTAGTTAGCTTAACTAGCTAGATAATCGTCTTTAAATGAATGTAGCTAGCTTATTGGTAGGTTAGCTGGAAAGACTACAATGATTGAGTTGCCGACTGTATTAGTTACCATATTCAGTAAGTTCTCAATCGGTTTGAGTGCCTAGATTGCATGTCTAGATTGCTTGCTTAGTTAGTTTGTTCGGATTTTAAGGTGAATCGTTCGTAGCTGACTTGATAACTTCACTGCAATCAACAATTTATCGTTTGCTTTGACGACCGTCAGATCAGCTCGCGAAAGCTGTATTGAAGCGTCTTAACTGCACCAATACCAGCACCAAATGTGGGTACGAGCACGCCCTCGTATAGGGAAAGGCATGTTACTAATTTTGGATTATCAATCAAGTTAGTTATTTGAATTTTATCTATTATTTCGTGTGTGTAAACTAGTCATACACTACATTTGTATCAGTTTTAGCGTTTCTATTTTTAAATCAGTTCCAATTAAGTTAGTGCTCAAATTGAATATCGGTCGCCATCAAGTTCTTAGTTAATGTAGGTAGGTGTGAATATTGAACACGCTGTACTCTGTTAGCTACCTAACTGGCTAGCTCGGAACGGCCACACACTCTTCGATCCCCAGTGTTAAGACTGTGTGAAGTCAGAAATGGGGAACACGGTGGCGTGTTGCGTGTCTCCCCGGGGGAGCCCGAAGATCGCGAGACCACCAGACCGCCAGGAAGACTACCAGGTCAACACCGACCTGAGCGAGGACACCGGCCCGTACCTGCAGCACATAAGCGACAGAGAGGTGCCAGACGGTAGGTGTCTCGCTCACGCCCCGAATCTGTCCCCGTGATTGCGAGGGAGTTTTTGCGTACCCAGGGCAAGCCCAAACCACAAGAGGTTTGTGCTGACAAATAATGCTTCAAAGGCGATTTCGTTGAAGGGTTTTATTATGCTTTCAAGCGAGGCACTTTTCCATAATTAATGCCGTGCTCACCTCTTGCCAGGGTAAACTTTGCAGAGCACATAGCAGCTGGTATCTTGGTGATAAGATGGAAGTGTGTTCCTTACTATGGTGCCTTGCACAGTACTGAAAATGCAATTGTCTCGTTTTTGTAGATTAACCCTGACTCTTTGTCCCAATTCAAAAGGACTGAACTTTATTGCTCTGTTTCACAAAGACGTTAGAGCTTTTATAGTCTGTCTGCAGCTGTGGTTGTACAGACTGTCGATGAGCATTCAGGGCCGTAAAGGAAGTGTTGAAGCATGTGGACTACCGACAAAACGCTTTCTGGCTTCTCTTAACCAGACACAGCCACACACCAAGCATCAGTAATAGACCTTTACATAGGCTAGAGGATCCATATTTGACATCAGTCAAAAGTCATGTCCTATGTCTGGCCGGCATTGATCAGTGGTCACATGGCTTTTTTTTTTTTTTTTTTTTTTTTACAGCTGTTGATGTTCAGTGTCACTTTTACTCACTGGGGTTAAGTTCTTACGGTCACACACAAAAATAGGCTCCTGAAAATGTCCAGCTGACTTTTATAATCCACGTCGGCCTCCCAGCCCCCCCCCCCCCCCCCCCCCCCCCCCCCCCCCCAATACACATCCTCGGCCTCAGCTGTTGCCACCTCCGATCCTGAGACATTCCAGGGTACCTGAACAGCTAGTGTTCTACCTGATGGGGGACTAGGAGTGGGCTGTCTGGGGAATGGCTGAGCCTCCAGGAATTCTGCCAGCAATTCTTGGAATTTTTACTACGGGATTCGACCGGGCAGCTGCCTCATTGCACACGGGCGGGCATCCGCATGGGGGGCTCTGACGATGAAAACAAGGCATTCCTACTCGCCATTCAGAAATGCAAAAAAAACCCTAAAGAGGTAGACTGAAGCAGACATAGAAACCCATGCAGATGAAAGAGGTCCTGATGGCACTACATACTTTCTCTTGCCTTATTGCGAACACATCCATTGCACAGTAGCTGTAGGTCAAGGGGAAAAGAAGCTGCTGTTGGTTGTTTGTGGTAAGCAAAAGCTGTTTGTTAAGTATACACAGAAGAATACTCGCTGTAAATCAAGTGATAGAGTGCATTTTACCCCAGTAGATAATCTTTTGACCAGTGTGGGCGCATGTAAACACTGTTAGTTGAATTGGTGCTGAAGATTTTATTTTTTGTTCTTTATTAGTGAAGATTTGTTTCGCAGGAGCGTGATGGATATTCTGGGGAGATCAAAAACCTCTGGGAAAGTTGAAGAGATTTATTTAAATAAAAAAAAGGGGGGAAGGTTGATTTTGAAATCATTCAACTCGTGATCTTTACCTTGTCTGTGCTTTTAGGTTGTTGTGGGACATTTCTGCTGTGGTGTCTGGCCAGTGACCATGAAGCTGTGGATGGTCTTGAAAACCCGCTGCATTTCCTTTATCTACATTAGATTTTTATTGTTGGGGTTTCATTGCACGTTATCAAGCAGTGGGGCTAAGTGTACGGCGGGCAAGGACTCTTGGGCGCTTTCCAAGTTCAGCATTTTATTTGTCATTGTGGTACAGAGCTTGAAATCGGTCACACAATTACGCCAGTTAACCCTTCAAAGAGTAAGATCACAAATGCGTGATTGGAATGTTCTTAACTGAACATTCTGATTCTGATGTCACAATCGCTGCTGGTAGTTGAAAGCAACGGAGTTCTAGAACACTGACTTCAAACTTTGGAAGAAAAAAAAAAAAAGAACATTCCAAAAAACCTGCTCTTTCAAAGGGTGGAAAATCCCACTGGAACAGGTCATCTTACATGGTCCAGCTTTGAAGTGCACCCTGGGAAATGTCTCTGGAGTTGTCTTTCAGAAGTGCTGATTTATAAATGACCAGTGTGAACATGTCAGAATTGATCTGAGTTCATTTTGGGGGAAAGGTTTTAGGGGGCAAAAGTCGAGTAGATATTTCTGTTTTCTTGATATTTCTGATAAGAGCATTTTCAGAGCATACACCCCCCCCCCCCCCCCGTGTGTCTGTAGGTCTGTGGTTCTTTTAGTACTGTGATTCCATCTCTGTGTCCTCTGCTTCCCCCTCCCCCCCCATCTCAGTTAAGTGTGAAAATGCTAAATGGTAAATGGTAAATGGACTGCAACAATGATGCCTCTCAAGAGCGTTAGAGGTTAGGGGTTAGGTGTCTTGCTCAAGGACACTTCGACATGCCCAGGGCGGGGTTTGAACTCCGACTTCTTCCTGAGCTATATCGCCCCTAAACTAAACGAGATGCTAAACGAGGACAGATTGCCTACTTTTCTTTATGCATATAAATAGCTTCCCCTTCACAGTCTCTGGTACTCAAATGTATCAATAATTATGAAAAAGTTGGATATGCCACATATTCAAGTATTTTATGGACTCTGCTTAAGCTCTCTTGTGAAGGGATGAATTAAGTTAGAAATTTAAGACTGTAGCCTCCCCCGTGTATGAGGAGGGGCTGCTAGGTTAAAAGCAATTGAAGGCTGCAGAATTAAAGAAAAGATGTCACTTACAGCTGTAAGTTTTTTTTTTTTTCACAGCCTGCCTTAGTCTAGGTCACCACGAACCAAAAAAGAATCCTGCTAAATAAGGTCTCGCAGTGAATTTTTTATTAGTTAAGGGAGCTTTTGATTTGAAACGGGGAGAAGCTTTCAGAAGCAGTGATGGTCAAACGAAAAGGCTGGAGCCTGCGGGTCAGCCAGTAATCTGGGTTCAGGGGACAGATGTGTGGCGTATTTTGAAATCCAAACAGCGGTTCAATGGAAGCTGCGTCTTTGCTCAACATCTTGAGATCCTGAGAGGCAACAAACTGCGCTGTTGGTGTTGTTGTGGGTTTGTGACGGTCATTTTTAGAATTGTGGGGGAGAGGCTTTAAAAAAAAAAAAAAAAAAAAAAAAAACAGAGAAGAAACCAGAAAACCAGGGATGGGATTCTTTGCTTTGAGCTGTGAAGAAAGGGAAATGTGGACCAGAATTATGTCACAATATTTATGGGCGCCTGACACCATGAGATCACAATATGCTTTGAAGAAGGGCAGGCTAAACGCATTCCAGGTAATGCTGAACTTACTTTATCGGGAATAAGCAACGTATCGCCCACCCCTGTTGGGCTGTGCATGGGCTGTTCTTGGCCGGGCTGTACCCCTGTAGTGAAAGCTGCACTCCTTTATTTTTTTACATCAGAGCCCCGCCCTCGCTGTCCCGTGTCGAACCCGGGGCTCGGCTTCATGAGTCACGCTTCCTCGCGGGGGTTCCCCGCGGTTTAGATCGCTGGAGAGATCGACGGTGTTTTCACACGCCGCAGGTGATCAGACGACCCCCTGGGTTGCCGGGGACATGAGTTCTATTCCCCCCCCCCCCCCCCCCCCCCCCCCCCCCGGGAGGGCCCTCCAGCCGCAGCGACGGCAGCGGTCGATAGCGCTCTTATCAGATCAGTCTGGCTACCTGGGCTGACCTGGCCGGCTGCCCGCACCCTTGTGAAGGGCCCCTCCCGTAGTAGCGTAGCTTAGCCCACATCTTACCCGCTGTCCGTGTGTTCAGCTGGATCTCTATTGAGCCAACAGAGGCTTAGCACCGTGCGCAACGGTGAACGGGGCTGTGTCTCTCCCAGGGTGCGCAGATCTGCTGTTCTACACACACACACACACACGCCTGTTCATTCGCTGCTAATTCACTAAGCTCGTTTGCCATTTCGGATTGGGTTAGGTGTTGCAAGCCCCTCCTCGGGTACGTGCGCATTGTATTTTAAAAACGTTTATTTTGGAATAAGACGCCACAGGCGTGGGTAAAGCTCGACCCGTCTGAAGTAGTCTGAAAGGAAATGGAATATGACCACCAGCTCAAATCACAAATCGCTGCACTTGTAGTGTAAATGCACAGACGTGGGCTAAAGCCGTGTTATTTGAGATTGAGTTTTTAATGCAATGCTGTACAGTTGTACACGGCCAGGTCCCATTTAAGCAATTTGGGCTTCAGAGGACTGAAGTAAGTTTGACTATCACCAAGCTGAAATATATGGGGCACTTATTCTCAGTCTTCTAATGCCAACCAAATAAACTTTTAGAGCTAGTGCGCTCTAGTGGGTACCATAGAAACCCTTAGAGATAATTTACTCTGGTTGCAACCAAAGAAACTTTTCAAGCCAATGTACTTATCCATTTTATTTACCTATCCAGGCAGAAAAGGCTTCAGAGTTAGCGTCCCGGTTCATTTCTCTTTAGTGAATACACAGCACCAGTGTCTTGTGCTGGTGTACGTGATTTGGCACATGTTTGATCTTGTACTTGATTTGGCACACGTTTGATCTTGTACTTGATTTGGCACACATTTGAGGCAGACTAACTGAAATGCACGGCATGCTGTTTGGGGAGGGGGGAGCAGAAACGCACCTTTCCCAGGCAGGGCGAAGTCAGATTGGCAGTCGGGGGGGGTTGTTTGGGTATGCCCCCTAGGGCAGCTTGAGCTTGTTGGCACTATGGCAACCACCTCATACCAGGCTCCTGGCTGCAGTTCCCAGACTCCCCCCCCCCCCCCCCCCCCCCCCCCCATTCCACGGACAGATGCCGTGTGTTGATAGGAATGGCTCCAGGAATGTTTCGGGGGGGGGGGGGGGGGGGGGGGTGGGTCATTAGGATGCTGCCCATCACTAAGGCATGTCCCAGTCTGGCCAGAGTTTTAAAAACTGCCTGTGTGATACACACACACACACACACACACACATATATATAAACATATATATATATATATATATTTATACATATTACATATGTATATATGCATGTTCCATGCTGTTGTGAAATATGTGTGGAATACAGAACACACATGTACAGAATGTGTGTGTATATGCATGTGCGTGTGTGAGTGGGTGTTCCCAAGCTTGTGTCGCCAGTTTCCGAGAGACGCTTTCCTCTCCCCTTCAGTTGCCCGCTGCAGCAGAGGCGTTCTGTATTCCCAACGGATTCCGTACACAAGGCCCGTTGTCCACCCTGCCTGTGGCCCCGCCCCCCTGTCCCACTCCAGTCCCTGTGCCCTGCCTACAGCGGGGTGCTATGGGGTCCCATCCCGCTCCTTGTGCCCTGCAGACGGTGGGGTGCTATGGGGTCCCGTCCCGCTCCCTGTGCCCCGCAGACAGCGGGCTGTTATGGGGTTGCGTCCCGGCTGCTCTTTCTCTCTCAGAAAGGCAGCCTCGTAAGGCAGGCCCTAACGGGAGGTGGCAGCCCGATTTCTGAGAAATGTTTTTTTTTAATCTCCACATCTCCGAAACAGAGTACGGGCAGGCTGAGCGGACGGAAAACAGGAAGTGAGTGATGTCATAAGGGCTCGGTCGAGAGCGAGCGGGACAGGGACACGGGTTTTAAAAGCAAACAGGAGTGCCAGCTCATGCGGGCGTGGTTCATTAACGGTGCCATGGAATGGCTTTGATCTGGAGAAAGCGCTGCGATACTGATCTGGTACAGGGCACTGTGGGGACACGGGCACTGTGGGGACACGGGCACTGTGGGGACATGGACACTGTGGGGACATGGGCACTGTCAGGACACGGGCACTGTGGGGACACGGTCACTGTGGGGACATGGACACTGTGGGGACATGGGCACTGTCAGGACACGGGCACTGTGGGGACACGGTCACTGTGGGGACACGGGCACTGTGGGGACACGGTCACTGTGGGGACACGGGCACTGTGGGGACACGGGCACTGTGGGGACACGGGCACTGTGGGGACACGGTCACTGTGGGGACATGGGCACTTTGGGGACACGGGCATTGTGGGGACACGGGCACTGTCGGGACACGGGCACTGTGGGGACACGGGCACTGTGGGGACATGGTCACTGTGGGGACATGGGCACTGTGGGGACATGGTCACTGTGGGGACATGGTCACTGTGGGGACGTGGGCACTGTGGGGACATGGGCACTGTGGGGACATGGTCACTGTGGGGACATGGGCACTGTGGGGACATGGTCACTGTGGGGACATGGTCACTGTGGGGACGTGGGCACTATGGGGACACGGGCACTGTGGGGACACGGGCACTGTGGGGACACGGGCACTGTGGGGACATGGGCACTGTGGGGACATGGGCATTGTGGGGACATGGGCACTGTGGGGACATGGTCACTGTGGGGACATGGGCACTGTGGGGACATGGTCACTGTGGGGACATGGTCACTGTGGGGACGTGGGCACTGTGGGGACACGGGCACTGTGGGGACACGGGCACTGTGGGGACACGGGCACTGTGGGGACATGGGCACTGTGGGGACATGGGCATTGTGGGGACATGGGCACTGTCGGGTACACCGGCCTTGAAGTCTGAGATATCTGAGCTGTGCAGGAAGAGGCTCCTTTATTAGTGTGAAGAGTCCAGAGTTTGCTGTTCGCCGTGTTGGCGCCAAATAACAATAATGAAATAAAATAATAAATCTTTGCATCCCCTGAAAAGGCACTTTGTACATCAGGTGTGTGGCACGCCGTGACCTTTGACCTTTGTCTCTTCAGATTTGGCTCCGGAGTCCAACCCCTCGGACCACGCCCGCGCCAGCACCATCTTCCTCTGCAAGTCCCAGACGGACGGTGAGTACTGGCCCCGCCCTCCTGACCGTAAAAACCAGAACGAATCGATCGTGAACGTCTTTTCAGGGGAGAGGAAGGAGGGGCTCAGCCAGGTAGGCAATTGAACACAGGAATGAAAACCTTTTTTCCTCCTTACATTACATCACATTACAGGCATTTAGCAGACGCTCTTATCCAGAGCGACTTACACAACTTTTACATAGCATTTTACATTGTATCCATTTATACAGCTGATATATATACTGAAGCGGTTACAAGTCCAGTTCCTTACCCACTGTGCTACACCTCCGTCCTTAGACCAGTGGTAACCAACCCTGTTCCTGGAGATTTACCGTCCTGTCGGATTTCACTACAGCCCTAACAAAGCACACCTCATTCAGCAGCTGACATCCTTCAGCATCTCGTTGAGCTGCTAATTTAGTAGAGTCAGGTGCGCCAAATTAGGGCTGAAATTGAAACCGACTGGAAGGCGGACCTCCAGGAACAGGGTTGGCTGTCACTGGCTTAGGACCAACCTGTCAGATGCTCTTTGCTTTAATCTGGGAATTCTAGAACACCTTTTCTCTTGTTGCTGCGTTGATTTAGTGCCCCTGAGTGTAAGGGGCATTTAGAGGGCCTGTCGGGTACAAAGCAGCGTGACAAATCTGGTAATTCTATATCTGTGGTCTGCAGAGCCTATCCTCTGCTCGAAAGTTACAGGGCAGCACTGTGGCAGAGTGAGCGGGCGATGACCCAGAAGAGCATAGAGCCAGCTCTTTGATTCTTGTTTACACTTTACTTTGTTGTCTGTGTGTTCCTCTAAATTATTTGAAGGAGTTAACACTTTGTGGTAAGCAGTGTTAAATGTCCAGGTATGTCTAAGGTGCATCTAGAAGACTTAGCATTTGCACACATATGTAGCATAAACATGCCACTCGGTGTCTTCTAGGAATTACAACTGTAGCCTCACGAGAAGGAGGTTCTGGGTTCAAGTCCCGGCTGGCACGGATCCTCTCTGTGTGGAGTTTGCGTGTTCCCCCCGTGTCCGCGAGGGTTTCCTTCGGGTACTCCGGTTTTCTCCCGCGACCAAAAAACACACGTAGCACAGGATGAAATTGAGCCTGCCTGGCTGACTGTGGCTCATTCACAGAAGTGTTATTGATGTGCACTGTCCCTGTCAGATAAACGAATAAATCAGATTGCACTTTGTGATCGTGCTGGGGGGTGCCGAGTCAGCAGAGTGAGCTCATTGCTGTCGGCGGTGCGGCTCTCATTCAGGGGGGGGGGCCCTTGCCCTCAGCCGTAATCATGAATAAACATCCTCGGGGGGGGGGGGGGGGGGGGGGGGGGTCCAGCCGGTCCGTGCCGTATGGAGCAGCCATGAAGGACACACACACTTATCACTGACCTGCCGCAGTGTTGGGTTACCATGTAGTGTAGGAGCTCAGGCCCTGAAGGCTGGCTTTGATAGTCTCACACACACACTGCTCTAAATCACTGTACAGAGGCACTTCACCAATGGGCTCCAAGCACAAAGCGCACTTCAAACGGATCCGTCGAGACCTGGAACCTGTAAATCAACAGAGCCGTAGTCACCTGACTACAGTGCAGTCCCTACAATTCAGACCTCTGCTTTTTACATGAGTTTTTTTTTCTCCTTTTCTGAGAAGTGAAGTGTAGTATGCTTTAGTGAGTTGAGTTAAAGTACCTGCCTCATGAAATCTTTAGCAGGTTTTAGCTGCTACCCTGCGAGTAATGAACTTGTCTGTTCCTGATTCCGATAGTTTCAGTTTCATCCTTAACGCTACCTTCTCTGTTTTTCTGTTTTTTTCTTCCAGTGCGGGATAAAAGGAAAAGTAATCACATAAACCACGTAAGTAGACTGCCAAAAGAAGAGAGAAAGCAGTTTGGTGTAAATGTTTTGTGTAAATAATTAATGGGGAAAGGATGTCTGTGTGATTAGATTTATCCACTAAACTGTTTAACTGTGAAAATTATGTACGTTTGCAAAAAGCCAGTAGTGGTGGGGGGAAAAAAAAGAGACTGGCTTTAATGATTGAATTAGTTGTGTGTGCCCGCCCCCCCCCCCCCCCCCCCCCCCCCCCCCCGCTGCTCCCTGCATGTCTTGCATTCCTGTTTACTCTGCCCCCCCCCCCCCTCCCCCCCAGCCCCACCCCACAGCAGAGAATGAGAGAATGGGGAGGGGGAGTTCAGATTCTTTACTGATTACCCGCAGTATGCTAACCAACCCCCCCCCCCCCCCCCCCCTGCCCACATGCCTTTTAACTGACTGTGTCCATCACAGTGGACTGTGAGGTCTGTGTCTGTCTCTCTCCTGTGTGTTTGTGTGTGTGTGTGTGTGTGTGTCTGTCTCTCCAGTGTGTGTGTGTGTGTGTATGTGTTTGTGTCTTTCTTATGTCTGTGTATGCGTCTATCACTCTGTCTGTCTCGCTCTTACGTGTGTGTGTCTGTCTCTCTATTGTGTGTGTGTGTGTGTGTGTGTCTGTCTGTCTCTCCATTGTGTGTGTGTGTTTGTGTGTGTGTGTGTGCTGTGTCCTTCCTATGCTGTGTTGGTACAGTGTTGGGTTATATTTCTCTGTAGAATCTAGGGTTGGGCTAGCTCTGTGCTGCTACATTCATAAATAGATGATAGTGAAATAAGCAGAGGTGGCAGCACACAGGTAGGCAGGGGAAATCTCACCCAAAGCCACTCCCAGAATGCACTTCTGCCCTGTAGCCAAGTTACCCCGGACATTCCGTACCAGGGGGAGGATTAAACCAAACCTGTGCACGTGCAGATTTGGTGGTGTGATGCTTTCCTGTGTGTGTTTCCGCACACATTCAGATGAGTAGAGCCAGACAGGCAGCGTCGTTCTGGTTTATCTTATTAGCCACCAGGGGTCGCTCGCCTGTCAGAATGGTGGCGATGCTAGCGGTAGCGATGCTACAAGGCGCTAATTCCATCAATTTTCTTCTGTTGGTTTTGCCACCGTAAACCAGCCCTGGTTAATTTCCTTCGGCAGAGTATATCCGTGATGGAGTGGGCACCAGGAAAGAGAATTAGATTTCCGTCGTGATAAAGTCATAGTCGTGATAAAATTGATCTGTTTGACATATAAACCTGTTGTGAAAAATAATAAATAAAAGGTAAATAATGAAATTATGAAAAGAAAAATCATTAAAAGTTATTACTTGTAAATGACTCGGTAACTACATATTCCACTATTTCTTCATAATTACTTCTAAGCATCTCTTATGCTGTGCTGCTATATTTAGCCAATGTCTTTTCAAGTAATTGGGTGAAACGTTTATGAGAATGTCTAAGAATATCACAGCAACAGCAAGTGCTGTGTTGAGATTTGAATGCAGCGGCGTTGTTCTCAAGCGGTGGATGTAGTGCCGTAAAGGTGCTCCCTCTAGTGGCTGTCATGGGCCATAGCTTCCAGGAGATTGACAGGGCCATACTCCCTGCTCGCGCCTATATGAGCCTAACTCTTATATGCGGAGTTACACATGCCCTGTCACTCGATCCAGTGACATTTCAGGGCATTATCTTGAGCGCGGGCATCGGTACGATCGCGGGTTATTTATAGCCGATTTCTCAGAGCAGTATTTCAAACCACCCGTCTTGCGGTGTGGAATGTGTCACAGTTTCTCCGCACAAACAGCTGTGTGTGCGCGCGACGGCGGTTGTTTAAGACCAGACTCGGCCACTGTTTGGCATTAACAGTAAATATTATATTGTGTTGATTTTGGATGGAATAATGTTATAATTCCCTTTCTTTTAATAGAAAAAAAATGGTTTGTGGAATAATGGTATACTGCTTGCCTTTGGTGTAAATTGCATTACTTTTTATGTGCACGCTCGAATGTATCGTTGAGGTATTGGTGATGTTCTGGGTCTGCTCTATCCATGGCCTGAAAATGGCCCGATGGTTTGCTGAAGTTTAGGGGTCTCCGGTTCACCTGGATACCTGAGTGGCCCCGCCCCCTCCTACATGCTCATTACGATTGGCTCTTCTTTCCCAGGTGTCCCCGGGTCCCCTCTCCAAGAAGTACAGCTCCTGCTCCACGATATTCATAGACGACAGCACGGTCAGCCAGCCCAACCTCAAAAGCACAATCAAATGGTGAGCGGAACTGACCGTTAAACATCTACCGGCTGCCGGATTTAGCGGGGCGGTTCTTTAAGTGAGAGTTCGCGGCCGTTAGCTGAGTGGAATTTCCATACGACGTCATTTAGAATCTACGCTCGTCGTCTCCCAGTGACAGCGCACGCTTTTAGCACAAGTTCGCGAGCGGGGCGCCGCGCTTGCCTAACGTGATTTTCCATAATGCAATTATGCGGTATTGAGCTGACAGTTTAATTGGAAGCTTGGGAGCAAACCGCAATTTTTTATCCCCCGTCGTAAAATTAGTTTCACTTCGTTTCAGTGCCATATTTTAGTCTGAACAGTCTCATTAGAGGTCATTAAATTAAAAATGCATCACACTCGCTATTAATTCTAATCTTCAGCACTGACGCATACAGATGCTAATACTCCAGAGTTTTATTGCAGATCGCCGTCCCTCAGGCCACAAGTTCATTAGCGCAGGCAGTAAAATATTGAATATGGTAATTTGGAAATTAATCCACACGTGCGAAAGTGAATGATTGCTCCACACTGTAATTGAATGGTAATGGGAATGAATAAATGAACACAGTGAGAGAGAGTGGTGTAAAAATGAGAGAATATTAGAATATGAAATCATATTAGACTACACTTCATATTTCGATTTCACATCACAGTATCAGTTATGAGATATGAATATGATATATGAAGTAGTCCCTTTCGTGTGCTCCTGTACCTGCCTTTATTACATTTTGATCTCTTCCAGCTTTTAGGCTAAACCTGATGCCAGTTTAAAGATCTCATAACCTGATAAATACTTTTATGTTTTGTTGGACGTGGATGAACATGAAGAGGCCTATATAATACTTTAGTTTTATGAAAGAATATTTAAAAAGCATACCATGTATTGCATCTTTTATTATGAAGTTCTTCAGGCTGTGACATGGGAGTACTTAGAGATGGGGACCTAACTGAAGTGTGGGTGGTGAACTGTCGTGTTAATTTCTCATGGAATGGTTCAGATGATTTTTACATGGTTATTACATTCAGGGGGGCGGAGCTAAGGGGTCTAATTGGGAACCGTAACCTGGTTTCTTGTGTCTGCATTGGTTGCTGATATTAAGGCGAAAGCAAAAATCAGCAGCCCACCAGGACGAGGAATGAAGATGGCTGCCCTGTAGTGTTGCTCTCTAATGGCATAGTCATCCACCTCCTCATGTTCGGCAGGCGCTGTGAAATGACATCGTTTGCCCTGTAGACTGAGGTCAGGCTGCAGGCCTGGGTGGGTTCTGGTGGTGCTGAGTCTTTGTGTTTCTTGCGCAGTGCGCTTTACCTCAGTTGCCCTTTTTAGAAATCCCACTGCGCATACTTACTCTGGACAAAGCCAGCCAGCCGCCCAGGCAAACGCGATACTTACGTAATGTAATCTTTAACAACAATAAAAGCCCTTTTTAGGTTTCTGGGAGATGTAACTGCTAACTGCCTCTCTTTCCCCTTTCTTTTTCAGTGTAACGTTAGCAATATACTACCACATAAAAAACAGGTAAGTTTCTGATTATTTACTGGGTTATTATTATTTACTTCTCCACCAGCTGTAGTGTTGTGTGAAGTGTGTCATAGTGTGAGAGCTGCGATTGGCTGTCCCTTTTCCGGGGGTGAGGGGTGGAGTCGCTCGGACAGAAGCGTGCGAGTGCGTCAGCGCGCATTCCTCCCGCGTTCGCGGTCCGCGGCGATTACGTTTGGCACGCTCCGCCATCTTAGGAGGCTTTGTGTCGCGTGACCAGCGCACCGGATAAGTGTGGGGTGTGAGCGTTTCATAACCGTGACCAGTCGTTTATGTGTGTGTGTGTGTGTGTGTGTGTGTGTGTGGACCCAGCCGTGGGGCTATCAGGTCTGCACAGCGAGTCAGTAATCTTTGTGTGTGTGTGTGTGTGTGTGTGTGTGTGTGTGTGTTAACACAATGTGGTTGTTCCCCAGGGACTCAGACCGGTCGCTGGACATATTTGACGAGAAAAAGCACCCCCTGTCGGTGAGTGAGGGACGGGGTGTAACGGGGCTACGGGGGGGGGGGGGGGGGGGGGGGGGCATGGTCGAACAGCCCCTGATGGATACCTTTTTCCAGGATACACTGTGCCTATTTGTAAAATCTCCACTAGGGGGCAGTGTTGAATCATCGACATCTCTGCCTTCCTGGCAAACGCACAGGTTTTGCTTTTCACTGAGTGTCTGGGCCCCCCCTTCTGGTCTCAGTGCTATATCGAACCTTTCAGAAGCAATAAAAAAAAATCGCTTTGTCCCAGCGCACTTCTGTGTGGTGGTGTAAGCATAAATTTCGTGTGGGGTGGGAAAAGGAAACAGTTTTACTGTGAGGCTCACACTACAAGTGTCCATTAACAGCGCTATTGAAGCCACGTATACACAGTTAATAGAACACACACACACACACACAGTTAATGTGTGTTATGGAACCGTGGAAACATAAACACACATTAGAGTACATCTAAGGCATTACTGAGGCAGGGCTAGTAATAGCGTACCTGGCTAACAGCCTGTTGACACCATTACCGCAGCTGCAGGCCTCCTCAGTAGATGTGACCCGTCAGTTTTGTGCTGTTATTTTACGTTTGCTCTGTGGGCCTGGGGCTTGGTGATAAAACCTCCAGTGCTCGTTTCACCTCAGTGTGCGGCTGTACTCTCAGGTGATGCCGTGGCTGCATCAACCTTTCATGGCCTGCACAGAAAGGTTGAACTAAACAGCAGCCACATTTTGCAGTAGGTGGCAGTCTTATACTGTCGTATTTCATGTATATATGTGTTTGATAGAGACGGTGTGCCATTTTCAACACAAATGTTGGCACAACTAGTATATTCCACAGTTGGCTCAGATTAATTTTGTATCTGTAGACAGTGGGCGGGGTTTGAAAAGTGTATGGAAATAAACCATATTACAGGACTTATGGCAGGAGGGAAGGTGTATTGCTGACTAATGTGAACAGGAAGGTGGGTGAGTGTAATCATATGTGTGCTGTAGAAAGCAGGCGGTGTGTTTTGTGAGCCGTGTGTGTGTGTGAGCTGTGTCTGTGTGTGTGTGTGTGAGCTGTGTGTGTGTGTGTGTGTGTGTCGTGTGTGTGCGTTTGTGAGCTGTGTGTGCGAGCTGTGTGTGTGTGTGTGTGTGTGTGTGAGCCGTGTGTGTGTGTCTGTGTGTGTGTGTGTGTGTGAGAGCTGTGTGTGTGTGTGAGCTGTGTGCGTTTGTGAGCTGTGTGTGTAAAGCAGACAGTGTGTTTGTGAGCTGTGTGTGTGTGTGTTTGTGTGAGCCGTGTGTGTGTGTGTGTGTGTGTGTGTGTGTGTGTGTGTGTGAGCTGTGTGTGTGTGTGTGTGTGTGTGTGTGAGAGAGCTGTGTGTGTGTGTGTGTGTGTGTGTGTGTGTGTGTGTGTGTGTGTGCCGTGTGTGTGTGTGTGTGAGAGCTGTGTGTAAGCCGTGTGTGTGTGTGTGAGCTGTGTGTGTGTGTG
>CM045885.1:863615-883615 GCA_025169545.1 Anguilla japonica
TCCATGGTGCAAAGAAAACTAACTTCATAGAGACTGAATTGTTGAAATTGTTTTTTTTGGTTGTTGTTGCTTACTATGTAGGCTACTAGCTGTGAACTTTGTCAGTTTTTAATTGAAATCATTTGCAGATGGAGTATTTTAAATAAACACTAACCATGTAACAAACGGGGGTTTTTTTTTAACGGTGGATTGTTTGCCCTTTTCTTCGGCTGCTTTGTCGGTGCCGAGCCTCAGGCCCTGTTCGCGCCCCTCTCCTAGAACAGCGACCGGCCAGCAAACACTGTGGGGGAAAACAGTCTTAAAGTCTAAAGCTGCTCACGCGGCAGATTTCACGAGCTGGACGGCCACTTCTCTCTGGATCAAACCGATCGACCTTCATCACAACACAACCGTTCGGCCGCCTCTAGTGGACGTGAACACGCTTGTCCTCCGTGAAATGGGCGGTAAATGTGCGTTGAGAACCTAGTGAGGAATTAATGGGGACGGATATGAGAGGTCTCCACATTTACACACCAGCACCTGCAGAGCAGCATGTATCCAATCCCTGGAGAAACTGCATTATTCACAAAACTGGAATTAAAAAAAAAAAGCCAGAAATGATTGAGCTAATTAATAAACAGAAGTTAGAGGAAAGGCCAGTATGCCTGTATACACAAGGCCCTGCCAGATCAAGAGTTTACAACCTGAATGAGAAATCTCATTGTGTGATTTTCCCTGAGGAAATCACACATCCCCGGCCAGCTACGCGTTCATCGCCCAACCCAAGGTCATTACATTACGTTTATTTGGGAAGACGCTTTTATTTAAAGCGACGTACAATAAGTGCACAATTCCTGTAGTGCTGCACCGAGATGTGATGAGCTCATCCACGAGTCAGCACCGGTGCCAACCGAAAGGCAAACCCCCCCCCAAAAAAAAAAAATGTCCCAAAGACAGATTCAGTTTCCCAAAAATGAATTCATCAGCTGTGAGCAGGGAGAGGAGGTTACAGCAATGAAGGGCTTTGCCATCCGAAATGCCTTCAAGCACCTCCCTGGTCAAAATGTTGTGTTGCTGGTGTGGGTTTTTATACAAATGTGGAGATGATGAATCACATCTAATGATCATATTTACGCACAGTAAATAATTTACTGCAGTGTAAATTGGGAAATAGAATGTGTGTAACTCCACGTTCTACATAAAGCAATTTGACAGGTTAAACCAGTGAAAGTAAGTTTTACATCTCTGGCCTACTTGAAAAGGATGCAAACAGACATAAGCTGAACAGAAGGGTTTTTTTTAGACAGAAGACTCACACTGCAGGGTTTTTTTTAGACACATACTTTGTCACAGACGGGCCCACAATTTTATTCTCTACCAGAGTTAGAGAAACAAACGAGTCAAAGAAATTAAGAGGAAAATTACAGCATCATAAATATCTAAAATCTCAATCTCTTTTTAAAATCTCACAAAAATCGACACAATCTTTTTAAAAAATAGAATACGTACAAGGTTGCAGTCCAGACTATTTTTCCAGTAGATCATCTTTGCAAAAGACCACCATACAAGTGTTACATGAGTGAAATAAACAGACACACACACACACTCTCTCTCTCTCTCTCTCTCTCTCACACACACACCTTGCTGTCTCTCAGGCAATATCTTTTTATAAATAAGACTTTAAACCCACTTAAGCTCTATTTATACACTGTTGTACAAAGTTGTGGTTATGGACGGTTACGAATAAATGCATACTATGTATAACAGTCTCGCTTACATACACACACACACACACACACACACACACAACACACACACACACACACTGCACACAAAGAGGGTGAACAGACCCTTGAGGCTCTCTTGCTGGATTGGACCTTGGTGCCAGTGAAAGCTGGTACCTGTATCCACCCAGGATAATCCCATCAGAACCAGAGTTGACCGACTCCATCCTAATGGAGATGCACTGCAAATCACACACACACACACACACACACACACACACGGACCCCATACTACTGAATGCCACAATGCACTCTTCTGAAAGAGCCTGACCATTCAATTAACAGCTTCTCCAAAACACTTAACACAAGCCTGTAAATGTGGTTGTTGTTGAACAGGCACAGGAAATTTCCACAACAGTAAAAAAAAAAAAAAAAAAAAAACAGGCTTGGACTTTCATCTGAATCAGGCTGGGATCCTTATCTTCAAACTGTCCTCCGTGCGTTTCAGTCTACCGGTTAAGATCTCGGATCAAAGTCCAGAATTTAGATCCCCGTTAACACGAAGCTCCTCTCCCCCCCGCCCCCCCCCCCCCCCCCCCCATGGGGATGAAGTCCAGGCCTTATGGCCCCATGTTCGGTGTATACCACACCACAGAGTCACAGCTCAACCAATCAAGGCCTTCTTTAAGGAGACCCCAGTGCAGTGCAGGGATTGGTTCATTAACTTGGCTGCGAAGGGATCCATCTTGTGACAGCTAGTTTTAAGGCTAACAGGTAAACTGTTGTGAATGGGAGGTAAAGAGGTTAGGTACAGGGACCGGCACTAATGGTATTAAACCCACCGAAAAGCCATGAAGCCTCGAAGCAATTGGCATCTGACGATGGGCGCAGGGTGGGGCTGCAATTATAACTAGCTGCCTCAAGAGGGCAGGGTGCTCCATGAGAAATCACCATGGTTACATGATCACAGAGCTGGTGGTCTAAGCGCCTTCTAGGAGTTTGATTGGGTCGGCAACGGCCAGGCCACCAAGCCAGGGACAGATGTGTTCTGAACACCGCTCCTGAACACTGCTTCTCCTGAATAGCAGGTGCACATGCCAAGGAAGCAGTACCAGTACCATGCAGGATCAGAGAACCAACGACTTAATTGAAGACGAACACTTTCAAAAATACCTCATTTTCAACCAATCAAAACCTAATTTAATTTAGAAGCTCAAAATTTAGACTGAATGCACATCATTACTGGAGAGTGCTGCTGAGTGTGGACTCTTTTGTATTTACACTGTACAATTTTCTTTCTTGTGGCCATTACTTTAAAACTGGAGTAGAGCCAAAAAACCCTGTGCTAATTATATTATTCACACTATTATTCTGACACTCGCTCGCTCGCTCTCTCTGTCTCTCTCAGATACACACACATGCACCTGCACACACACACACACACACACACACACACACCTGTTTTGGAATCAGAGACAGCAGATACATTTGCGTACGCAAGATCCAGAGATGCCACTTCCCACCGGGGTTCTAGAAAACTCCCTGCGCCTGCCTCTGGTTCTGGTTGCAGTGCATTCTGGGACAGAGCATCAGTGTATTCTTAACATCACCAGTCCCACCATCCTGTCCGTTCTGCACATTTTTTGCACAATTAGAAACCATTGTAGTCCTGAACACATAACTACAAACAGTGTGTTTACACACACACACACACACACACACACAACCTTTTCTGTGATTTCAGACGATAATTCACCGGACATAGCAAGCAAAAAAAAAAGGTTCAAATAAACTTAATGTTGTCACAGATCACATCTAACCCCTAAAGGGCTGTTTTTGGTCTACCTGGGATATGGAACAGGTGGAATACCACAGGATAGAGACACTGGGGAACCAATAACTGCAGGGGAGGGCTTTGGGGGGCTGCTCTGTCTCCAGGGTCCTGGGGCTCCCATCTTTATCCAAAACAAGGGTGTGGGGGGGGGGGGGGGGGGGGTAGGGGGCACACGTTTTTGGGGAAACTGCTGCAGAGATGAGACCCTTTTATCTCTGTGACCCAAGCTCTCTTTGGGGCCTCTTAGGCCCCAGTCTATACGCAAATAAATAATGAACCTCAAATCCCAGGGTTAGGGAAGTCTGAAGTGTTACTTGATGACATCATTACCTCATTCCCAGGTGTCTCAGCAGCTGTCAGTCAGGGAGGCTGCTTCTGAAGCCCCGCCCTCCTTCCTTCCCTCCGCCTGACATTCCATCTCACTCTAGAAGCTACTCTCAAAGTCAGCGACACAACCCAAAGCAGCAAAAACTCAAAAAAGTACCACAGTAAACATGAACTCGGCCATATTCTCTCTCTCTCTCTTTTTTAAAAGTAATTCATATCAGTTTGAGTTTGTCCACTTTCCCCCTTTTTTCTTCTCTTTTTTTTGTTTCCTTCAGTCAGTTTTGGTCTCCACATAACTGCCTCTGGGGGGGGGGGGGGGGGGTTCAGTGGGGCAGGTGTAGGGGGCAGATATAAACATTATATTTACAGCCTGTGGAATAAATTAGAGACCCTCCCCGCCCTCATCCCTCCTCCCGTATGAGAAGCGTCGTTAGGGGTCAGAGGTCACCAGTGTGCTTTCCCTATTGGAGGGACAGTCCTGACCTCACGGGGGCACTGCCGGGGAGGGAGGGAGGGGAGGGGGGGGGGGGGGTTCGCTCAAACGTGCGACGGGGGCGAGGGTTTGTGGTAGGACCCCGTCCCAACCGTCCCGGCCCGGGCAGTGAGGGCGGCGCTGGCCTCGCCGTAGACCGAGGCGGCGGCGGCGGCGGCAGCGGCGGCTGCGGGTTTGCGCCCGCGGCACGGGCAGCAGCGGGCGGCGAACTTGCGCCAGGACTCCAGCGTCTTGCCCGACCAGATCCAGACGCCGGAGGTGATGCCCACCACCAGGCACATGAAGTAGCGCAGCATGAAGACGGCGTAGTCGGGCCCCAGCCGCTGCCGCTCGGCGGGGCAGGAGCACGCCAGCGCCCTCTCCCACCCGGGCCGGTAGTGCTGCTCGTACACCAGGCAGGCCACCACCACGGTGGCGGGCACCGTGTACAGCACGGTGAACAGCCCGATGCGGATCATCAGCTTCTCCAGCTTGTCCGTCTTGGTGCCGCCCTGCTTGATCACGCTGCGGATGCGGAAGAGGGAGACGAAGCCCGCCAGGAGGAAGAGCGAGCCGGTGAAGAGGTAGACCACCAGCGGCGCCAGCACGAAGCCGCGCAGGTTCTCCAGGCTCTGGTTGCCCACGTAGCAGATGCCCGCCACGGGGTCGCCGTCCACCGCGCTCAGCGCCAGCACCGCCACCGACTTGACGCTGGGCACCAGCCAGGCGGCCAGGTGGAAGTACTGCGAGTAGCCGGCGATGGCCTCGTTGCCCCACTTCATGCCGGCGGCCAGGAACCAGGTGAAGGACAGCACCACCCACCAGATGGAGCTGGCCATGCCGAAGAAGTAGACCAGCAGGAAGACCAGCGTGCAGAGGGCGGGGCCCGTGGCGTCGTACAGGACGTGGCGGCCGTCGGCGCCGCACGCCACCCGCTCGTGGCCCGCCGCCAGCCGCACGATGTAGCCCAGCGACACGAAGAGGTAGCACGCCGCGAGGAAGATGATGGGCCGCTCGGGGTACCTGAAGCGCTCCATGTCGATGAGGAAGGTGGCCACGGTGGTGAGGGTGGAGACGAAGCACAGCACCGACCACAGCCCCACCCAGAAGGCGGTGAAGGCCCGCTCGTCCGGCGAGAAGTAGGGCTGGTGGCAGGGCAGGGCGCAGTTGGGCAGGGGGCCCGCCCGCACCCGCCGTACAGCGGGTGGGACGGCTCCTGGACGGGCACCAGGGGGTCCCGGCAGCGGCACTCCTGCACGCAGCCCGACGGGGATGGGGGCCGGTGGCGGACGGGGGGGCCCTTCGGCGTGGGCTTCTGGAAGAGGGGCGAGAGGGTGGTGCTCTCGCTGGTGTTCTGGTCCATGCACAGGTTCTCCGTGTTGCCCAGCAACGGCAGCCGCTCGCAGTTCATGCGCTCGGGCCACTCGAACCCGTACTGGCTCATGAGCGGCGAGCAGCCGCGCTTCGCCCGCTCGCACACCGAGCGGCAGGGGGGCAGCGGCTTCTTGTAGTCGGGCAGGCAGATGGGGGTGTACATGCTGCAGAGGAAGAAGAGCAGGTCCGGGGAGCAGTGTATGCGCACCAGCGGCCAGAACTGGTGCACCTCCAGCCCCACCTCGTCCTGGTTGTCGTGGTTGAACTGGTTGGGCATGTAGGTGAGGTTGTAGCCGATGCCCTTGCACATGGGCACGGTGATGGGCTCGCACACTATGTCCTTGGAGGCGGCGAGCGCGAGCCGCGGCAGCCGCGAGAGCAGCAGCACCAGCAGCCAACTGACGACGCCGCGGAGAGGCGGCTTCACCGGGCTGGCCATACTGTCGGGAAAGTGAGACGAAGGGGAAGATTTACGGACGAAAAAAAAAAATATATAAGGTAAATAGCCCCTGAAATTACAAACCGAAGGGCTTGAGTGTTTTCTCGGTAGTTTTTTTTTTTTCTTTCTTTCTTTCTTTCTTAAATTATTACAGCATTTCGGAAAGATAAAATCCCTCGAGGAAAATGTAATAGCTCCAACAGCATGTCCACAGTGTTCACTTCAATAAATCTGAAGCGAGTTTCATTCCTTACCAGGCGCGCATATTTGTTGCAACAGCGCGAGCGCCTCGACCAAAGACACGGCGACTCTCAACACAGCGGAAGTCAGAAGAAGATATAGCACCAAGAAAAGTATTTATGCTTCCTCGAGGACGGCAAATAAACTACCTTTGTCGTGCAGTAAATAAATTAAACTAAAGACTGTTAGGAGTGGAATTGCAGGGGTCAAGGGGGTATAAAAAGAACAAGAAAATTACCTGACTCGTCCGAGGTTAACGTGTAAATAATTCACCATGCTGTAAGATAAACAGGAGAAAAATTAATTTCCTTTTCGGTATTTCAGAAATGAACTACGAAGGGTAAAAACTTTTTCAAACATTTTCCTTCTCCGTGCCTTGTATATTCCACATGACAGGTGAAGTCGCCACAGCTCAGCCAAAGGAAAAATGTGTACACTGTCCCTGACAAACAACTCCACAAAAAATAGATTTAACGATCAAAAATGTGTTCTGTGATTATTTTTTCTTCGAGAAAAATCTCCGGTAAGTGCTCCCATGCCGTCAGCCAAATCTACCAGAGGAATCAGAGTAATTCTTCAGCCTTAAGCGCCGGGGTCGTACAAAGTGCGTCCGCACATTGAGTTCTTAAAAGAAAACAGGTTTCAGGTGCCACAAGACATCCCCCTTATTCGATTCTCTTTCCCAAATTTAGTAATCCGACCGCACTCCGTTGCGTTTCTGTATTCCTCGAGAACGCGCTTAACCTGTTGCGTTTCCGCGGTGCTTTTATTTATTTTTTTAAAACTATTTATGAAACTAGTTCCAAGTTGTGTTCGCTAACGCTGCCGGTAGCACGCAGCTCAGCCTCCGGAATACGAGCAAAAAAACTCTGCTCTGCTGAGCTCCAACGAAGTAGAATAAACCCCACCCGCTACAAGACGGGCAGCACGCCCACCTCGTTCAAAATCCCGGCCCCTCCAATTCAGGACCATTGACCAAAGCTCCTTGAGATATGAACGCCCTGCCTGCGCACTGCCTCTCATACCGCGCCCTCCCAGCGGCGTCCTCGCCAATGGGATCCCCGGGTTGAATAAAAGACGTATCGCACAGTTTATTTTCCGGTTACCCTGGTGCCCGGGAGCTAGGAAACAGGTGTCATAAGGCCGAAATCGCGTAATTATGCCCTCTCGCATCTACCCCCTTTTCACCCTGTCTTATCGGCTGGCGGTTTGTGCGCAACAAACGGCTGCAATTTAAAACGTATATTACTAATAAAAAAGTTCGCAAGTTCGTTATACCAGAGTCATACCAGAGTTTTTTTTTTTTTTAACAGGGACTGAGCAGGGCCAGCTGCATCTGTCCCCTGTCCCCAGTCATGACCCCCTGTGTGTGGGAAAAAACCTGAGCCCGACGCAGGAAGTCACACAATGCAGGGTTTCTGGGGAGCGCGCCGACAGGATGTGTATGTGCCGCCCATGTGACTGGAAGTTGCAAATAAAACATAATTGTCAATGAGCGGGGGAAAGGGGGGTGGGGATGGTGGGATGGTGGGGTGGGGGGGGGGAGGGTTCAGAGGTTGTTGAGGGGCTGCAGCCTGTGACCACTTGTTGCCCTGCATCCTGAATTGCCTCTGTGTTTACCCACAGGGCCCGTTCAGGACTGATGGGGCAGTGCGCAAACAGAGCGTAATGGCGCTAATGCGGCCTTAATTCTCTACGCGCAAACACACGGCGGCGGCGGCGGCGGCCCGACCAGGAAGCCACCCGCCACCCGCCACCCGCCACCCAGTTACCGTAGAGATAACGTCGTCTCGGGGGAACGAAGACACGCGCATTCTTTTCTAACACGCCCGGGAGAAGGATGGCAGTTCAGAGGTCGTTCCCGAGGTCTCTGTGTGCTGTTCCGCTGTCTGTCACTGCAGCGGGCGGGGGCGGGGGCGGGGGCGGGGGCGGGGGGAGGGGGGGAGGGTTACAGGGTTCAATGATAAGGCCACATCCAATGCCAATCCCTGCAGGATACATAAACATGGAGGATGTTAGCATAAGTTTGATGAACGACGACTGCGGCGATCTCAGAAGCAGCGTGTAAAAGCGACGGTTTTCTCCTCTTAAACACACTGGCAAGTGCACCCGCCCCCCTATGCAGTGCTGCTGATTAAATATCCAGATTTGGCAGGTGGGCAGCAGGCAGGTATTCTTCAAAACATCTCCTGAGGGCCCTTGACCACAGTACCTAAAATTTAAAGCCGCCATACTTCGCAGGGGCAGTGCTAAACCCGCCTTCTTTGTTGACTTCCATCTTGTTTTTTTTTTTTTTCTTCTCCCGGTTGTTATGAACTCAGGTAAAGCAAACTTTGGACGGGCAAACATTTCCGCCAGCAAAAGAACGAGGCCCGCTGGTCTCTCGCTTTCTGACCTCCTGCCCGCGGTTTAGCATGGCTAACTGCCCGTTTCTCCCAGTCCACAAAACCCCCTTTTTGCGGACAGTGGGCATCTTAGCGCTCATTCCTGGAGGAAGGAAACGAGAGCGACGTTATCGCCGCTTTCGCTCCTGACAACGCAGCGCCTGCTGCGGAGCTGTCACTTGCTGATGAATTATGGGATTGCTCCAGTCATTATTTGTCTTGTCTCATTCGAGGGCAACTTTACACATGCTAACAAAAAAAGACGTGTATGCTTGAGGGATGTTTTGGAATTCTTTGTTGAAGGGGTGGGTCTCTCTCTCTCTCTCTCCCACTCTCTCTCTTTCTTTCTCGCTGTCTCTCCCTCTCTCTCTCTCCCTCTCTCTCTTTCTTGTTGTCTCTTCCTCTCCCTCCCCCTCTCTCTCTCTCTCTCTCTCTTTCTCCATAATTTCCTTCAGTTGATTCAGAAACCACAGAGCTTGCTTGGAGTCCAAAGTTCATGAAGGGTGTGTGTGTGTGTGTGTGTGTGTGTGTCTGTGTGTGACTTAACAGCTTAGTACAGTGTTTCTATTGCCTGTTAACACTGAGATTACGGGCTAAACCGCGACGTACCAGAGAGATGAGAGCAAACTGAAAGGTGCACATTCCAGAGATGGTCAAGGAGCCCGACAGGAGGATCTGAATTCATCAATCTCCCCTTCACACACGCACACACACACACACATGCACACACACACACACACACACACACACACACAGACACACACACACACACACACACACACACACACACACACACACACACACACACACACACGCACATACACACACACACACACACACACACACACACACACACACACACACACACACACACACACACACACACACACACACACACACACGCGCACACACACACACACACACGCACGCACACACACACACACACACACACACACACGACACACACATATATACACATGCACACATGCAGACGCACAGACACACACACACACACACATGCAGACACACTCATATATACACATGCACACATGCAGACACACACACACAGACACACACACACACACATAGACACACACACGTGCACATGCGCACACACATATACACATGCACACACACACACGCAGACACACACACACACACACATGCAGACACACTCATATATACACATGCAGACACACACACACAGACACACACACACACACACACAGACACACACACGTGCACATGCGCACACACATACACATGCACACACACACACACGCAGACACACGCAGACACACACACACACACACGCAGACACACACATATATACACATGCAGACAGACACACACACATATACACATGCACACACACACAAACAAATATATATTATGCACACGTAAATACATACGTACATATACAAACACAAGTGCGAACAGACGAACACACACACACACACATACACCTCTCTCTCTTGCTCTCTCAAACACATACACACATATGGCACACACTCTCTTACACACACACACACACACGATTCCCCTTGAGGCACCGCGAAAGATCCGCTCGCTGCTTAAAGTGTTTGCCGAGGCTTAGACACCTGCGGGACCAGCGCCAACATTGTTCACACTTCCTCCTCCGGTGACTAATTGCTCTGGTTGCCGAGGGATACAGTACACACCGTATTTGGTCACGTGACCGTGGGCACACAAAGCCGGTGACCTGTCATTCAACCGCGCAGGCCTCGTGCGATTGGTCCAGTGGTTTGTGAGGGCTGCTGAATGGCACACGGGCTTGTAGCCTTGCAGGATTCTGCCCACATTTGAATATGAATGGGGGTAAAATAGGAGGTATTTCAGGTGAGTGGATTAGCTGATGTGCTGCTCCACTGGCTTTTGGGTGCCTCTCTGGCTCGGCCTCCTCGGTCTGCGGTAGTGATGATGATGATGATGGTGATGGTGATGATGATGATGATGATTCCTGACTCCTCCCACTTTCCATCACCTCACATGATCCAGCCAGACTTCTCCGGAACGTTCTGTGTCAGTGTGCGGTGGGGGGGGGGGTTCTGGTGGCGAGTTCATCTGAAGCAGGCAGCCGCTGATGCTCTTCGACCCCCCCCCCCAACCACCACCCCTCCCCATCCCCCCCCCCCCACCTCCCTCTCTCCCCACCCCCCCCTCCCTACCCCCCCTCTCCCCACCTCCCCACCTCCCTCTCCAGAGAGAGTCTTCTCCTGCGTGCCCATACAGGTGTCTGAACAAAAGCTTTTATTCTGTCCTTCATTCATGTATCTCCTCTGTAAAGAAGGCTCAGCCACACACACACTCACACACACACACACACAGGCACACAAGCACTCAAATACACACACACATACACACACACACACACACACTCATGCACAGGCACACACACACACACACGCACTCACACACACTCGCACTCACACGCACGCACTCACATACACACACACACGCACGCACGGACTCACACACACACGCACTCACACGCACGCACTCACACACACACACACACACACGCACTCACACTCACACGCACTCACACGCACGCACACACTCACACACACACGCACTCACACACACTCACACACACACTGCACTCACACACACTCACACTCACACACACACACACACTCACACACACACACTCACACTCACACACACACACACACTCACACACACACATACACACACAAAGGCTAATGATGTCATGCTCGAGGTCTGCCACCCAGGAATGCTCCCTCTGCCTCTCCTCCCTCTTCCTCCCTCCCTCCCTCTGCCTCTCCTCCCTCTTCCTCCCTCGCTCGCTCTTTCTCTCCACACCTCCGTGCGAGCTGCCCTGACGTTGGAGACAAACACTCAGCGAATGCCCAGGATTCCCACAATGCAACGCTCTGTCCCCGTGTTCACTGTGGGCCCTCTATGGCTCGCCTTGCGCCGGCTCATGTGCCACCACACATCCTGCACCCATCTGTCCCCAGTGTAAACAGCATCGCTGCGCCAGCTGATCCCGCCGCTGCCCATTGCTGTGCCAGCCGATCCCGCCGCTGCCCGTTCCCATGCCAGCCCGATCTCTCCGCTGTGTTGAGGAGCCGGTCTCCTCGCAGGCCGCTGGCACCGGGGCGCTCTCTGAGGGCGGAGGCTTCCAAACACAAACACACACTTCCTGCCTGAGGCTCCTTCCCTTCCGGACTCCTCTAATGCCCTGCAGAGGAACACTGCACTGAGACTACCACACGCACCGCACTGAGACTACCACACGCACCGCACTGAGACTACCACACGTACCGCACTGAGACTACCAAACGCACCGCACTGAGACTACCACACACACCGCACTGAGACTACCACACACACCGCACTGAGACTACCACACACACCGCACTGAGACTACCACACACACTGCACTGAGACTACCACACGCACCGCACTGAGCCTACCACACACACCGCACTGAGACTACCACACAGACCAGACAGAGACTACCACACACACCGCACTGAGACTACCACACACACTGCACTGAGACTACCACACGCACCACACTGACACTACCAAATGCACCGCACTGAGACTACAGACGCACTCCACTGTGACAACAGACACACAGCACTGAGACTTCCAAACGCACAACACTATGACTACCACACACACTGCGCTATGACTACCAAATGCACTGCACTGTGACTATAGACACAGCACAGTTAACAGGGGGAGTCCAGAAATATAATTTAAAAAAATAATTATTAAAATCATTTTCAATTATTTTATATTTTAATTATTATTATGAGTAGAACAGAGTATTTAAAAATCAGAAAATTACTTGTATCAATTATAAACAGGCAAAGAGAGAGAGGTGTAAATAAAAGGAAACTGCTGCTTTTGTTTTTTTGTTTAGAATCTGCGCTCTAGTTGCATCTGGATGACTCGCTGTGGTATTAATTTTAAAAAAAAAACCCACTCCAAACATGACGCTCTTCCTTTTCACCATTTAATTAGCACGCCGCGCGCTAGCCGCTAGCCGCTAGCCGTGCACACAGTCGTGTTCATGGACCACAGCAGCAGAGGGAGAGGGTACAGGAATGCTGTCTGTCTCCCTGTGGAGAGCCCAGGGTCTGTATCACCACTGATGGGTAAACAGATAAGCACAGACACAGTCTGTGTGTGTTATTGTTGTCGTTGTTGCGCACGTGATTCATGTCCCGTCACTGCGATTGTTGGGACAGACGGTAAGCGATTGCCCCCGCCCCCCCCCGCCCCCCCAACGCCCATCAAGATAGCATCTCCTTACCAATCGGCAACGAGGATCAGGGGTTGGCTGATACTCTACCACTATGAGAATTGCGGTTTCAAGTTGTTTTCTCCTAACTTTGGACGAAATAAAATGTACTCTGACAATGAGCCTCTAGTAAGTTCTGACAAAGGAAGTCATTATTTACATATGATGCACATGATGTTCAAAAAAAAATAAAATGTCACCCCCCTCCCACAGACCAGACTGGTTCAGGTTCAGGTTACTTTATTTGTACTCGTAGGTAGATTTGGTTGGGGTAAATTCTCTTTCAGTTCAGTCAATTCAGATCTTGAACTGAAATTCAATTCATAACTTGGAGAATGGCCAAATAGTTCTATAAGCATTTTTCAATTATCAGGATTAATGGATTTGACCCAGACTGTGCGGATCACTCCCTCACAATGGCAAAAATTTTTAATGCTCCTTAATAATCCCTTTCAGTCAGAATATTTAGGCTTCTACTTTAGGCTTCGGAGCTACATATCCTTTAATTCCAAACATCAAAACATACAAAATCTTATCAACAGGGGATTCCAGTTACAATATTCTGAATGAGGCAGATTTTCAAACGCGGTTGTTCCTGAATACAATAAGTTATGGGATATCGTGTTAATATTCTATTTAATAAAGCTACAGTATTCTTGCCATGTAATCGTTGTCCCGAGGTGATTCTGTTCCAAAACGGAAACAGTTTTTGCTGAGCGGGCCGTCCCAGCTGAGCAAACACAAGCCTCGATCTTCGAGCACCTGCCTCCCGTCTCGCAGCGTCCCGAATACGAGGGTAAGGTTGACATATTTAACAACCACCCCTCAGTCATATCTGTAGACCATACAGACATAAATATGATGTTGATCTATTTGTTTTTACGTGTGCTTACCGTAAGAGAGTGAAATTAACATTGCATATCCGTGTTCGAATAGCTCTTATTTTCAAGTACCAAATCTGAAGGTACTTGAATATTGGAATTAGTGGAATTTTAAAAAGTGGAATATTAAATTAGTGGAATAGTAAAAATGCTGAAAGACAGTAAACAGTTTGTGCATGTTGTAACTGTTAAAACATATTGTAAATGACATATTCTCTGTTTTTCAGAGCACTGCTAACCCCTTAAAAACAACAGATCAAACCGATGTTCATGCATGGATATGAGACCTGCTCCCACCCCCTACGACACCCCCCCCCCCCCCTTCAACAAAAAAAAAAAAAAAAAACCCCAAGAGCAACAGCAGCTCTCTGTCTCTCTGATCCAGGTCAACAGGAACAGTGGAGTCCTGCATGTCTTTGTGTGGCCCCTGAACACTAATAGGGCAGTGCTGTGTGTGTATGAGAGGAGGGGGGGGGAGAGAGAGAGAGGCAGAGAGGGGGGGGGGGGGTGTTGTGAAGCGTACACTCACCCCTTTCACAAGCACAGACCTTGCGGTTCCATCATGCATTGCTACCACCCCCCCCCCCCCATTTTCCCCATCACCACCTCCCTCTGCCCCCCCCACCCCCCTCTCTCTCTCCCTCCATCATCGTCTTTTTCTCCTTAACCCATCCTTTGTTTTCTTTTTCCGATGGCATTTGGGTTCCCGTGTTTGTCGGGGTCTCCAAATGAGCGCTGACCGTCCCGTGGGCCAGCGGAGGGGCACAAAGGGGCCCCCCGTCCCGCCCGCTGCGGCTCCGGCATTGTTGCCGCGGACGACGCACTAATTGGCAGCGACAATTAAGCGCCGCGAGCGCTCAGCTTCGATTTGCCCCCGACCAATCAGAGACAAGCGAGCCCCCCGACCAATCAGAGACAAGCGAGCCCCCCGACCAATCAGAGACAAGCGAGCCCCCCGACCAATCAGAGACAAGCGCACACACGCACACACACACATGCGCACGCACGCACGCACACGCACACACGGAGTACACACACACGCACACACACACACACAAATTGGTTACACTTTTTTGTTTCCTCACCCCATTTTGTTTTGTCTTTTTTTTTAGCGCTGGGAGCCAAACTCAAGGTGGTGTGGGGTCACTCAGAGAGGACAGAGATGCATTGTGGGAAGAACTCAAAGAGTTCTGCAGAAGATGACCGAACGAGCAGATTCGGCACTGGGACTACTGATCTGGGATCAGCTTCAGATTGCGTAATACAGCAGTTTAGGCTGCTGTTAGTGCAGAGACAACTGACCCTGGAATATTTTTTTTAAAGGAAGCAAAAGCGAAAAAAAACACCCTGAAATTTCTCTTCATTCTCTCGCAATAAACTGAGTACAAAAAAATGGACGGTCATAACAATTCATGTTTAGGGTTCAACAACAGTTTTTTGTTTGTTGAATAATATGAACTGATATATGAGAATGTTGTTTGTGTCTGTTTAGATTGGTTTTTTTTTGTCAGATGAAATGAAGCTGTGTGGCAGTGTTACAGATCTGTAGTATTCTGGACAACCATTAATGTACGGGTCTCACTTTTTATCACTCGATGTAATGAAAGATATATTTCAATTTAACATTGCCACAAAGCGTACGTAATGCTGTCTTAGCTGGGTGCAATGTGAGAGGGAATCTTTTGAATTTGGGGAGGGGCGGCTGTGGGTGTGGGTGTGGAGGGGGGAGGGGGTGGGGGTGGGGGTGGTGAGTTTGCAGTGCAAGTTAAACTTTGGCCTGCCATACATTAAGACCTTAATGGAGTTTGGAGTCAACAGAGCAACTCGACTCAAGACGTCTCCTGAAACGCAGAAAGAAAAAAAAAAACAGAAATCCCCAAGATAAACCTTTCAGCGTCCCGGGGTGTCCCGGGGGCTCTGGGAACAAAACGGCGGACACGTTTCGGCCCGCCGGCCGAGCCCCCCCACCCCCCCCCCCCCGAGCCCCCCCGAGCCCCCCCAGCCCAATCCAACCCAGCCCAGACACCCCCTGGATTACTCTCCTGTCAGGAGGGGGCTTTACCGCTTTCAAAGTCCGGGACAAATTGCCGCCACGGGAGAGGAGGGGGGCAAAAAAAAAAAAAGAAAAAAAAAAAGTGGAACGATGAAAAAGGAGGAGAGAGAGGAGGCTGCTGTACCGGCCCAGGATGGAGGGAGGGAGGGAAAGAGAGAGAGAGAGACAGAGAGGGAGGGAAAGAGAGAGAGGGAGGGAGGGAGGGAGGGAGAGAGGGATGGAGGGAAGGAGAGAGAGAAAGGGAGGGAAAGAAAGAGGGGAGGGAGGGACAGAGAGGGAGGAAGGAGGGAGGGAGAGAGAGGGACAGAGAGAAAGAGGGAGGGAGGGAAGGAGAGAGAGAGAGAGGGAGGCAGAGAGGGAGAGAGAGAGAGGGAGGCAGAGAGAGAGAGAGAGGGAGGCAGAGAGGGAGAGAGAGAGAGGGAGGGAGGCAGAGAGGGAGAGAGAGAGAGAGAGAGGGAGAGGGACAGAGAGAGAGAGAGGGAGAGAGAGAGAGAGGGAGAGAGATCCCCTCCTAATTGCGGGTGGGACAGGCCAGGCGCTCCCCTGTAATGTGGCCAGCCTGAGCTCAGATGGGAGCCTGAAGGAAACCCTGAGAGGAGAGGAGCTATTTCTGAGCAGAGGGAAATTACAGCCTGGCCAGCCAAAGATGTGTGTGTGTGTGTGAGTATGTGTGTGTGTGTATAAGTGTGTGTGCATGTGTGTTTAAATGTGAATGTGTTGTGAGAGCATGTGTGTGTAAATGTGAATGTGTATGCTAGGACGTGTGTGTGAGAATATGTATGTGTACACTTGTGTGTATGTATGCCTGCATGCATGTGCATGTGTGTGTGTGTGTGCATGTGCTTATTCTGGTGCTGAGTGCCCAGGGCTGAGGCAGGTGCCCAGAGAGCTGGACTAGGGTCCCATAGCAGTCCACCCCCCGCCCCCCGAGCACCCCTGGACCGAGGCCTGTCCTCCCCCCCTTGAAACACCCGAAACCCGGTGGGGCAGTACTGCGGTCAGAGTGCCGGTGCTGTGCTCCAGACCCGCAGGCCCACGGTCCTGGCCCTGTCCCGGGATACCGTGGCCGCAGCGCTCCTATTCGCCGGGCGCGTGTTACGCAACGCGCCAAAACACCCAGCGCCCGCTCTCACCCCCCCGCCATCGCGGGGCGGGGACGCCGGAGCGAGCGAAATCACAGTTAACCCAGCCAGCCAGACGGACGGAACGAGCAGAGAGAGAGAGGGAACGCACCTCCGCCGAGGGGCAGCTTCCCCAACCGCGGCGCGTATCGCCTTACAAAATTACAGGCCCGGGTTCCAGCAGCCGCGCTTCACTTATTTATTTTAACGTGACCGGTGGGCCGCTGCGTGTCCGGGACCACGAGCTCGCCGCGGCGGATCGGAGGGAGAGACTCTGCGCTCAGGGGCGCAACCTGGCCCCCGCGCAAGCCAAACAGAAAACATGGCCGCCGTGTTCAAACTGAAAAAAAAAAAAAAAAAAAAAAAAAAAGAAGGAAACAATTTAGTACGTCTTTATTTAGCGAATCAGAATCAGTCCTCAGGGTTGATCCTAAAAACAGCTGGGTGTTTACGCTGAATTCTGGAAGGCCTCTATCCAATCTAGAGCCGGTTAAATTCTCCAAATTGAAACGTTCAGGCAACAAACTTGGCGCACACGGGTTGTGATAAATAGTTTTACTGGCATCAGTGGTAAAAAAAAAAACAAAACAAAAAAAGAACCAAAAGACAGATTTAAACACAGTCTTTGAGCTTGCATAAGGGATCAGCTGCAATACATCAACACACAGTAAGAACAGTTTTTCACAGACACATGGAAAGCAGTATGGCAAGGTGGTAAAAAAAATAAATAAAGAAAAACTTGTTAAATAATAACAAAACATGATAAGCACCGGCTGTATGTAACATTTAAGGGCAAACAGCAGAACAGGATTCAAGTCACCAAAAATTAAGGAAAGAAAACATTTGGAAAGAAAAAGAGAAAACTTCCATTTGGTGTTAAAACACTTTCCCTAAACGTCACCCGATTTCAGTCCCCGCGTCCGTCCTTGGAATCGCTCTTTAAATTCCGAGCAGCGAGAATCCCTGATTTTCAGGAAGGAGTCCGATCACAATCAGTGACATCACACCTCTCACGCTGCTCTCCCCACAGATACGAGGCCTTCTTCTGTAGACGACCGCATCGACACGTCGACACATCTTTAAATTCCCTGACCCATAAATAAATAAGCTGGCCTCTGTGGAGATTATCCTTAAGACACTGAACCAGGGCAATAGAGGCCCGTTACCCCAGCGCTGCTCAGTCCAGTGTGTCCTCCGTTTGTCCCTTAACAGCCACCGTCCGCAGGGAGGTGAGAGTCGGAGTCGCACGTCATCGTGAACGAAACAAACAAACAAAAAAAAAAAAAGCTCTGCTTTGGACTGCAGTGTTGTCACAGCCAACACCCCCGAAAAGTCAGAACCGAGGGGTTGAACTACTTTAGGGAAGACGTACTACACCCTCGTCCTAGGACAAAATCACACAGGTTAATATGGCGGCTCCCCCTAACGCAGGCTGCCTCTGGAAAGGTACAGTTCAGTTTACATGTGTTCAGTGTCACTACGGTAACGCAGGCCTCTGCTGCTCTGTCCACACACTGCACTAGCAGGGCTCGCCAAACACGGACAGGCTGTTACACTGGAGCTCGGGTTTTAAGGCAGGCTAAGAGACAAAGTGAACCCACGAGGGGGATATTCTAAAACTGTACAGGCGGCACAGTGCATCTTATGACCCCTCCCCCCCCCCCCCCCCCCCAAATTAAATGCACGTGCGCTCACACACACCCAGACCCAGCACGCATGCACACACGTACCCAGGAACACGCATGTTCACACACGGGCCCCAACACTCACACATGCGCACACACGCAACCAAACACTCACGCTCCCCTACACACCCTATTTACACATGTACAGATCCAAGTCCTCCATTAACAACCACAACAGGTCTTCCCTTTAGTGCAAGTGTCACGGTGCAAAACAAAAACCCCACAATAACCCCGGCAGGAATGGAACCGCACTGAAACCGGAACAAACAGGTGCGTTACCATCCCTGCTCTCAGTACCCCCCCCTCAGTGAACCCCATTCCCCCATTCCATCCAGCGTACGACAGAACGTTCACCATCCCGAGCGTCCTCAGCAGACCCACAGACAAATAAATAGATTCGTTAATAAAGGGGAAAAGCAGTGGGGCTCCTGTACAGGGGAGTGTTGTCGAGGAGTGCAGACAGATGAGCTCAAGTCCTCCTGTTAATAAAGCTGGACATTAGGTCATCCTGTGGGGGATATCTGGGTTTTCTAACCGTTGAGTGGTGGGGGGGGTCCCCCCAAGCAACTTTTGGCTGAACCCAGCTGTGTTCTAACCTCCTCTTCTCCTCTGAGTCCCCCCCTCCCTCCTAGTCAGTCACCCTGACAGGTGCGAAGTCGAAAAAGCGGCCTGAAAGGGGTCATTCTGACCTCCGTCCCACCCCCACGCTGGGACGTCCCTCTGAGCGAGGAGAAAGGGTCCGTGGCAATTTCGGGCCCGCCCCCCGACGACCGTTCTCATGAGGTCCACTGGCGAAGGCGAATGGACGCATCGACGGAAACCGTGCGAAACGTTCCCGAAGGACAGTCGCCCTCGGCTTCGGCGATGAGGTCCTTTCTGAGGACGCTGCCCACTGTCCCGTAGAGACAACAAGAGTCCGGAGTAGTCCCCCGCCCCTTCTGCCCGAGCTCAGTGTTGACTGAGATACACCTCGGGCCAATATCCAGCGGGAAAACATGGAGGGGCTGGGTTCTGGGGGTGCTGGGGGGGGGGCTGTTGTGCTGTAGAAGGCACCTGGGCCGAATCACAACTTCTTCATAGGCCGGTGGATCTGGGACACGAGGGCCAATGAGGTTACACAGGGACAGTGACTCACCTGGCGTTGGCCTCCAATCGGCACACAGAGCACACCGTGGCCTACCGTA
>CM045885.1:888615-898615 GCA_025169545.1 Anguilla japonica
ACCTGCCCAACACCGACCCTATAACCTACCCAATGCCAGCCCTATAACCTGCCCAACATCGACCCTGTAACCTGCCCAACACCGGCCCTGTAACCTGCCCAACACCGGCCCTGTAACCTGCCCAACACCGGCCCTGTAACCTGCCCAACACCGGCCCTATAACCTGCCCAACACCGACCCTATAACCTGCCCAACACCGGTCCTATAACCTGCCCAACACCAGCCCTATAACCTGCCCAACACCAGCCCTATAACCTGCCCAACACCGACCCTATAACCTGCCCAACACCAGCCCTATAACCTGCCCAACACCGACCCTATAACCTGCCCAACACCAGCCCTATAACCTGCCCAACACCAGCCCAATAACCTGCCCAACACCGGCCCTGTAACCTGCCCAACACCGACCCTATAACCTGCCCAACATCAGCCCTATAACCTGCTCTATCTCTTGCTATTCTACACCCACAACTTTCACAATCCCCTGTCCCACACACAGTGCAGCTCAACCATCTGTTAAGAACAAACAGACGGCACGCTCAACCGTCCCTCGCCCAGATCTGTAACTCTCCGATCGTACGCCCTTCCATTTCACGCGACCTTCTCCGCTCCTATGACCAAACCAGCCCCACCCTTCCATCACGCTGTCCGAAGATTATCTTCTAGCACCTCTCCCACTGTTGGACATGTCTTCCCTTCCCTCTGTCAGCGAGGCTACACCTGCTCTCCTGCCTGTACTATCCTTCACCCCTGAGTCTCTCCATAGCGCTCTCCTCCAGGTCAGTGTGATCAATCTCCTGCAGGCTACGAAGGAGGAAATACGAGACCGCCGCTGACCTGACCCCCCCCAGCCAGTCACCCCCGTCCATCTTCTCCTCGTCCATCACATGTGCTTGAGTGTCCTCTTACCAGGAACCGATTTCAGGCCGCTGTCGCTGACACACGCAAACTCTCCTCGGCCTACTGACCACCTCCAACCCGGAGTTCCACTTGCAGGAATCTTCCAGGGCAAAGTTTCAGATGTCCGTTGTTGGTCCTTTAACCCTTTGACGAGTAGTTTTTTTGGAATGTCTCCAAGTCAGTGTTCTAGAACTCCAATGCTTTCAATTATCAAATTATCAGTAGTGATGTGACATCAGCATTAGAACATTCTAATCATGTATTTGTGATCTCACATCATAAAGGGTTCAGCGCCCCGTTGCACCTGCTATGCCCGGTTCGTCTCCTGCACGCCCACCGGGCCGATTTTTATTCCAGGCACCCGCGAGGAGATTGGAACACGGGACATAACCCTCACAGTCCCTCTGGGCTCTGTCTTTGGCCCTCTTCTCTTTTCGTTTTACAGCAGATCACTTGGTTCTGCCATCTCTTTGGGTTTCTCTCATAACGTTCAACCCCATCATCATAATCTAAAGAATAAGCCTATATAGCGCAATGCCACGTACACGGATTGCAGTCTCGCATCTCGGTATTCATTCCCTGTACAGCCAAAAACGAATTTCCCTGCGCAGTGAATTCCCCCCTGCCGCTGTCCAGGCGGGAACGTCCCGGCCCGGCGGGGAGGAGGACTCACCTCTTGGTGGCGCTCTCCTGGAAGGGGTAGATGACCTGGCCGTTGTGACAGAGCTCGCAGATGAAGCCCTTCTCGCTGCACAGGCTGCAGCTGTACACGTGCGAGCTGGCAAATTTAATCACCTTGGAGAGGAAGGGGGCCAGCTTCCCTTCGATCACCTGCACGCGGGGGAGGGGGGGGGGGGGGGGGGGGAGCGGGAGAGGGGGGGGGGGTGGGGAGATATCGAAAAGAGAGGAGAAGAGAGAATTAATAGAGGAGTTGGGGGGTGGAGGGGAAGAAGGAATTGATTCATGAAAGATTGGAGGTGGTCAGAGTGAGAGGGGGAAGGAGAGGGAGAAAGAAAGAAGAAGAAGACAGAGAGAGAAGGACAGACAGTGAGAGAGGGGGAGAGAGAAAGAAGAAAGGAGAGAAAAGCATAGAAAGAGAGAGAGTGAGAGGGATATGATGGAAAGAGGAGGGGGAATGGAGGAGAGGGAATTTGCAGTGAGGACAAAGGTAAGAAAAGAGAAGGGAAAAGAAATGAAGAGGATGGAGTGGTGAGAGACGCAGGGATGAGAAAGAGGAAGAAAGAAAGTGAGAGAGAGAGGAGAGATGAGTCTCTCAGAACACAGAAAACACAAATACCTGGCCTTGGTTTCATTTCAGATTTCAATACAGCACCTGAACAAAACAAACAGCAGCAGCAACCCAATTTCTAAACGTTTTTTTTTTTTTTTTTTTTTTTTTTTTTTTTTTTTTTTTTTCAAACTTTTTTTTCTCTCTGATTCAAAGCGTAATTACTGTAATGGATGTATTGAGCCAATCTCACAAGGTTTCTGTGTGATCTACGACAAGCACATCAAAGCCAGTTTGCGACTATACACTGGATACAAAGTTTCCCTTCAGGTAACTACATACTCCCAGCACAAACACACACACACACACACACACACACAAACATACATACACTCACACATACAGTACGCATACACAAACACACACACACACACCCACACACGTACACACACATACACACTAGAATACACACAGACACACACGCACACACACACACACAAACGCACACGCACACCAACATACACACACACGCATGCTCGTGCACACACACACACACACACACACACACACACGCATGCTTCCAGCTGTACCTCGGAAACCCCTTCTCTATGATAGAATTTCTCAGAACGTATAGAGCATTCAGACAAACTCACTCAAGGCAACCCCCTAGTTCCCAATATAAACTAAGCCCCCCCCCCCCCCAAAACAAAGTGAGAACCACATAACATAAATCTCTGCACACACACACACACACACGCAAATTCTCACACAAGATGGACGACAAAAATTATGTTTATCTTTTTATTTACAGACCAAATGGACCAGTTCCCATCCAGGAGCCCATTGTGAGATGGAACAGGAAAGAACCCCCCCCCTCCACCCCCATACTCCACCCCCACCCCCACCCCCCCGACCCACAGAACTTCAGTGGAAACACGCGCACTTTAACGCAGGTCCCCGAGGAGAAGCACCGCAGAGAGAAACCAACAGAGTTCACACCGCAACTAATGAAGGTTAAAAAAAAAGAAAAAGAAGAAGAAAAAATGAAGATGAAGGGGGGGTGGTCTGTCTTTTTTTTTTCCTGTCTTTTTTTTTTTTTTTTTTTTTTTTTTAAAGGGAGCCAGAAAAAATAATATGTGAATGCCATTTACCGTCCGGCGAGCTAGTTAAAACCAGGCCGAGCTTTAGAGAGCCGGTTTCCTGAGAAAGCGCATTGTGGCCCGGTGAATGGGCCTGGGGACGGGGCCGGGGGGGACGGGGCCCGGGGGGGGGGGGCGGGGAACGGGGCCCGGACCTCCGGCACACATTCACCACCAAGGGGGCCGGAGACAAGTGGCCACACCTGGCAGAGCGGGGGCCGGCTAATTAAAAGAGCTGTGAGCATTCTTCAGCCCCGGAGAATGGGCAGAGAGAAAAGGAGAGAGAGAGGGGGGGGGAGAGGAGGGAGGAGAGAGAGAGAGAGAGAGAGGGAGGAGAGAGGGGAGAGAGGGAGAGAGAGAGAGAGAGGGGGAGAGGAGGGAGAGAGAGAGAGAGAGAGAGAGGGGGGAGAGAGAGGGGGGGGAGGGAGAGAGAGAGAGAGGAGGGAGAGGAGTGAAGGAGAGAGGGAGAGAGAGAGGGGGGAAAGGAGAGAGGATGGAGAGAGGGAGAGAGAGGGAGGGTGAGGGCAATGGAGGAGAAGGACAGGGAGGAAGAGAGAGAGAGAGAAAGATAGAAAGAAAGGACATGAGGGTGGGGGGCACAGAGAAAAGGAGAGAGTTAGCGAGAAAGAAGAAAAGAGGGAAACAGAGAGAGGGCAATGGAAGAGAATGAGGGTGGGGGCAGGGAGGAAAGAGAGAGAGAAGAGAGAGAGAGAGAGAGAGGGGGCGATTGAGGAGAAAGACTGAGAAGGGGAGGGTGATGGAGGAAAAAGGAGCCCCCCAACCTTGTACCAAGGGGAGGGGGGGGGGGGCAGTGAAAAGGGCCTCTATGGGGGCAGACTGAGGTTGGGATTGGGGGGGGGGGGGGGGGGGGGGGAACTGAAGGAGACCCCACGCGTGCGCTTGCTGTGAAGGTGCGGGTCACCTGACAGGAAAGCGCGAGCGGACCAGCGCTGCACACGCTCGCTGCGGCTGTGATGTCATCTGCTCTGTCATCGACGGCGTGTCTGCAGTCTGTGATCCGGCTTAACTCAGCTCAGTACACCCCATAAAAACAGCGGTTTACGGTTCCTTTCAGCTACACAACTAGCATGCAAAGGTTATGAGGTGTGAACTTAATGGCTGGACATTTTTGGCTGTATTTTTCGATGATTTTTATTCTTCATCTCAGTATACATCCATAGACGATACTTGTTATCGTGTGTGTGTGAGTGGTTGTGCATTGGGGGGGGGGGGTTGAGTTTAGGGAGAGAGGCAAATGGACAGACCTTAAAGAGATGACCTGAGTGCATTTGCAATCAGAAGCAAATGTTGGCACAAGAGGGCTGTGTATGGGCATACCGTATAGTGGTAAGGCTGGCACACACAGTGACTGTGTATGGGCATAGAGTGGTAATGTTGGCACACACAGTGACTCTGTATGGGCATATAGTGGTAAGGCTGGCACACACAGTGACTGTGTATGGGCATAGAGTGGTAATGCTGGCACACACAGTGACTGTGTATGGGCATAGAGTGGTAAGGCTGGCACACACAGTGACTGTGTATGGGCATAGAGTGGTAATGTTGGCAGACATAGTGACTGTGTATGGTCATAGAGTGGTAATGCTGGCACACACAGTGACTGTGTATGGGCATAGAGTGGTAATGCTGGCACACACAGTGACTGTGTATGGGCATAGAGTGGTAAGGCTGGCACACACAGTGACTGTGTATGGGCATAGAGTGGTAATGTTGGCACACACAGTGACTGTGTATGGGCATAGAGTGGTAAGTGGTAATGTTGGCACACACAGTGACTGTGTATGGGCATAGAGTGGTAATGTTGGCAGACATAGTGACTGTGTATGGGCATACAGTGGTAAGGCTGGCACACACAGTGACTGTGTATGGGCATAGAGTGGTAATGTTGGCACACACAGTGACTGTGTATGGGCATAGAGTGGTAATGTTGGCACACACAGTGACTGTGTATGGGCATAGAGTGGTAAGGCTGGCACACACAGTGACTGTGTATGGGCATAGAGTGGTAAGGCTGGCACACACAGTGACTGTGTATGGGCATAGAGTGGTAATGTTGGCACACACAGTGACTGTGTATGGGCATAGAGTGGTAATGTTGGCACACACAGTGACTGTGTATGGGCATAGAGTGGTAAGGTTGGCACACACAGTGACTGTGTATGGGCATAGAGTGGTAATGTTGGCAGACACAGTGACTGTGTATGGGCATACAGTGGTAAGGCTGGCACACACAGTGACTGTGTATGGGCATAGAGTGGTAATGTTGGCACACACAGTGACTGTGTATGGGCATACAGTGGTAAGGCTGGCACACACAGTGACTGTGTATGGGCATAGAGTGGTAATGTTGGCACACACAGTGACTGTGTATGGGCATGCAGTGGTAATGTACAGTGGTCCTGTAGCACCCAGTCCAGCCCGAGGCCTCGATAGCAGCTCAGCCTGTTACCCCCGATGCTGTGACCCCTCAGAGGGCCTTGGCCCGCGGTTAAGGGGGTCTGTGTGCACCCCACAGAGGGGCTGAATCAGCCGTCCTCAACCGTGCCACCCTGAATTTGGGGGACCACCTACCAGGCAGGGTAGAGGGCACAGTGCCCACACTAGTCCTGCCCTGCCAGGGGAGGGGAAAAAACCCAAATCTGCGCCCCCCCCCCACCCCCCATCAAAACAGAGCACTTCCACTCAGAGAGAGTTTTCTGTTTCCAAAAGGTTTGGGCTGATTTTTAAACCGTCGTTCGGTTTGACCTTCAGATCAACACTAACAGCACGTCATTTCCAGCCAGAAGAAACCTGTTTGTCAAATAAAAATTCACTGTAACTCAAAATTTGGCACGGGTATGAATAATTTTGGGCTTAACTGTAGGTTCTGAAACGAGAAAATCCAAACCTTTTTTGTTGTTGCTAGGGTAAATAATCTGACACTTTTTGCAATGTGATAATTGCCTACTCTTCTGTGAAAGTAAAATGAACTTACAAAAAAAAAAAAACAAATGTCTGGCAAGTACTTTCAAGGATTGTCATGGCTGAATAAAATGAACAGCCAGCAGAAAAATCATATTCAGAATTCTGGTTTCCTCCAGTGTAATCGGTATTTTAGAGCTCTGGACACAGAGGTGCAGCTCCACACTGTCACTGAGTCTTAATCTAAATTTTTGATATGACAAAATGCAATCTTCGTAGTGAACATAAACAGCATTTGATTGGGTGCAATTATGTAAAAAAAAAAAAAAAAATAGGCAGGAAAAGAAAACAATTTCCCTTGTAATTAGTGTGACCAGGTACACCATGGCTAAACGGCATCACGCAGAATTGAAAAAAATCCCCCCCCCCCCCCCCCCCCCAAAATAAAAGCAAAAAAGGGACACCAAAAAAAAAAAAAAAAGTTTAAAAAGGAAGCCCAAACACTCCCTGGCAGCCGAACAGGGGACAGAAAACGTGGGGTACCTGGAGAGCCCCACAGACCGCTCCTCGACTCAGGTCTGTACTGCATGGTCTCAGCACCGTGAGGCCTTGGGGGGGGGGGGGGGGGGGGGGGGCTATGCCCCGGCTCTCCCATGAGGGTGGGGGGTCCCGTCCGAGCCCCCCCCCCCCCCCACAGAAACATTAAATAACACCGCGGCGAACGTGTCGAGCCGGGGCTACACACCGGTAATCAAAGCCCCCCCCCCGCCCCCCCCCCCCCCCCGGGGTGGACGTCTGACTCACGTCTCCCTGTGTGGATGAAATATACCCCGCTGATCAGAGCTGACGGGGGGGGTAATTAAGTGTATCAATAATGCAGCGGGGGAGACCGGGGGCAGGGTGAGAGAACAGCGCACACCAGGCCTGATTTATATCCAGCTGATGGGGGGTCTGCGAGAGTAGTGGGGGGGGGGGGGGGGGGGGGTCAGTGTTAACGTGGGGGGTGACATGCTAGCAATATCCTTCAGAATAGCCTTGTGTATCTGGGACTCAAAACTGTACAATTACACTTTTGTCCCACGACTCTGTGGACTGCTTTCCACACACACGCACACACACACACACACACACACAAAGACGTATGCACACACACGCATGCACACACACACACACACATATGCACACACACACAAACATTTATGCGCATGCGCACACACACACACACACACACTGAAAGTCATCAATCATACACTGAGACCTGTATTTCCTGAGAAACACACAGCCACTGAGAAAATGATGGAAATAAATTCATTTTCATTTCCGTGCAATTCTTTGCTGGATGATACAAAAACGCAACCTTGCCCTGGTGTGTGTTTGTTAACAGACACTCAGGATGTACAGGCATGTAGAAATGATACTGTGTACGCTGTAGTGGAAATGATGCCCTATCTCTCTCTCTCTCTGTCCCCACGGCCGCCCAAGACCACCTGGTCAAACAGGTGATTATTACAGCTGAAACATTCCATGGGATGCACCGGGCGGGGCTGGCGAGGATGCTGGAAGGTCGACGCCCAGGTCCTCCAGACCAGTGTGGAGGGCACCGGCTGACACGATCGATCACACCAGGAGCAGCGATAAAATAAACACACCGCACTCTTTATCTTCGGTGTCGGCACCTAAAGATACGAGGATCCCTCGCGCGCACGAGATGATTACGTGACCTCAGGAGTCCTCTGGGGGGTTCCCGCCTCGCTGAATGTCAGGGGGAACCCCCCTGGACGAGTCTGAGGCCAGAGCACCTCAGCCAGAGAAAGCGGACGTTTCCGGAACATTCTAGGGTACCCCCTGGATGTTCCTGTGGCCAGAGCACCTCAGCGGGGGAAAGCGGACGTTTCCGGAACATTCTAGGGTACCCCCTGGATGTGTCTGTGGCCAGAGCACCTCAGCCAGGGAAAGCGGACGTTTCCGGAACATTCTAGGGTACCCCCTGGATGTTCCTGAGGCCAGAGCACCTCAGCCAGAGAAAGCGGACGTTTCCGGAACATTCTAGGGTACCCCCTGGACGTTCCTGTGGCCAGAGCACCTCAGCCAGGGAAAGCGGACGTTTCCGGAACATTCTAGGGTACCCCCTGGATGTTCCTGAGGCCAGAGCGCCTCGGCGGGGAAAGCGCGTTTCCGGAACATTCCGTACGCGGGGTCCCCCCCCGCGCGCGGGGACACACTGCAGCAGGCGGCGGGCCAGGGGCGCGGGGGGGGCCTAACGTCCCGGGCAGGAGGGCACACGAGTACCTTTTCACGCTTCGTGATGAAATGCTGATCAAATCCTGCTCGCTAAATTCTTTTTTTTTTTCCCCCCCATTTCTTTTCCATTTCTGATGCTGCATTTTGGCTGGGCCCCCTTTTCCCCAGATTGGTCGACTTCTACACACACACGTAAATGAGAGTTCAGGGTACGAAAAAAACCAAAAACTAACAGCTCCAGATCTGTCATTTTTCAATTAGGAAGTGGGTCAAAGTTCAGCCCATTCTCCAAATTGTCCTCAGACGAGGGCGGGGGGGGGGGGGGGGGGGGGACGGATACTCCAGCTGTCGTGGCGACAGTGGTTTTTCTTTTTCCTTTCTTTTTCTGGCAGCTGCCACAGCAGCCGAATCGGGAAGCAGAAGCGTCACACCGAGTCCCCCCCCCCCCCCCCCACACACACCCCTCCGCCCCGCACCCTCTTTGCCCCTTCACCCCCTGTCCTGCGGGGGCTTTGTTGTGGGACGCTTAATCCCCTAAAAGCGCTGTTTAACACCCGTTCCTGGTCGCCCCGCCACCCTGTCCTCTAATGAAGGCCCTAATGTCCCGGGCCGCTCCATTAATCTGCAGAAAGGCCCGGATTACACAGATAAAGAGGGTGAGGCCTGTTTGGATAACACTCTCCCTCCGACCGGCTCAGAAAACAGGATTAGCACCGCCTCGTGTGTGTGTGTGTGTGTGTGTGTGCGTGTGTGGACCTGTGTATGTGTGTGTGCGTGTGTGGATGGGTGTGTGTGTGTGTGTGTGTGTGTGTATGTGTGTGTGTGTGTGTGTGTGTGTGTGTGTGTGCGTGTGTGGACCTGTGTATGTGTGTGTGCGTGTGTGGATGGGTGTGTGTGTGTGTGTGTGTGTGTGCGCGCGTGCGGTGCGTGTGTGTGTGTGTGTGTGTGTGTGTGTGTGTGTGGACCTGTGTATGTGTGTGTGCGTGTGTGGATGGGTGTGTGTGTGTGTGTGTGTGTGTGTGCGCGCGTGCGGTGCGTGTGTGTGTGTATGTGTGCTTTTATGGACAGGTGTATGTGTGTGTGCGTGTGTGGATGAGTGTGTGTGAGTGCGTGTTTGTGTGCTTGTATGGACGGGTGTATGTGCGTGTGCGTGTGTGGATGGGTGTGTGTGTGTGTGTGTGTGTGTGGACGGGTGTGTGCGTGTGTGTGTGAGTGTGTGTGTGTTTGTGCGTGTGCGTGAGCATCACTGTGTGTGGTGCTAAGGACAAAGGCCCCACAGCATAAACATTTGTTTATAGGTGTGTCCTGCAGCACTCATTCTGCAGAGGTAAGCAAATATTTACAGCGGACTCCGAGACACATTTCCACATCGCATGGGAACTGTACTCAAAACTGACCTGAAGCAGCTGAGAATCTACACCACTGGGGTATTATTATTATTTCTGTCTAATGTCCAGGTACATACATTGGGATCTAGACACCGGGTGAATTTTTCCATAACAGTTGATCTTCTACCAACTTTGATTAAATGGGGTCACTTTAATGAAATGAGGAGTGTACAACGTGTGTG
>CM045885.1:901115-916115 GCA_025169545.1 Anguilla japonica
GGGAGCCGGTTCCCTGCTCTGTGAGGGGACAGGGACACTGGGACACACACACACACCACAGTGCAGGCACACACACACACACACACACACACAGTGCAGTCACACACACACAGCGCAGCGCAGCACAGCCACACACACACACATACACACCACAGTGCAGGCACACACACACACACACACAGCACAGCCCAGCGCAGCCACACATACACACACACACACACACACACGCTCCAGACCATTTCGCTGCATGACAGAGAGACTCATCTTACCATTTAGTGTGCATTCACAGCAAACAGTCTGGTAAGCTGTTAACAGTCACAGGTTCTATAAATGAGCTAAATCTCACTCCAGGTCATAATACTCATGGCTCCATCGTCCAAAGCTCACAACACTTCTCCAGACTGCTAACTGCTACGCAGAAATGAAATGAAATGAAATGAAATGAAATGAAACCAAGGGAAGGCGTCTGCTTGGCCATACCACTGACCACCACACATTTACATTTCCAACTGAACACGTTCCCTTTGGCTCATTTTCAAACGCTTGGTGACTTTCACCTTCCACAGCCTGAAATTAATTTCTGAAAGTCTGAAACCTTGTCTCATGATTGTGAGACGAGTCACAGATCAGATCGTTTCTCGGAGGAACATCCCCGATTTGTGTTTTTTGGGGGGGGGCCCGCCGCACGCCCGTCTGCTTTATCTCAGGGCGACTGCTCGCTGACATTTTCGGGGGAAGCAGGGAACCCGTCCGGCTCGCAGTGCGCAGTGTGACGGGTGCGGCGGCCCTGAGACTAACGCATCAGGGTGACACACCTTCACACCGACAGGGCCAAATTCACCCGCTTCAGAAATGACTAAACCTCACAGTCCATCTTCTACATGACCTTTTCACCTTGTCGAAACGATCACCCGGCTCGGTTTGACATCTATGGTGGCCATTCCAAATTTCTATGGTACCAGAGCAGAGTCCCACTCAGCGCTGATGAGGAAGTCTAACGGCCTTCCCTGAAGTGACATGAGTGACTTCTATGGTGGCTCCTTCCCATTTCTATGGTACCACAGCAGACTCAGTACTGATGAGGAAGTCTAACGGCCTTCCCTGAAGTGACGTGAGTGACTTCTATGGTGGCCATTCCCAATTTCTATGGTACCAGAGCAGAGTCCCACTCAGTGCTGATGAGGAGGTCTTCCCTAAAATGACGTGAGCCTGGTACGGACACACAGCGCACACCTGGCAGCTATGAGGTCACCGGGCGCTGTGAGCGAACGGTAGCGGAGCAGCGCACAGGTGAGCGGGCGGAGTCTTACCTGCTGCAGGTCGGCCAGCGAGTACAGGTGGATGTGCTGCAGGAGGTACTCTCGGGGGAAGATCCTGAGAAAAGAGAGAGAGGGGCACAGATTTAGGGCCCTGGCAGTGTGACTCCACTGCACCGTGCGGGGAGTAGCTCTACGGCATCCGCTCACCAGGCTGTGCCTAAACGTGCCTCGATCTGCTGGTTCCACAGATCAGACAGGGCAAAGCAGGACCTGTGTGTGTGTGTGTGTGTGTGTATGGGTGTGCGCAGTGGACATGTGTGTGTGTGTGTGTGTGTGCAGGGCACATATGTGTGTGTGTGTGTGTGTGAGGGCACCTGTGTGTGTGTGTGTGTGTGTGTGTGTGTGAGGGCACCTGTGTGTGTGTGTGTGTGTGTGTGTGTGGTGTGTGCGCACCTGTGTGTGTGTGTGTGTGTGTGTGTGTGTGTGCGAGGGCACTTGTGTGTGTCTGTGTGTGTGCGTGTGTATTTTATCACATATATTTTCAATTCATCCTGGCTGACTCGCACTTCTTCATGAACGTCTCAGACCCAGTGAAATCTCACACCGGAGACAGCCGTATTTCCGGGGCTGAAATATTGAGTTTCGATGCTCTCTCATCAGGACCTGTGCACCTGAGGACCCCAACAGAGGCCCGACTGACACGGCAGACAAACGCTAACACTCGCAGACAAATGCTAACGCCTACAGACAAACGCTAACGCTCTCAGACAAACGCTAACGCTCTCAGACAAACGCTAACGCTCGCAGACAAATGCTAACGCATACAGACAAACACTAACGCTCGCAGACAAACGCTAACACTCACAGACAAATGCTAACGCTCTCAGACAAATGTGAACACCTGCAGACAAACGCTAACGCTCTCAGACAAACGCTAACGCCTGCAGACAAACGCTAATGCTCGCAGACAAATGCTAACGCCTACAGACAAACGCTAACGCTCTCAGACAAATGCTAACACTCTCAGACAAACACTAACGCTCGCAGACAAACGCTAACGCCTGCAGACAAACGCTAACGCTCGCAGACAGACACACTGCGCGCAGACGACACACTCAAGCCCCGACCGCAGAGGCCGGCTATAGTACCCGGTTTCCACGGCAACCCGGATCCAAATTGCGCAGGAAATGGGGGTTAATTGAATGGAGCCCGAGCAGGCGGTGAAATTGGTGTTTAAAAAGCACTCCGGCTTATTAAGGGTGAAGTGTGGGTCCTCCATCTTTCCTGGTCGGCTATTAAACAGTCATTCACCACTCAGCCGGGCTGCTGTGGCCTCTCTCTCTCTCTCTCTCTCTCTATCTCTCTCTCTATCTCTATCTATCTCTATCTATTTATCTTTCTCTCTTTCTCTCTGTCTCTCTATCTTGCACGGCCAAATGGGTGCCGGGAACAGGCCAGAGTGAATGGGATCGGGGGTGGGGAGGGTGGGGGGGTCTAAAATGGAGACGGCGCTCGATGCATCCCCCGGCAATCACCCGGGGCAAATCCGCGGGGTACGGCTAGGTAATCACGGTGACAGTTTTCGGCTCTGTGAAGAGGAGCATAATGAGAGCCCACTCACAGGGTGTAACAGTCAGCAAAACCAACCCCGCCTCCTCACCCAGCCCACCACCCGCTCCAGCTCGAGCGGAGATACCACACCCCCCTCGAGGGCAGACGCGCCCCCCCCCCCCCCACCCCGCCCGCCCCGCCGGTCGTATGGGTACGGGCTCCGCCGCCGCTGAGACAGCCTGTCCTCCAGCGCGCGGCGAGCTTACGCAACGCGGGCGGGGGGCGGGCCAATCGATTAACCCCGCGCCACTTTACGCAATCAGGAGGCCCCCTGGGAACCGACGGCCCCGCACGCACGCGGACGCACCCTTCGCCCCCCCTCGCCGGGTCACTTCCCCCAAACGCTCTCCGGACAGGAAGCGGGGCGGACGGCGTTGTTTTTTTTGGGGGGGGGATGGTGTTGGGGTGGCTTTCGGGGCGCCCCGTACGCTCGGGGAGGACGGGGGGGACGGAGAACGGGACGGAGAACGCTCACAGTCGCAGAAAGTATGTGGGGCAAATCGGCCGCATTCTAACACGGTGGCGCAGTGCGCGAATGCCGCCATTACACGGTTCCCAGCATTCCACGGGTTGGTGCATTCCAACATTCCGTGATCTTCCCTGACGGAGAAGGGGGGGGGGGGGTGGGGGTGGGGGGGCTACACCACGTGGGCGGGTCGGACGGAGCGTGGCGCGTCGTCATGGAGACGGCACGCGATGTCATGCAGCAGAGATGGGCGTCGGACGCCGAAACGGACGCAGCTGCGCAGCTCCAGGTGCATTGTGGGATTGGTTTTACGGCACATATCTCCGCCCACATTTCAATCCAGCACAGATTTTTTAGTTATCTTGTTTCTTTCATAAGATTACTACATACAAAAAGCAATAGAACTGTTTCTTATTTTTATTATTGACAGTTAAGGTGTGTGTGTGCGCGCGTGTTTATGTGTGTGAGATGCGGTGGGATTTCCTTCAGGATCAGGTGAAGCTCAAAGGTCATGACCTCGCTTTGAATGTTATGACTGTCCCACAGCCTGCCTTACAGTAAACAAGGACCAACAGAGTTAAAGCAGACGGACAGTCATCTGAGGGTTACACTAGGCCAAGAACAAAATAAATAAATAAAATTTGAGTGACTGACTGAAGGCCTTAGTCACAATCACGAGAACATCACAATCAGGTGTTAAAGTAACCCAAACAAAATGTAAAAAAATGTAAAAAAAGCCAAAAATTTGAGGAAAAAGTCACAATTGGTGAGGTCAGAAATCCAGTATTTACATGCTGAAGACATTCAAACTAGCACCTACTCTGTACACAATGAAATGGGAGGGTGTAATGAGGCAAAATTCTGCGGATTAACCATGAGCTCTGTGCGGGACCTGACTAAAAATCTCAGTGTGTAGGAAATCAGGGAACTCTGCAGTGGTTTGCATCCCTTTACAGCTGGAATGGGGGGTAAACACATCTTTGGGGTGGGGGGGGGAGGATGGGGGGTAAACACATCTTTAGGGCGTGGGGGGGGGGGATGGGGGGTAAACACATCTTGGGGCCGGCGTGTTTGCGCTGGTAATGACTGGGGGGAGATATGCGCCTGGTTGACAAACAGAGCCGCTATCAGCTGGCGACTTCCGCGGCGGCGGCGGCATCGGGCGCCATGTTTACAGACCATGTTTACCCTCCATATGAGCAAACGCTGGACTGGCTTGCTCCGTGGGGATGGCGCCCTGGTGCCCTGGCGTGTAGGTGGGCATTTCGGACCACCTCAGTGAGAACACTTCCCCTTGCAGACAGTACACCTGAGGTACTAACCCACCATGAGCGGACGGACAAAACGGAACGGGAACAAACAAGGATTTAAAGCAGTTGGTTGGAGATGGCAGGTGGTGGGGCAGCCAATCAGAGGGACACAATGGCGCTCTCACAGGGCCAATGAGAGAAGGAGAGACTGAGGGCTGAGGGAAGCTGAGCATTCTGGGAAAAATGTAGTGTGTGTGTGTGCATGTCTGTGTGTGTGTGTAAGTGTGTGTGTGTGTGTGTGTGTGTGTATATAAGTGTGTGTGTGTGTGTGTGTGTATATAAGTGTATATAAGTGTGTGTGTGTGTGTGTATAAGTGTGTGTGTGTATAAATGTATGTGTGTGTATATAAATAGTGTGTGTATACACACAGGCTGCCCATTGGCCTGTGTGTGGCTGCAGTAGATCAGCTCTGACAGGTCCTCTCTCTCTCTCTCTCTCCGCGGGTCGCAGTGTAAACAGGCCCCTGGTCCGCTCGCAGACGGCGGGCGGGGGGGGGGGGCCGGGGGGGGGGGGTCAGGGCGCTTCCTGCAGGATGGATGGCGGGGGTAATATTTTAGCGCCACCGCCCTCATTAATCGCGCACTGTTTGGAAGTCTGGGGGCATTAGCCGCCGGGGGCTAATGGCGGCTGCGGTAAACACCGCGGCCTGAGTGCTCTCTCCTCCTCCTCCTCCTCTCCTCCTCTCCTCCTCCTCGCCGCCGCCGCCGCGGTCCGAGCGCGCCTGCTGTAAACATGGCCGCCAGACGACTCCCGAAAAAGCAGCTGCCCCGACTCACGGCCCCCGGGGGCCCCAGCGAGAGCCACGCCCCAGAGATCACAGCGACCCGCTTCCCAAAGGTGCCCCCACAGGGCCAAAGAGCAGCTGAGCCACAATATTCAGCGTCACTGCAACAGTGAGCAGGAGGCTGGGACTTCTAACAGGAGAGTACAACTTAAAATATGAGACTGCAACTTCTAATATAGAAATGCAACTTCTGACAGGAAACTGCAACTTCTATTAGTAGAGTACAACTTAAAATATGAGACTGAAACTTCTAATATAGAAATGCAACTTCTGACAGGAAACTGCAACTTCTATTAGTAGAGTACAACTTAAAATATGAGACTGCAACTTCTGACAGGACACTGTAACTTCTAACAGGAAACTGCAACTTCTATTAGGATAATACAACTTCTAATAGCAGACTGCAACATCTAATAGGAAACTGCAACTTCTAATAGGAGACAGCAACTTCTAATAATAGAGTACAACTTAAAATATGAGACTGCAACTTCTAATATAGAAATGCAACTTCTGACAGGAAACTGCAACTTCTATTAGTAGAGTACAACTTAAAATATGAGACTGCAACTTCTGACAGGACACTGTAACTTCTAACAGGAAACTGAAACTTCTATTAGGATAATACAACTTCTAATAGCAGACTGCAACATCTAATAGGAAACTGCAACTTCTAATAGGAGACAGCAACCTCTAATAATAGAGTACAAGTTAAAATATGAGACTGCAACTTCTAATATAGAACTGCAACTTCTGACAGGAGACAGCAACTTCTAACAGGAAACTGCAACTTCTAACAGGAAACTGCAACTTCTGACAGGAAACTGCAACTTCTCATAAGAGACTGCGACTTTAAATAGGAGACCACAGCAACTAATAGATGACTGCTACTTCTGCACAGCGATAACTGGACATGGGGGGGGGGTCTGTCTACGAGTGACAGTAGCAGTACTAGTGGCGAAGCTGGTAAGTGTAACATTGGGAGGATTTGTTAAGTGCTCCAAATCTGCTATAAAAACTAATAATAATTCCCCTGTTCCCAGCCCTGTGATATTTCTGTTAGGAAGGAACACGTTTATTTTTTCACCGCTCCAAAAAAAAAGGAGAAAATCGCACTCCAACGCAAACACAAACGGAAAGTAAAAACATGTCTGGGTGAAAGAGGACGTTAAAACTGACCACCTAACAAAAAAAAAAAAAGTGCATAAATGTCCCAAAAACGGCGTGTGAGCACTTGCAGAGGGGCTGTGGGGAAAAAGGGGGTGTAGAAAAAACACTGAGAGACCACAACGCCCGAGGAGGGTGAGGACGAGGCGGCATCCACGGCGATTACCCTGCTAGCTGAACCCCGCTAGCTGTACCCGGCTAGCTGTACCGTGCTAGCTGTACCCCACTAGATGTACCCAGCTAGCTGTACCTGGGTAGCTGTACTCTGCTAGCTGTACCCCACTAGCTGTACCATGCTAGCTGTACCCCACTAGATGTACCATGCTAGCTGTGCCCCACTAGATGTACCCAGCTAGCTGTACCTGGCTAGCTGTACCCCGCTAGCTGTACCCCACTAGCTGTACCATGCTAGCTGTACCCCACTAGATGTACCCAGCTAGCTGTACCTGGGTAGCTGTACTCTGCTAGCTGTACCCCACTAGCTGTACCATGCTAGCTGTACCCCACTAGATGTACCCAGCTAGCTGTACCTGCCTAGCTGCACCCCACTAGCTGTACCGTGCTAGCTGTAACCGGCTAACTGTACTACGCTAGCTGTACCCCGCCCGCCCAATATACTACACCCTGAGCCCATACTGACACACCTCTGCTCTCCCTGCTTGGTATTGAGCGCTAAAGAGATGGAGAGGGGGGTCCCGTCCAGGGAGGCTTATTTCAGCCGCTTGAAGCCACGGGCGTGTCCCGACTCGACAGCCGAAAAGTCACGAACCGCAAGCCGAGGTTAAACCGTTTCCTTTCAGACAGAACAATAGAGACCATTAACGGCAGACAGAGGCTCAGACTAAAGCTCCAGTCTAGCTGTACGGCTGCAATTACCAAACCACTCAAAGGTGTGCGCACGTGTTAAAATGGACATCTCTGTGAGCCGTCGAAGGTTGGATCGGACGAGGAGCACATGTCAGAATGGGGGAGAGCAGAGTGTCTTCTGCACCCAAGACTGGCCCAGGTGAGCATGAACAGCCTTAGGCCACAGAAATACATTACCACTCCACAGGACCAACGGCATCATGGGATATCTCTACACATTACCACTCCACAGGACCAACGGCATCATGGGATATCGCTACACATTACCACTCCACAGGACCAACGGCATCATGGGATATCGCTACACATTACTACTCCACAGGACCAACGGCATCATGGGATATCTCTACACATTACCACTCCACAGGACCAACGGCATCATGGGATATCTCTACACATTACCACTCCACAGGACCAATGGCATCATGGGATATCTCTACACATTACCACTCCACAGGACCAACGGCATCATGGGATATCTCTACACATTACCACTCCACAGGACCAACGGCATCATGGGATATCTCTCCACATTACCACTCCACAGGACCAACGGCATCATGGGATATCGCTACACACAACCACTCCACAGGACCAACGGCCATTATCGCTACACATTACTCCCACAGGGACCAACGGCATCGGATGGGATATCTCTATCACTCCACAGGACCAATGGCATCATGGGATATCTCTACACATTACCACTCCACAGGACCAACGGCATCATGGGATATCGCTACACATTACCACTCCACAGGACCAACGGCATCATGGGATATCGCTACACATTACTACCTCACAGGACCAACGGCAATCATGGGATATCATACATGGACCAACGGCCTCATGGGATAATCTCTACACATTACACTCCAGGACCAACGGCATCATGGGATATCTCTACACATTACCACTCCACAGGACCAATGGCATCATGGGATATCTCTACACATTACCACTCCCCCCCACACCTCACCTACAGCACAGCACTCGTCCCCTCTGGCACTCTCTCTCTCTCTCTCTCTCTTTTTCTCTGCCCCTCTCCCTCTCTCCCCTTCCCCCCGGTGGGGCTTTGGGGAATCGCTCTGACCCCGCGGCGACGCTAACCGCCGTTAATCCACACCGCCATTTCCACAGGCTCTGAGAAGGGAGATAACTGGACGATAGCGGCCATTTTGCGAGGGACGACGCGCGCGGCCGAGGTGAAGGCATCGGCGCTAGACCTCGACAGAGGCCCTCGACCGGACTGACAGCAGCGTGATAAACGCCAGAGGCCAGTCAGACAGGGAAGGACAGCGATGCTGAACTGGGGGGGGGGGGGGGGGGGGGGGGATGAAGGACAGCCTTAGAGCCGAAACTCATTCATGCTCATTCACTGCTAACCACACCTCTAATCCCCTTCACCTCTATTCTTCTACTCTTCCCTTCATCCCCCTCTCCCTTAATCCCTTTACTCTCTCCCATCCAGCCTCCCTCTCTCTTTCCCGGCTGCACTCCTCCTCCACCTCTCTCCGGCTCTATTTTCCCATCCCTCCATCCTTCCAGTCCTCTCTGTTCCTCACCCCCCCACCCCCACCCCCCCCCCTCCTTCCATCCACCCCTCCCAGCCGCTGGGGTAACCGTGGGTGGGCCAGTTGGGCCGGTTTGGGCCAAGGCCACCTAAACAGTGCCCTGCTCCACCCATTTATCTTGGCTCAACCAGCATACCCAGCAGCGAATGCCCACCGAGGCAGTTCTGGCCCACACAGTTCCATGCCGGCCCAAGGATATAAATATTTTTGGCCGCGTCACTCCTCTCCCTCCACACCACCACCCCCCCCCCCCCCCCATCCCCCTGTGTCTCAGGTCCCCCCACCTCACCTGCGTGCCTCAGGTCCCCCCCCCCCTCACGTGCTCCCAGGTCCCCCCCCTCACCTGTGTCTCAGCCCCCCCCCCACCCTGTGCCTCAGCCCCCAGCCCCCCCCTCCCCCTCCCCTCGGTCCCCGCCCCCGCCCTCATCCCCCCCCTCACCCCCCCCCCTCCCCTGCGTCATCAGCCCCCCCGCCCCTCACCTGCGCCTCAGGTCCTCGGCCACGGCGGCGCGGCAGCTGAACAGGTAGGCGCGCAGGGACTGCAGCCTCTGGCGCAGCCGCAGCACCGCTGCCAGTGCCTCGCAGTGCTGGTACAGGCTGGGGTTCAGCTGCTGCACGTCCAGCAGGGGCTCCTCGTACACAAACTCCAGGAACTCCTTCGCCTGCTTGGACACCTGCGGCAGCAACGCATACACAACGACAGGTGAGCGTCAGAGAACAGTCCTCTACAGGAGAGCCAAACAAACCTATACTCTCACTGAGGTATTTCTAAATTATTTCCACTGAAGTGAAAATGGGCATCGTGTAGACTTTGGGGTGTCCAATCTAATCCAAAAACTGACTGTGTGGGTGTAGGTTTTGGTTTTAGCCCAGAACTAAGACACCTGGTTTAAACTACTTAACTGGTCTTCAATCAAGACCTTAATAAGTAGAATCAGGTGTGTTAGTTCTGGGCCAAAACTAAAATCTGCACCCACACAAACCCACACTACACCCCTGGTGTAGATTATTCTTTATTATAAGCTAATTGCCCACTGTCTTACTTTCTTTTAAAAAAAGTTTCCCATTTTTCTCAGTTAGATCTTTTTTTCTTGGTGGTTTCGGAATCAATCATTTCACAAGGAAAAAAATGTATCTTTTACTTTGGACAAACTGGAGCCAAACAAGATTGTTCCCTAGAATATTACTCATAATCTCATATGCTCTTTTGTTAGACTGAGATACAGATTCAGTAAAGAGTGTGTGAATGTTTCGGGCGGTGCACCCCGCATCCCACCTTGTGTCGGGTGGTGTCCCAGTTGTGCACCAGGCGGGCGGGGATGAGGAAGAGGTCGTCGTCATGGCAGCCGTGGCAGTAGTACCAGCCGCTGTAGCGACAGACTTTGGCTTTGCCCCGGGACAGCCCCACCGGCCTCTGGCACCCTGGGGGGGGGAGAGAGAAGGGGGAGGGGGGGGGGGGGGAGAGACACCCAGATCAGCCCGATCACTCTACCCGCACCGGGACAGCCCCACCGGCCTCTGGCACCCTGGGAGAGGGGGGGGGGGAGAGACACCAGGTCAGCCCGATCACTCTACCCGCACCGGGACGGGCGAACGTTTCGGTCCCTCCACGGGACGGTCCCCAGGCTGCTGGTCTGAGCTGAGAGTTAATCATTCTTACAGGGCTTTTTCTTCATTCCGCCTTCACTTCACCAGGTAGACCACCTGAGAACCCCGTGCTCCCGCAGGGAGGACCCGGGGAATCACAGGTAGGGGGTTCTACAGGGACAGCGGGCGTAACACCCTCCAGAGACGTTCCAGATTTAGTATTAAGCACGACGAAAACCGAGCTGATTAACACAATGTACACAGTGTTGTGTTTGTAGGACTCTTGAACAGTTAATTGGCACCAGAGCCAATGAGGGAGAAAGCCATTGGGTTAGGTCCGCGCAGGTGGGCGGAAGAATTATTAATCCGAGAACTTCCCTTTCGCACAAACTGAACTCGCGACACCAACACGGACCAATGGCAGCTGACCTAGCCGACAATCCTCCCTGGTGTAGCAGCAGCTATGAATACTGGCATCAATCTGCGAGACACACAGAACGGAAACGCATCGCAACACAACGGCAGCATCGCTGAGGACGAGAGCGCCCGGTGACAGTTGGAGTTTAAAATCGAGTGATAAGCGGGGGTTCTGTCCTCATGCACCGATGGCGGGTTCATAAACAGCCCAGAGTCAGCCTGAGCGCTTCAGACACTCTGTGGCTAATGATTAAAGCACAACAGAGGGGTCAGTCCAGGGCCGTTAATGGCCTGCTAATATATCTCCAGTTTAGGGCTTTTTTTATAGGCACCATTTGCCCACTGTTCCTGCTGAACAGCCAACCACTTCAGTACAGGAGGGGTTGAGTACAGTGGTACAGAAGGGGATGAGTGCCATAGTACAGTAGGGGTTGAGTAGAGCAGTACAGGAGGGGTTGAGTACAGCAGTACAGTAGGGGTTGAGTAGAGCAGGACAGTAGGGGTTGAGTAGAGCAGTACAGTAGGGGTTGAGTAGAGCAGTACAGGAGGGGTTGAGTACAGCAGTACAGTAGGGGTTGAGTAGAGCAGTACAGGAGGGGTTGAGTACAGCAGTACAGTAGGGGTTGAGTAGAGCAGTACAGGAGGGGTTGAGTAGAGCAGTACAGTAGGGGTTGAGTAGAGCAGGACAGTAGGGGTTGAGTAGAGCAGTACAGTAGGGGTTGAGTAGAGCCGTACAGGTGGGGTTTAGTAGAGCAGTAGAGTAGGGGTTGAGTAGAGCAGGACAGTAAGGGTTGAGTACAGCTGTTGAGCAGTTCTCTGCACACACAGAGCTTTATCCCTCTAACGCGGAGGCAAAGCGCACATCAGAGGAGAAACGCTCAGCGCTTCCCCCCGCAGCCACAACACAGCGCACTCCAGCGCACCGCTGAGTCTGAGCAGCCCAGCGGCAGGAAGTGCATGCGCCGCTCTCTGAACTTCCTCCTCAGGAACGCCGCGACGGCGTCGCCCCCGCCCCTCCCACAAAGCTCAGGGTTCGCCGGGGTTGGAGGGGTGGGGGCGGGGCAGGGGAGGGGCGTATCCCCGGCAACACAACAGGTGATGGTGGGCTGACAGGTGTTCCCTATCGGATACGATCTGAGAACACTGCTGAGGAGAGGAGGGGGGGAGAGAGAAAGAAAAAGAGAAAGAGAGAGAGGAGGGGAGGGAGGACAGAGAGAGAGATAGAGAGATAGAGAGAGGGAGAGAGAGCACAATGTCTCTGGACTGGTGTGTGTTCCGCCTACTGACTTCACAAGGACAGGGAGCGAGGGAGGGAGGGAGGGAGGGAGGGATAAGAAGAAGAGAGGAAAAACAGAGACAGAGAGAGATCGGAGCTGGATAGGGACGACAAAAACAACCTGCAAACACTGTGCCCAGGAGGCAAAGACTGATCCCTATCAGACAGACCGCAGAGGGAGAGCAGGCACTGATGTGTGCAAGCCTACTTACAGATGGGGGGGCGGGGAAGAGTCCCAATTCAAACAGCAGCCAAGGACATTTACACGTGGGGCAACACACACAGTGCACTGAACACAGGACAGGTGAGGACATTTATTCTACAGGCACATTCAATTCAGCTGGAGGACTACAGGTGAAATGCAAAGAATACCAGGCTTTCCATTACTTCAGCGTCCATGACAACCATCTACAAATATGCAGAAAATAAAAAGTTTTTCTGTACCTGATTGTCAGTCAGTCTGCGTATACTGTAACTACAAGCAGGGCTGCATAGTCAGAAATGTTGTTCCCCCCCCTCCCCCCCGAACTTAGGAGAAGTAGAACAGGAAGTAGCAGTCAGGGTTGCCAGGCACAGGTAGAGGCAAAGTGCGCTTAAGGAAAGAAGTGGGACTCTGGACCCTGACACCGGTGGTAAAATTCTGGCGAGGGTGCTGCTGCAGGCACACTGGGCCCCAAACACGGTGATGAGCCCGTTTCCTCGGCGACATCAAAGGCGCTCAGGTAGGCCGTGCGGGGAGCGTTCTCACAGGGCTGGGGAGCGCCTGTGTGAACCCTAACGGAGTGGGGGGTCGGGGGTGCGCGGGGGGGGGGGGGGGGGGGGCGAGGGAGAGGGGAAGAAGGAGCTGAAATAGAAACAGGGTTACCAGAGAGGGAGGAGAGGCTGGGAGACACAGGGCCTGTAATGGGGGGGGGCGGCAAGGAGAGGGGGGCAGGGACAGGGGGCTGGGGGGAGGGGGGGCGCTCTTTCATGTCCCTTGAAGGACCCTTCACCGAGCCCCACCACACAAAGGAGGGGGGGGGGGGGGTGCAGAGGAAGGGGGAGTAGCCCCAACAAGCAAAGAGAGAGAGAGAGAGAGAGATGGAGAGCAGGGAACGAGAGAGGAACAGAGGGAGCGAGAACGAGTGGGGGGGGGGCAGAGGCGGAGCGTCGTTGTCGTCTTGGAAACCATCGCGCGTACATCCCGAGCGGTGACGCGCTCGTCCGTTTAAGCAGGCCTCCGGACGTGGAGCGGCAGCGAACAAGCGCTAACCCCGCGGCGGCGGCGCTGTGACCTCATCACTCGCAGCTCACGCCCGAGAGCCACGCCCACGCCCAGCCTCTCAGACGTCCCAAACGCACTCCAGCGCACGGCTACAGGGCCACAGCGCGCCCTCACGCGTGTTACAGTCACCTGTACATCGAACCCGCAACCTCCGAACCGCTAGCCCGGTGCGCTAGCCGCTACGCTACACTGCTGCCCATCGCCACCTTCTGTAGTTTCTTTTTTGTCTACAGAAGAGCAAGGGAGAGAGAGAGAGAGAGAGAGCGATCAGGTGAGAACAAATCACCCAAAATCGAATCCCGCACCCCCATCCCACTGCAGGGGTACGCTCAGCCCGTGTGCAGGGCTCACAGGTCCCGGTGCAAGTTCGGGGGGGGGGGGCTTTTTGGGAAAAAGGCAGGGATCTGGTGCGGTCTATAAAAAGCCTGCGGCCGTGTCTCCCGTCAGAACCCCCCCCCCCACATACGCCCCCCCCCCCCCCCCGACCGCCGGTCGAGCCCCGCGGGGTCCGCTCCACAGACCGCGCGGTCCGGTGTCCGGTGTCGGGACGGTCCTGTAATCAGCACACGGGCTCCCTGCAGCCCGCACGCCCGCCCCGCTCTCCAAAAATAACAGGGCCCCCGGATCCCCCCTCGCCCCCCACCCCGGTCGGGCTATTTCAGGCGGGACCCACAGCCTCCCCCCACGCTTCTCTCCCTAAAGGCCACCTCGCCCCGCCTTCCGCACATCGCCATGGATACCACACCGCATCACCGCCATCGTTTCACACACGAGTCTATTCCCAGCCCGGACGTTTCACAGATTTCTCTGGATTCCCTCCATTACAACTGAAAAGACTAAACCCAGGCAGAATGTGCGGTCGCAACAATCCCACAGCGCTCCAAATAGGAGCCCGTTACAATTCAAACACCGTATTATTTATTTATCGGGGACAGCGTGCGGTGATCAACATTTCAGATTCCAGAGTTGTTGACTGAGCTTAACTTTTATCCAGTCCCTGTGTTAAAGCACGCAGAGAGACATTGCATCACCCAAGCAACAGAATGCACAAGTGCACAACTTCACTAAAATGTTCACAGGAATAACAGCTGGACAACAGATTAGAAGTAGGGAAATTTAAGTGCCTCAGATAAGCTATGTTAGCTATGAGGATGTCTGTGCAGGGGCCTGTGGGGCTGTGGGGCTGTGTGTGCGTGGGGGCCAGTGGGGCTGGGGCAGTGGGCTGTGCTGGGGGCAGTGGGGCTGTGCTGGGGGGCAGTGGGGCTGTGCTGGGGGGCAGTAGCTGAGCTGGGGGGCGTGGGGCTATGCTGGGGGCAGGGGGGCAGTGGGGCTGTGCTGGGGGCCAGTAGCTGTGCTGGGGGGCAGTGGGGCGGTGCTGGGGGCCGGTAGCTGTGCTGGGGAGCAGTGGGGCTGGTGCTGG
>CM045885.1:918615-923615 GCA_025169545.1 Anguilla japonica
AGATGTACGTCCCCCCCCCCCCCCCACACACCTTTGATGTGGACGCCTCCAAAACCTCCCCACCTTACCCACAATCCCCTTCTCACCCCGGCCCGAACAGCAGCCCCACCATTGTTGCCACTGTGGTCGAAGCCCCACAGGCAGACCCGTCTTTACGATGGCACCCCAAACTCCACCCTGGAAACCCTCCACACACACACACACACACACACACAGACACACACAGGCTCTTTCAGGGCCTCAGCCAATCAAAACGCTCTGAGTCACAGAGGTCACGCGAGCTTGTGATTTGTGATTGCACACCAGGAGAGGAGGAGGAACGTCGCGCCGGACACCCACACCGAAACACGGACGCTCTCTCTCCCGCGCATCACACAGCGACCGTCCGAGCCCTGCGCTCCCCCCCCAATGAGCTGAGTAAATATAACTCAGCACACGCCATCAGTGTGTTTCTGATGTCACGGGAACAATCGCTCAGGTGGGGGGGGGGGGAGGGGGGGGGGGGGGGGCACTGGTATTTACCTTCGCGGTGGCGCACGCCGTCCGGCCGCATCGCGGCGGCGAGCAGAGGAAGCGCTCCGCCTTCTGATGCTGCCGCTCGGGCGACGCGCGCGGCTGACGGGCGCAACGCCTCCGTCGCCCTGTAGGGGGAGCCGAGCTGCTGATCGAGACATCCGGGCCGGCTGGATAGGTACCAGACGAGCTCCACAGGAACTCCCAGCATTCAGCGGGACAGGAAGTGGGAGAGTGCTTCAGCTGTTCTGTACAAGACCCCCCAACCCCCCCCACCCCCCTCCCCGCCGCCACCACCCCCACGCTCACTGCCTCGCAAGACTCAAAGGTGCCGGGTTCGAGTCCCAGTCATCCCGAATCCTTCCTGCGTGGAGTTTGCGTGTCCCTGAGCGCGTTCCGGTGTGTGCGTGGCTCTTCCTCCGTTTACCACGCCCCCTCGCCCCCCAAACCCCCCCCCCCCCCCCCAGCGGTCAAAGACACGCAGCTTAGGGACTACACAGCTCATCACTGCAGACGAGAATGTGCTCTCAGCTGCTGGTGAAATAAAAGTCTACATGCAGACTCCTCAGGGAACTCACCCACACAAGGTCCAGGGTCCCGAAATAAAACCTATTCAACAAAAAACTCTTCTAGCTTTCAATAAGCAACTTCCATCTCGCTCACAGTAGAAATAACCCCATAGACATGATAACTGCCCTCATCACCTCAGACAGATGGGCTTTGATCTTCCAAAACAAGGCTATCACCACTGGTCAGAAAGGTGAATCACAGCCATAATGCACCGCAAGTGGAGAATGACTCACAGATGGACTGGAATTCATTTTAAAAAGGCCACATTTAATGCCTGAAATCACCCAAAATTTGGTATTTTTTGTTTCAACTTTTTTGTGTCAGACTGGGGTACATACAGGGTGTTGGGATAAATCCTTTCTCCTAATAAAGAAGGAAGTATGAACACCTCAGGACAGGAAGTCCACAGGACACATGGAGCAGAACGGAGTCTCGGCTAGCCGCTCGGGTGACACAGAAGCTGTGACATCACCGTTTCCGTGGCATTCAGGAACCCGCCCGTCAAACCTGGCCTGGGATGCCTGAACTGGGAAGCTAAGCGCAAAGCGCTACATACAGCAGCCGTTTCTGCAGCCTAGCAACAAGAGAGCCATGCATTATTACCCACTTAATGTAGGCTAAGTGCAGGGACACCTCACCCTTTAAGGCGTGAGGTCACAAATACACGATTGGAATGTTCGTAACTGAACGTTCTAACGCTGATGTCACAACCACCCCTGAAAACAGCGGAGTTCTAGAACACTGACTCAGAACTTTCAAAAAACATTCCAAAAAAAAAAAAATAAATACTCTTCAAAGGGTTGAGGGCATGATTGGACAGGGAGGTAGATAGAAAGCTGTCCTTCAGCAGAGCCCCACCCATTTATCGAGAGTATGGGGAGGAAGGGGCAAACAGAGGCTGGGGGAGGGGCAGAAAATGATTCTTTGTTTTGTTGCTTTTTTTTTTTTTTTTTTTTTTGCATTGTGGTTTCCTTTCCTTGCAAATTCCCGAGCGGTGGAGTTGCCCAAGTGCTCTAATTAGGGGAAGCACGGCGGCGGTGAAAGGGGTTCCCTCCCAATGCGCTCCGCACGGGTGGGGGGTCCAACCTGCCCCCTTTTGTGGGACTGACAAATTGGGGCCAGAGGGTACCCCGAGGGGGGGTGGGTTCAATCAAAGTCCCCAGAGACAGAGGGAAAATGCCACGGTAACAACCCCACCCTCCAAACACCCGGACCATTGTCCCCCGCGCCTGCTCCACAACGGCAGCTTCCCCTCGGTCTCCCTCACCCTCACGCACTCTCTCTCTACCCTCTTTCTCTCCCTCCCTCCCTCTCTTCCTCTCCTTCTCTTGCTCCCTCTCCCTGTCCCACCCTCTTTCTCTCCCTCCCTCTATCTCCCTCTCCCTCCCTCTCTCTCTTCCTCTCCCCCTGTCCCTCTCTCTCTCTCCCTCTTCCTCCCTGTCCCTCAATCTCCCTCTCTCTCTCTCTCCCTCCTCTCCCTCCCTCCCCCCCTTAATCCCTCTGATGGCCCTGTGGAGGCCGTGGATATTTGTTTAGGGGAAAGCGATTACAGAGTGTTACAGCGGCATGGCCCCTGACACCCCTCCAAGGCCGAGAGACTGACAAGGAGAAGCAGTCAAAAGATACTGGATCACTTCCAAGAGTGAGAGAGAGGGGGGGGGGGGGAAGTGTGTGTATGTGTGTGTGTGTGTGTGTGTGTGAGAGAGAGAGAGTGTGTGTGTGTGTGTGTGTGTGTGTGCGTGTGGGTATGTGCGTGTGTGTGTGAGAGTGTATGTGTGTGTGTGTGCGTGAGTGTGTGTGAGAGTGTGTGTGTGAGAGAGAGTGTGTGTGCGTGTGTGTGTGTGTGCGTGAGTGTGTGTGTATGAGTGGGAGAATGAGAGTGTGCGAAAACAGAGAGAACATGGAGAGAATGAGGGAATTACAGGAGGAGGAAGAGGGACAGAGGGAGGGACAGAGAGCAAAAGGCCGCCGGAGAGAGAGACAGGAGGAGGGGACGGCTGTATCCAGCTGTTCTGTATTGTCCGCGGCTGGACTGACACGTCTCAATTAACATCAGAGCCACGCCCCCAGAATCAACCAATCAGGCCTCAGCGGACCAGGCGCTTTTCATTCTGAAAAAAAAAACCAAGGTATTTTCCCGCCTTTTTTAACCAGCCAATTACCCTCAGGTGGCGGGTCGTCCCGTTCCACAGGGCTTTGAAATCCTGCACAGTAACGGGCCGGTCGGTACGACCGAGAGGTGCGGCGTGTTTGCCGCCTTCAGCAGAGCTGGGTATTCCACACCTGACTACGGGGGTGACGAGAAAGCGATAGGAGTGTAGCTAACGCTAGCAGAAAGTCTGACTGCGCTGTCGTGAACCGGAAGGTTTAGTTGAATATGGCGGAAGAGGTGACAGTTAAACAAAAAAAAAAAAATGGAAAAAAGGATGTGAACTAGAAACAAGTGAATTTTTCCAAGAAGCCAGTTTTGATTGATTAGGAAGTATAGGGAAGGGTCACATACCTCTGTACAGAAATATGGTCAAATGAAACCAGGCCCAATACTGTTTTTCTGTCTCTCTTTTCTTTTTCTGTATACAATTAACCCACATGCCAGGACAAGGAAACTACAGGAGAGAGCCGGCAGGTGGTGACACAAAATGGCGGCACCGCACTGGAGAAAGGAAGTTCATACCTGTACGGCCCCTTTAACACCTGCAGTCCACAGAACCACCGGTGGCAAAACCACACTCACAGAGCGACAGGGAAGACACGACGGGTTAAAAACGCCATTTTCCCCCCCTCTGGAGTTTATTCTCACGCTCGCTTTCGTTCATTCGCTTCTCTTTTTTAAAAAAATCGCAAAAAGTCACAGACGGTAGCTCAGTATCGGCATGCGGGCGCAGGCCCGGAGCGCGGACAGCATCGGCGGTTTGAGTGACAGTACCATTCTAAATGCGTCATCCCCCCCTCCTGCCCCCCCCCCCCCCCCCCCCCCACAGACGGCCCAGACTGCCTGATCCCCAGCCGGCTGCCTGCTCCGTTTGAAGTTAACCACAACACAGCGCGGCTCGGCTCAAAAAGGACGGCCATCCTCACACGCAGTCGCCGCCGCCGCGGCTAACGCTAGGCGCGCGCCACGTTTCCATCCGCAGGCGCTGTGAACACAAAACAAACAGGAGCGCTGCGCCGGTGCTACACTACAGGCCCCGTCTGAGGTGAGCACAGGTGACACAACAATACCTCTGCCAGCACTGTGTCCCCATAACCAGCACTGTGTCCCCATAACCAGCACTGTGTCCCCATAACCAGCACTGTGTCTCCATAACCAGCACTGTGTCTCCATAACCAGCACTGTGTCCCCATAACCAGGGCCCTCACCCAGAGCAGCTACCCTCAGCATTACTGACTCTATACCTCAGCAACCTCTGCCAGCACTGTGTCCCCATAACCAGCGCTGTGTCCCCATAACCAGGGCCCTCACCCAGAGCAGCGTACCTGAGCATTACTCACATTTACCTCAGCTACCTCTGCCAGGACTGTGTCCCCATAACCAGGGCCCTCACCCAGAGCAGCTTACCTGAGCATTACTGACTCTTTACCTCAGCTACCTCTGCCAGCACTGTGTCCCCATAACCAGGGCCCTCACCCAGAGCAGCGTACCTGAGCATTACTGACCCTTTACCTCAGCTACCTCTGCCAGGACTGTGTCCCCATAACCAGCACTGTGTCCCCATAACCAGGGCCCCCACCCAGAGCAGCGTACCTCAGCATTACTCACACTTACCTCAGCTACCTCTGCCAGCACTGTGTCCCCATAACCAGGGCCCTCACCCAGAGCAGCTTACCTGAGCATTACTGACTCTTTACCTCAGCTACCTCTGCCAGGACTGTGTCCCATAACCAGGGCCCTATATACTATAATATATACTAAAGCA
>CM045885.1:928615-953615 GCA_025169545.1 Anguilla japonica
GCAGGCGGAGCACCTCGCTGGGGAACACCACCTGCAGCCGGCACTGGGCCCCGCCCCCGCCCCCTGCTCCTCCCCCCCCTCCCCCTCCTCCCCTCCGCCCCGCCCCCGTCCCGCTGCACCGCCAGGCAGGACGCCAGCGCGTAGCGCAGCACGGGCTCGGTCACGGGGCCCCGCCCCTCGGTGGCGAAGGCCTGCAGCCGCGTGGCGGTCAGCACGAAGGTGAACGCCCGCCAGTTGTTGAGGTCGGTCAGCTGGTGCAGGAGCCCCGCCTTCAGCACCTCGCGGCAGCGCTGGGTGAACAGGGGCAGGGCGGTGGGCCGGGTCAGGGGCGGCGGCGGCGGGCGGGGGGCGGCGCGGGGCAGGGGGCGGGGTCGGCGGGGCCGTGGGGCTGCTGGGTCGGCTCCTCGCCCCTCTGGCGGGCGGGGCGGGCGGCCAGCACGCGCTCCCACAGGGTGCGGCGCCAGTCCAGCGCCTCCCACTGGCAGGAGGCGCGCAGCTGCAGCCGGGTGCTGTTGAAGAAGAGCGCCTGCAGCACGCGGGCGTCCTGGGGCAGGGGCGCGGCCACGCCCTGGCAGTGGGACAGCGAGTACGCCGTGCACAGGTGGCGGTTCCCGCTGCTGTCCAGGCTGTACAGGCGCAGCTCGCAGGGGGTCAGCTCCACGTGGCAGGACGTCCAGCGACCCGACGTCCCCTCCCTCTGCTCCAGCTCCCCCTGCTTCACCAGGCTGGGGCTGCTCACCTTATCCCCTACAACACACACACATATACAACACACACATAACACACCTTATACACTACAACACACATATACAACACACACATATAACACACCTTATCCCCTACAACACACATATACAACACACACATAACACACCTTATACACTACAACACACACACACATAACACACCTTATCCCCTACACTACACACACATACAACACACACACAACACACCTTATCCCCTACAACACACATATACAACACACACATAACACACCTTATCCCCTACAACACACATACACAACACACACATATAACACACCTTATCCCCTACAACACACACATACAACACACACACAACACACCTTATCCCCTACAACACACATACACAACACACATATAACACACTTTATCCCCTACAACACACACATACAACACACACATATAACACACCTTATACACTACAACACAAACATAACACAGCTTATCCCCTACAACACACACATACAACACACACATAACACACCTTATACACTACAACACACATATACAACACACACATAACACACCTTATACACTACAACACACACACAGCACACCTTATCCCTTACAACACACACACATATAACGCACATAACACACCTTATCCCCTACAACACACATATACAACACACACAAATAACACACCTTATCCCCTACAACACACACACATAACACACATATAAACAACACACACACATAAACACACACCTTATACACTACAACACACAACACACACACATAACACACCTTATACACTACAACACACACACATCACACACAGCTTATCCCCTACAACACCCACACATACACACCTCACCGTACCCAACACACACACATAACATACCCACACATAACACACCTTATACACTACAACACACACACACACATAACACACCTTATACACTACAACACACACACATAACACACACATAACACAGCCTTATCCCCTACAACACACACATACAACACACACATAACACACCTTATCCCCTACAACACACACACATACAACACATATAACACAGCTTATCCCCTACAACACACACACACACACACACATATAACACACCTTATCCCCTACAACACACACACACACATAACACACCTTATACACTACAACACACACACATATAACACACCTTATACACTACAACACACACACAACACACACATAACACACCTTATACACTACAACACACACACAGCACAGCTTATCCCCTATAACACACACATTACACACCTAACGTATAACATTTTATGTTGACATTTATAAAAAAAAGTTTCCAAAATTCCCAGCTGAACTTCCCCTGGAAAGTTTCCAGGAATTTACCAGAAATTTTCAGGCTCTTTGCAACCCAACCTGCAACACTTCAAGGTGGTTTCATAGCAACACTAGGACTCCGTCACACAGTAATGATCCGGTAATACAGCAACGATTCCATCTATTTTAGTGCAACACTGGATCTATTGTAGTGACATTTCAGCACGATTATGAGCAACAGTTTTACACAAATCAACAGCAACAGTTGTGCAGCATGGCCTTACTCAACATTTCAATGTTCCGCACCAATATTCCAATACAGCTTAAAATGAAAATTCATGGATCCACAGCAACACTTAATGCACACACAGTGTTAACCAGCAAAAGCTCAGTACACTTCTTCTGCAGCACTGCAGAAAGATTATACCTCAGTGAGCATACAAGGAAAAAACATTTCAATAAGACACAAGCAAAGCCCTTCCCCTGCAACAGTAAATAGTAAACTATGGTACATACACAGAATGGTTCAAGAGCATGTTTTGAGGTCATATACCCACACGCCTCACCCATGCGCTACTCTACCAACTGCTGTACTGAGCACCCCAGAACCCAAACACACCCGCAGCTGCACTGCACACCCCAGAACCCAAACACACCCGCAGCTTTACTGAGCACCCCAGAACCCAAACACACCCACAGCTGCACTGCGCACCCCAGAACCCAAACACACCCACAGCTGTACTGAGCACCCCAGAACCCAAACACACCCACAGCTGCACTGCGCACCCCAGAACCCAAACACACCCACAGCTGCACTGCGCACCCCAGAACCCAAACACACCCACAGCTGCACTCTGCACCCCAGAACCCAAACACACCCACAGCTGCACTGCGCACCCCAGAACCCAAACACACCCACAGCTGTACTGAGCACCCCAGAACCCAAACACACACCTGCAGCTGCACTGCGCACCCCAGAACCCAAACACACCCACAGCTGCACTGCGCACCCCAGAACCCAAACACACCCACAGCTGTACTGCGCACCCCAGAACCCAAACACACCAACAGCTGCACTGCACACCCCAGAACCCAAACACACCCGCAGCTGTACAGGGCACCCCCAGAACCCAAACACACCCACAGCTGTACTGCGCACCCACACCGCATGTAGAACCCAAACACACCCAACAGCTGCACTGCACCCCCCAGAACCCAAACACACCCGCAGCTGTACTGAGCACCCCAGAACCCAAACACACCCACAGCTGCACTGCACACCCCCCAGAACCCAAACACACCCACAGCTGCACTGAGCACCCCAGAACCCAAACACACCCACAGCTGCACTGCACACCCCAGAACCCAAACACACCCACAGCTGCACTGAGCACCCCAGAACCCAAACACACCCACAGCTGCACTGAGCACCCCAGAACCCAAACACACCCACAGCTGCACTGAGCACCCCAGAACCCAAACACACCCACAGCTGCACTGAGCACCCCAGAACCCAAACACACCCACAGCTGCACTGAGCACCCCAGAACCCAAACACATGTGCACAGCGACCCACCCCAGCCCCAGCCCCGTCCACTTCTTCACCGACACGAGCAGCGTCCCGAAAATCCGGTCCGCGGACCTTCGGCCGCGCCGCAGGAAGTCAGGGAGGCGAGCCGGCCGCTCCATCGCCGCGGTCTCCCCTCCCCCCCCCCCCCCCCCCCCGTCCCAGCGCTGGGCTAGCCGCGCCGCCGCGCTCGCGGGTCACATGACCGCTGACATCACTGCCACTACAGACAATGGCGGGGTCTGTGCCTCGGCCAGGACGGCGCTGGCTGACCCCAACGGTCTTAAGTGGCACCAGCACAGCCGAATTAGCTCATCGCCCCGACCTTTAAAAGCCCCCCTTAAGTTCTATTAAAAGGTGGGGGGGGGGGGGGGGCGGTCATTCGCCTTGTCTAACGTGAAACTGGTAAAATATGTAAAAGCTGTAATACATGATACACACATATAACACACCTTATCCCCTATAACATACACACGTATAAACATGCACAGACACATACACGTATACACACGCACACACACACACACACACGCGCACACACAGGGTTCAATTCAATTTGGTTGCTACACAACCATATGTAACTCCAAAAATTATTCCCTATTATAAGCAAACACTTTATTTTGCGATTTTCAATCGGGGACGCTTGACTTGTCTAACATGCAACGGTGAAGTACGAAAACTGTAAAGCATGACGTTGCACTATATTTGTTCGGAGAAGAAAAATCACTGGACAAAACAAGCAAGTTAGATTTGGCCTCAGATCTGACACAGTTCTGGATTTCTGTCAAAGCAGCCAATCATCTTTGATCTACTATTTGCATTTGCATAAATAGTTTCACTCGTGTTGCAAGTATTTCACAATTTTTCTTCGATTGTGACCTTGGAGAGAGCAAAGTTTCAATGACCTGTATTCAATCAAAGCTTGGCCATTGTTGACTTACAAGTAAAAGCTGGCTAAGTACTTTCTGTTCACAAACTCGGTTTGGCGAGTTGGCTTTCTCGATTGCTGAAGGCGCCAGATCGTGTTTGTGAAGAACTGTTTGTCAGCGTTAAGGACAAATGTTGACTGAACACTTATGTAAGTTCATGTAATTGCGGTGTATGTATATGCATACGTGTGCGTGTGTGGAGTAATGTGTACATCCACACACGTGTGTGTGGGTGCGAGCGCACACACGTCTGTTTGTATGGATTAATGTGTAAGTTTGCATATACAAGTGTGTGTGTGTGTGCATTTTCATCCAATCACAACTTTGTGACATCCTAGGAAAGCATTTCCACACTAGCTGGCTATTCTAACATAGTCATCTTCTCGACCACGACTGGTAATAACATTATGTTACCATCTGGAATTTTAAATAACGTATACAAGCCAAAACATTTCTTCATTTTTCGTTCTGTGTGGATATCACATTCATGACATTTTGCAGTTATCATTCCAAAAAGAGAAATTGTAGCTCCATTAATCGTCAAACTCTGTTTACAAATGCAGTGTTTCCAAAATTTATACCAGTACTGTGTACACATAAGTAAAGTTACTGGACATAAAATAAAGAGATTATAAACTAGGAAGAATGCACCCAGAGTACATACATTTGCCAAGGCACATCAATCTCCCCACACACACGAATGTGCGAAGCAAATGTCTTGGCAATCCAGTCCACACTTTTCACAATATGATTGGCCTGATGATGGCGCTAGATGAAAGGTCATGGGGTCACCGAAATCAACAGGTTTCTTCCTCTCGGGAACACGAAAGAGTACAGCAAGTTTCATGGCAATCTGGCCATTACTATATGTCTATCACGGACGGACGGACGGACGGACGACGTCATCCTCGGCGGAAGTAATTACAGCTCGTCGAAAGAGGCAGCACTCAACATGTCTGAGCGAATCGCTGACATCACCGCCGTGCAGAGGCTGCACCGCCTACCTGCCGAACAGCGGACCGGCGGTAAGAGCGTCTGACTCACGGCAAACGAGGCTGTGGGCTCGGAGCTGGACGGAGATCGCTGCCAAGCGTGACGGCACGGGCCGTTCCGGCAAAACGCGGGCGCGTGTAACGCAGGCTAGATACTGCTGGGAAATACATGGGTGACATCACCCACCATAGAATACGTGGCGACATCACCCACCATAGAATACATGGCGACAGCACCCACCATAGAATACATGGCGACATCGCCCACCACAGAATACATGGTGACATCACCCACCATAGAATACATGGCAACATCACCCACCATAGAATACATGGCAACATCACCCACCATAGAATACGTGGCGACATCACCCGCCATAAATAAGCTGAGAATGCTGGGAAGACTGCGAGTTAAGTCGCTCAGTTACCGTTTCCCACATTCCGTGTGCTTATTAGTTTTTTTTAAAAGAACTCAGGGAAAGTGCTTGGTTGGACATTATTCACACACTGTGAGTACACACACACACACACACACTGTGAGTACACACACACACACACACGCTGTGAGTACACACACACACACACACACACACACACACACAGAGTACACACACACATGCTGTGAGTACAAACACACACACACACACACACACGCAGAGTACACACACACACGCTGTGAGTACACACACACTGTGAGTACAAACACACACACACGCACGCACTGTGAGTACACACACACACACACACATACGCACGCACTGTGAGTACACACACACACACACACATACACACGCTGTGAGTACACACACACACACACACACACACACACGCTGTGAGTACACACACACACACACACACACACGCTGTGAGTACACACACACACACACACACACACACACACACATGCTGTGAGTACAAACACACACACACACACACTGTGAGTACACACACACACACACACACACACACACACACACTGTGAGTACACACACACACACACACACACACACACACTGAGAGTACACACACACACACACACACTGTGAGTGCTGTGTACAGTGAGTGCTGTGCAGGGCAGTGTGGCGGAGGGTCGGGCTCACGGTCCAGTCTGATCAGGGGTGCGGAATGTGACCCCGGCCCCCGGCCCCCGGCCCCCGGCCCCCGGCCCCCGGCCCTTCCCCGCCTCACCGGCAGCGTCCCGGCTCGGCCCTTCCTTCCTCGTCCGTCTCCTTCACGTCTTCCCCTCGTGTTTCCCCTCTGCGTTTCGGTGGGTTTGGGTCTACAGCGAGTCCCGTCTGCAAGCGAGTGTGTGTGTGTGTGTGTGTGTGTGTGTGTGTCAGTGTGTGTGTGTGTGTGTGTGTGTGGGGGGGGGGGTTAGATCGCCATAATAAGGCTTTGCAGTCTACACTCAGGGGCGTGGGGTTTAAGTGGAAAGTGCCGGAAACCAAAGACTCCACCAACACCATCACCGCTGGACCCATTCACCTCGGAGGCCAACTCCACCCCCCCCCCCCCCCCCCCCCCCCCCCCCACGGCGATAAACAGGCAGGCTCGGGTCGAGAGCGGTTTGGGACGGGGGGCTGGACCGATTCGGGTCGGCGATTAGCGCGGGCCCCCAGGACGCGAGCGTCTGCCTGGAAGAGCGCTGCACACGGGGGCCACGGGCTGGGCCTGCCCCCCCCCCCCACCAATCCCCCCCCCCCCCCCCCCGATCCTCAAAGGCAGGCCTGGCTGTGCAGCCGCAGGGCGGGTCGCTCTTACTTTCACGCTACAGGAGACACCAGGAGCTCTGACACGACTCAGTTAGCGTAGCGCGGCGCCACAGGCCGCCGAGCACCTCCAACGGCCCACAATGCACCTCCCAGCGCGGCGCGCATAACGATCCCTCCGCCACCCTGAGTGGGGCTCACCGCATCGCCACGGTTACGCAGCCTCAGCGTTCTTTAAACGGGCGGCCATAGAAACTCACGCCGCGCAGAGAGACTCCTCACACTGACGCCAGCGCACGCCTTCACTGCTTCTCTACCGTCAGTAACGCGTGCGGGAGTGGGGAGAACGTGAGTACCAAACGCTGAAAGAACACATTAGTAACACATCAACGGCCACACAGACACGCAGGTGACCCCCCAGCACCTGGGCGTCCCTGAGCGATGGACCCGTCGGCATGGTTACCTTGTTATTATCTTCATTATTAATCTTACACGCGTAAATACGTGCAGCAAACCGTCGGTCTTACTTTACGAACACAGCAGACGGCTCGCACGTCACCCACAGAGTGAGCACACATCGTAAAACTCTGCTTCAGATCGGCTGAACCTCCAGAGGCTCTCGCTCCGATCACCACGAACAGCGGGTCGCCATTACATCACCGCTACGGCGGCTGGAAAAATAAATAAAATAAAAAATAAATAAAAATAGAAAAAAAAAAAAGGGGGGGGGGGGGGGCAAAACGCACACAAGGAAACCCGGCAATCAAACCTGACATTTCGGCTAAATTACCCAGCTGTCAGTTCTGTGGAGCCCAGAAATATCGAGCCATTCACAGGGATGTAATCAAACACTGATTGTTACAAATGGCGCAGTGAGGTTGGCACCATATGCACCAGTGACCCTAAGCGTACCCTCTAATTTTCAAAGTGTTTCTACAGGGAAAAGAAATAAACACGCGCACTCACTCACACTCACACACACACACACACACACACACACACACACACACACACACACACAGTGTCGCTGCCTCGCCCCTGAAAAGCCAGCCACAGTCCTGCTCCTTCTGGAAACCATCTCAATAACGATCGCGCGCGGCAGCTCAGAGGCCGATCAGTCATCGTGACGTTGGTTACGGTTCTGCTTTCGGGGGGAGACGGCTCAGTAACAGCAGTGTGTTCGCTCGGCCATTTCCCCGTACGAAACAGGCCGAGCCAAGACTGAAGCCTTTACCGGCGAGGATGCCAGCCGAGCAGACCGTTTTAAAGGGGGAATTCCACCCTGGGTTGGGTTTTTCCTTTATTAGGAGCAGAGTAGCTGCCCTGTCCTCCTGATTAAAATGAGCTCTCGGCCAGCTCTCTACCGGTACGGAGTGCAGAAATATAGCCCCAAACTACTTCACACGCTCCAGGTACCTGCTTTACTGAAGACTACAACAAGCAGGCGCTTACAGTCTATGGGTCTTGGGGAGGTGTCTCCAAATTCAAAATACCTGCCCATTGTAGTTCTTCAAAAATGAGAAAGGGTAGAGGCGTACGTCATTCTGATATGTACCGCTACCAAAACTAGCACCTTTCGCTTACTTCTGCTGCTGAAGGTCACTGACATTTTACACTGCACCTGCTCCACTGATCTGGGGTTTGAGTTGGGCCTAAACTCTTTAGATCCTGAACTGGGTCTAAACTCTTTAGATTCTGAACTGGGCCTAAACTCTTTAGATTCTGCACTGGGCCTAAACCCTTCAGATTCAGAACTGGGCCTAAACTCTTTAAATAAAACAAGGGGTGCAGCCAAGGTCATCCGTTTTGGACCAGGAGATCTTGATTGGCCGCCACGTTGCCAGGCACAGTCCAATAACCACAATCCTGGCCTGCTGATGTGGGGGGGGGGGGGGAGTAACGGGAAATAGAACGGACAGCCACCCTTTAACGTGAACTGCACTTTGAGGGGATGTGGTGAGGTCGGCCTATTACAGTAATACATCATCTCTGCCCTGAAGACAATCTTGGGTGTGGGGGGAGGGGGGGTGCAGAGTCTTGTGTTAAAGGGAGAGTTAGCTTTTTCCATAGTTTTAGTAAAAATATATCATTTAAGTTTCCGTGTATGCTTTTAATAGACCCAGACGGCTTGTGTGATGGAGGATATTTCTGACATTTAAGCTGGCTGGTATAGGGTCTAACGTGGTTCCACAAACGGCTTCACGCTTACATAAAGTTCCTCTTTTTTTTTCGGGCTTTACACCACAAACCTGTGATTTCCCCTACACCAGTCATTCTCATGGTTGTCAACTGTAGAGATCACAAACATCTGTAAGCATCTAAAACTGAAGTCATATTTTAATATACTTTTTTTTTTTTTCACTCTGGAAGTGAGCCATCTCTTTAAAGAAAGCGGGCCGACCTTGCGCAGGCTAACAGGCTTGTGTGAGTGTGAAGCGTCAGCACCATTCAATAAACACACAATCACTTATCCGCCCCGTGCAGCACATCAACATAATCAAATCCGCCCTCGCATCGACGGGCCTCCCGTCGTGTTTGTTACGCTCGCCGTACGTGCCCTGGGCCTTTCCTCTCGAACAAACACGGATATTTATTCAAGAAAATGGCTTCGGAAACCCAAAATAACGAGCTGAGGAAATCACCTACGAGGATGTGATTACCGAGACAGCAGGTAATTCAATCGCTCGCAGACCCCTGTACTACCCCTCTACCCCCCCCCCCCCCTGCCCTCCCCTACGGCATGCTAATGCTTTTCACGGATATGCTAATCCCTGTAGCGCGAGGGACCGCAGAGGCAGGCCCGGCCGGCTGATTGGCTCGGTCTGGCCCAGGATGCGCCGGTGTGGTCGAACAGCTTTCCGCAGGAGGAGGAGGGCGTCTCTCTCTCACCCGAGCGGGCGGGACGGGGACCGCCCCGAGGCTCGTGTGGCGCACTGTGGCGCAGGCTCACCTCCGGAGCCGGGGCGGGGTGCGATTGGATGACCACCCCCCCCCCCCCCCCCCCCCCCCCTTGCTGTTCCCCTTATTGTCCGGGGAGAGAAAGGCCCATTGCGCTCGGCTCATCTCTGTGTCTCTCCCCAGCACCTGAAGTGGACCCGCCTGTCTCCACGCCAACATGGCCACCATCACGAGGCGTGCTTCACACACACACGCACACATATGCAGGCGTACACACACACACATACACTCGCATACATGTACACATACACACACCACACACACACACACACATATACACACTCAAACACAAACTCACATACAAACACGGACACACACACACACTCACACACAGTGGTGTGAGTTATTGGAAGGGTGGGCCTGCTGGGGGCTGGGGGCCTGCGCAGAGCTTAGAGTGAGCGTCACACTGTGAACACTTCCCATGTCAGACAGCCTTCTGTACCTACAGTACTGGCACACATTATGTAAGCACTGTGCTTAAATAAGAGGTTAATTAGCGCCAAAAAGAGAAACTGTTGCAAAATATTGCCTTAGTTGTCAAACTCTGTTTATAAATGCAGTGTTTCCGTACGTTGTGCCAGTACTGTACGTGGCTGGGCAGAGTGAATACAGCTTGGCTGAATTACATTTGCTCTACACGTACATTTGGTACTTCTAACATAAGGCCTGAGGTCTGAGACAAGAAAAGCAAACAGAATGGAAAACCCAACACTGATGAGGGAACAGACGACAGGGTGGGGAACTTCTGCTTTTTTTCCCAGAATTCCTCTTTCCTAAAATATCTGGAAAGTTGGACAAAAGATCAGTACTTTCCAAGTGCTCTTAAAAGGGGATTTGTAGAGTAGATGAGGGGGGGGACACAAAAGTGAAGATTAGTACGGGTCTACGATTATAATGGGCCTAAGATTAGTACGGGCCTACGATTAGTGGGGGCCTAAGATTAGTGCAGGCCTAAGATTAGTGCGGGTCTAAGATTAGCACGGGCCTAAAATTAGTACGGGCCTAAGATTAGGATGGGCCTAAGATTAGTACAGGCCTAAGATTAGTGCAGGCCTAAGATTAATGCAGGCCTAAAATTAGTACAGGCCCACGATAAAGATTAGCATGGGCCTACACAAAATCTGCATCACACCTACAGATATCCAGCTGGAATCCAAGAGCCAGCAGGTTTATGAGCACAGTACGTTCTGAATACACAAGGATCCTGAAACGTGATCCCCCACATGAGGATTCTTATTGCTCTCAGAACATAGCCTATTGATAATTATCATTTCAGTTGAATGCCTAGCCCCACATGCAGCTAAAAAAAATGCACAGAAGAACTGAAGCGATCAATTATTCATGGTTTTTTTTGTTCATTATACGGCCATAAGTAAAATGATCTATAATTACAATTCAATTAAACAACAATTAGCCTACTAATATATGCAAATTTATAGTTAAATTCCCTTTAATGCTATACAGTGAGAACCATTTCATTCTGACTCCTTTATCAAGGCCGTACACAACTGCCTTCCAAACTAACAAACCATTAGCAAGACAAAATAATATTCTGTAATGCTGGCGCGACATTAGCACGTTGTTAAAACGCCATAACAGCACTGAGAGAACGTTGGAGCGACATTAGCACGTTGCTAAAACGCCATAACAACACTGAGAGAGCGTTGGAGCAACATTAGCACGTTGCTAAAACGCCATAACAACACTGAGAGAACATTGGAGCTACATTAGCATGTTGCTAAAACGCCATAACAACACTGAGAGCGTTGGAGAGACATTAGCACGTTGCTAAAACGCCATAACAACACTGAGAGAGCGTTGGAGAGACATTAGCACGTTGCTAAAATGCCATAACAACACTGAGAGAGCATTGGAAAGACATTAGCACGTTGCTAAAATTCCATGACAACACAGAGAACGTTGAAGAGACATTAGCACGATGCTAAAACGCCACTGCGTGTAAACAGAGTGTGTGCAGGCCCCACTCTCCTTACCGTCTCCTTTGCCGTTGAGGATCATGTTCTTCAGCGCGTTCTTGTCCACGGTCGGCACGCCGTTGTCGGTGCAGGACCGGTAGTTGGCGTCGGAGCGCGAGCGGTTGTGCCCGCGCTTGAAGGCGGCGTTGGAGGAGGACGAGGCAGCGGCGGCGGCGGCGGCGTCCTTGGCGTGTGCCGCCAGGTCGTTGGTGGAGCGCGCGCGGCTGCGCTTGCCCTGCCTGCCCGCCGAACAGGCCGAAGGAGGGGGGCTGGTCGGCCCAGGCCAGGTTTCGGGGGGACACCTCCAGCTGCTCGGCGGCCAGGAGCCCCCACACCCCGCTGGAGCTCAGCCGGCCCACCGCCGTCACGTCCTGCAGCTTCTCCGACGCCCCGCCCTCCAGGCAGTGCAGGAAGTCCTCCGTCACCTCCAGGGCGGGGCTCACGTCCTCCACCTCCAGCCCCTCCATGGTTTCCAGGGCCACGGTGGCGGGATGGCGGGATGGCGGGTTTGGCGGTTATAGGCCCAGCGGTCCCTCTGAGCCTGAGGGAGAGTCTGCCACACGCGTTTCCACAGAGACGGCTGGGGAAGTTCCCAGGACAAACGCCCCCCCCCCCCCCCCCCCCCAGGCAAGAGTCTGTTTGTTTTGGCGATTCCACGCCAAGAGCTAATGAGAGATGCCTCAGTGTGTTTGAAATCCCGTCCGCCAACTGGCTAGCGAGGCGTTCTGGAAGCGATGGCAGCCTGTGTCGGGGTTTGGCGAGGTGTCTCGTTCTGGGGCCCCTCGTGGCACCAAGTTCAAATGTGGCGCTGTGCCCCCAGAGTGCCAGCCGTACCCACTGTCAAACCCCTATCGGTGTACTGGGGGGGCAGGGTGGGGGGGGGGGGGGTGCAAAGGGCTAGCCTAGCAACTGCTGTCAAGAGCGGCATTCAGGGTGGAGTAAGGCGGCCATGACGGTGCCCCCCCGGGGGGCTGGTGATGTCATCACAGGTAGGTCAGCGCTGGAAGGCACATCAGAGAGAGAAAGAGAGAGAAGGGCAGGGGGAACAAGTCAGAACCAATCGCCACACAGGCTCACAGACGTCAGTCTTCTTATCAGATCTAAATCAGGCCCCGGGGGGGGGATGCTTAAAGCAACAGCACCCCGTCTCTCCTTGGCTTTGATTAGTCCCCACATGTACAAGAATGTTCCAAACGTTAATCACGACTGGCCACAGTGTCCTACGCCAGACTCAACAGGTGTCCTGCTAGTACAGTAGTAACGTTACAAAACAAAGATAAACATAAGATACTCCACTCCAGCACTGTATAAATGCAACCTCACGCACATCCACCCGCACTGTACAGCAGGCTCCCAAACTAGTGCGCAGGAAAAGACAAGGCCAATGCCGCCGTGTCCGGGTCAGCACCAGGCGGTGCGCCGGGTCAGCGGGGCAGTGGGACCCAGCGCGGGACACCCGAAGCCTGCCGGGCTGCGTCGGAACCTGGGCGTGGCGTCCAGCCGCGCAGTCCGGCCGCGCAGTCCGGCCGCGTAGCTCCCGGGCCTGCTCTCAGATCCGCGCGGCACGGCCGCCAGACTCACGCGTCCCTCTCCTTCCTCCTTCCTTCCTGCTCCCTCAGCGACGGGGCACAGACAGATAGCCCTCCCTGCGATAAAGGCTCGGGGTCTCTCACTTTCTTTAAGCCATGAATAATTTAGAAGGCATTACATCATCGACAGCCAATCGCAGACCAGGAAACAGTCAGTGCTTACAGAGGGGGGGGGGGGGGGGGGGTGTTCTCGGTGCTGATATGAGCCTGAGCCCTGCACTGGAATTTGCTGTGATGCGAAACCCCAGGAGAGGAGCCAGGGTGTGACTCCAGCCCTCCAGATGGAGCGTTTGGCTCATTAATCTCTCCTCCTCCTTGCCACCCCCCCCCCCCCCACACACACACACACTCTGCAGAGCTGCTGTGGTGTCCCTAGGCCCGTTCAGGAAAGACAAGGCAGTCAAAAGGTATTACAGCCGCATTACAAACGGCTTCTCCCCAGCCAGCGGACTCAGAGGGCTGCAGACAGGCCTGAAAGCTCCCACAAGCACATTCATATTCCTCACTGGCATACGATTAGGCCACGGTTCAATGCCACATCACAAGGACCAGCGATTCTGTTTTTATGCTTTGCTCCCAGGACTCTATGGTAGGTCTCCTGCACTGGCCTTGCAGGGTGTGCATCCAACCACGCCCGACCAGACCACGCCCTAGCACACCACACCCTACCAGACCACTCCCTACCAAACCATGCTATACCAGACCACACCCTACCAGACCAACTAGCTCCATGCTCTAGACCCACAAGCCCACCAGGTTGCCAGCACCATTCCTAAATCCACTCTCTATATCTCCCTTTCTATAGGACATGGGCCTACTCATCACTTGCATCCTAGACCTCCTATAACAGCTCCTAGAAAAAACGTGCAATCTGTGAAGCAAACAGGTGCACTGCAGGAAGGACACTCCTGTCACATGATTGACAGCCATTATCTGACAGTATTAAGTGTGGCACTTACCTGAGGGGTAGGTCCTGAGAGACTGATCTTTTATTGGAGGTCATATTGATTTCACTCACAGAGCATTTTATTCATCTTAACTGTCATGTGTGCCCAATGACCTTCCCTGTTATTTTATTAACACCCTACTTTTGACTGTTCATTTTCCATAAAAATTGGTTCCGATAGGATATGAGGCATTTGTAGCAGGTTTGTCATGCATAACAGAAATTTAGGCTAACAAAACTGCATAAGGTCAACCAGGTCATGTGTTAGTCCATGTTACGGCGCATACACAGCATAATCTGGCTTTTTACCTACTACATAAAATATCCTTTATGGATCACTTTATTTTCAAGGCACCTTTCTCGGTAACAGAATATGAAATATAGAGTTCTCAGAATTTTACATTCAACATGTTACTAGTGGTCTGTTATGACGCTGACTGGATGACTAGCCATCAACCATATACACTCCGCTAGAAACACGCCCTCTGTACAATGTACCAAAAATATAGCTTATATCGCATCTGTAAGACTGTTATCTAGCTAACTTGTTTCGGATAATGAAACCCGATAATGCTTTAACCTTAGCTATTGTCAGAACTGCAGTTGTGTATTCGGACCTGTTCCCCCGCGCAACGATGAATGGCTAGCTGTCTACTTAAGTGTTGCACATCTTTCGATTGTGGGTAACTCACGTTTATTTAGTTAGCAAGGTAATTAGCTAGTTGGTGAAGCAAAATAGACTCATTCAAACGGCAGCAAGGACAAGGTTACGTTTGCTAGCATTAGCTGGCTGTCTGGCTACCTTGGAACTGAAAGCTTGTGATGCCGAAAGCAAGATGCTACGTAGCTTACTACATAGCAGGTGTGTACCAAGCTACAAAACTAGCCAGAAACATTTTGATTAACACGTTCTTTATATTACTGGCCATCGAACATAACCCGTGTAGCCAGCTTACAAAGATCAAGTTAGCTATAATTTTATATGAATGGCAGCTAACAGAAAATCATTTTGATCCTCCGTGAATCCACAAACACAGATAACAACTGAAAATCACCCAGTCGGCTAATTGGGTAAGCTAACGTTAGCTAGCTAGACATGTTGAAAGCAAACTGCTAGCTAGCTTTAGATACAGGAAAGCTGACTGGCAAGATAGCAACTAGCGGTCATCACTAAGCCAAGCTAAATAACGGTCCGCCGCCAGTACCGTAGGCAATGTTTCCAGCAGTAGCCAGCTTTATACATGGACAATAGTATTGTATTCGTCAGAAAAATATTACGCAAGTTTTCTCCTTTTTATTTAATTACAGAAAAGGATCGTGTACATTGAATAAGTGTTAAGTTCAAATAAATTTATGAACAGTGACTCACCTGATTCTGTTTACAATCTGTCAGATTCGGTTCCGTCAGCAAAAGTGCTCTTCGAGTGAAACCGGGGCTACTGGTTAAAGGTTCCGCTATGAGGCCTCATGATGACTATGCGAAAAATGAAGGGCAGTTTGTTTTTGTTTTGTCTGATGAGCGTATTAAATCATTGCGATAAATTGATTATCGATACCACCCGTCGTTTCCCTGTTGAAAATAAAAGTTTCCAATAGAATCATACACTAATGAGGAAAAAGACGGTAAAAACAAACCCGTATAATTTGTGAAGCAACGTTGTTGTGAAGTTAACCAATTTAATAAGCCAAATTGTGGTTAATGTCTGCAGTTCCTTGTGCTGCTTGATGACCAAGATATAGTCTTCAAATCCAGGGTATGAATGGTCATGTATTTGTCATAACAGCAACTTTTGTAAAATAACAGGAAACTATGACCACAAAAAATCTTACATGGGCATTTCCAGCGTGCCAAGAGTTCACAACAAAGGGATTATAGTTGACAAATGGATTAGTGCATTATTTGCAACGATGATTTAATCACAGTTCATTATTAAACAAAAGAAAGGGGAAAAGGTATTGTGCATTAAAAATGTATAAACCACAAAGCAATCAGATTCTATTTATTCCCTAGATTTGTTAGCTAAGTGACTGTCCTCTTCTAAGTGAGTAAACAAACAATTATTCGTTATTTAAAAAAACGCATGAAGACGGCGTTCACACAGAGCTACAATTAATTAAAGAAGGGCCGATGTTGCCGTTTATGCCAGTCCTGTAAAGCACGTTACATTACACTGTTTAAAAAAATCACAGCCTCATTCGTGTCCTACGCGAACTCTGAGCTGAACACAGCACAGTGTCCAAGACTGACAGCAGGGACGTTTCGTAGCAGACCCAGATGGTCGCTTCTGTCGGTTGCTTATGGGGTAGCCTCGCGAGCCAGTCTCTTTTTTTCACTTCGTTCAACAGACTTACGGGGCAATTACACCTGTTGACAGTTACGGCGAGTCCCAGCGAGGCAATAACGGATGCAAATACGGAGTCCGCTCTTCACGGTTCTTATTCAAACACACACAATCGGGGGGGAGCGGGGGCACTTCACGTGTCCTCTCACCTCAACTGCGCCGGTGTAATGGGCGTTATTAAAGCACATGGGGACAAAAATCTAAGAATAATAGGAGTAATATGTGCCTTCTCTTGAGGTATATTTGTAACGTTCTGTGTGATTTTTTTTTTTTTTTTGCTTTATACTAGGCCCGCCATTCCAAATCATCTCGTCACCTGTTGCCTGTTTGCGTGGCCTAATGAGGTAATGCAGAGCTTATGCAATTTAAGCAAGTTGCCATTTAACGCAGGCTACAATTTTAGGAACATCCAAAATTCTAAAGATAGTAGTGGTTGCAATATTCGTACCTGCTTTCATAATTGCCTTTTACCTTCTCAAAAAAGTGAAGACATTGAAGAATTTTAAATTCCTTTGCTCTGTAAAGTAGCACGTTGCATTTCTTTAAAACCAACCAACCAACTTACTGTCAAAAAGTGCATACTTGGCGTCTCTATTTTGTGTGTACTTTCTTTTTAACATGCATGTACAAATTGAGTCACATGTTTAATTTGATTCTCAGTAACAACATTACAATGTCACAGTTCATGTTTTCTCTTCACATGTACACGTTTGTAGCCACTTGGCATATGAACTTTGGCAGTATAGCCGTGCCAACGGTGTTTTTATACTTCACCAAATCGTAATCCTGATTGGACAAAGAGTGGATGGACATCTCATTGTGTTTTTGTTTTTTTTCGTTGCGGCATATCCACTGCAGTCACTTTCCCAATTAAAGTCTGTGTACTGTGAAAGCAAACACAGCATCAAAGCCCTTTCTCCCACTCACCTTCCCTAACCTCACCCTAGAGTCACTGATTGCTCTTAGTGGAGCGCTTCCTCAACCTCTGCACGCAGTACTTTCTCTCGTGATGTCAATGCATCAATACTGCTGCCACTCACTTGGAAAAGTGACACTGACAGGCACAGTATGTCTGTGAGCGTACATATGTGCGTGCAGACGTGTGCATGCATGCGTGTGTGCGCGTGTGTGTGCATGTGTGTGTGCGCGTGTTTGTGTGAGTGTGTGCATACGTGTGCGTGCATGTGTCTGTATTGGGTATCTGAGCAGAGTTACACTATGGCTTTCTCTCTTGACATGAATGAACATCTGTCTCACTCTCTCTCCCTCTCTTTCTCTCTCTGTGCCCCCTTTCTCTCTCTCCCTCTCCTCTGTGTGCCTCTCTCTTCCTCTCTCTCCCACCTGCAACCAGCAAATTTATTCAGAGCTCTTAACCAATTGGCAGTAGTAACAGCAAGTAATCAAAACAAACAATAACAAACAAATCATGGGGAGGCAAACACAAATACAAACAAAAAATAAGTAAATAATTGAAATGTATTTTAATGAATTTGAACAAGTGATTCTGGAGAAAGGGGGCTGTGTGTGTGTGTGTGTGTGTGTGTGTGGCGGGGGGAGAGGTGGGGGTGGCTTGTAGGGATACAAGGGAGTGCATTTTTTACTAATGGGGCTAGCTAGCGGTGCTTGAAGCTACGCAGCATCCATTGTCCCGGCTGCAGAGAAAAAGAAACATTATTCAAGTCCCATTCAGGCCGGGGAGAGAAACAGTAATTATCGTGGGCCCTCCACAGAACCTGCGCCCCCACCCACCCCCCCGAAAACCCTCCCTGTACCCCCCTATCCCCTCGCCTTGCTCTCATTGTCTTGGTTTGTTTAAAAAAAAAAAAAAAAAAAGCCTTCGTTAATGAAGGAGGAGGGGGCCCGGGCTAATGGGCTCAAATAGGCTCCTCTCAGGCACATTGTCGCGGGATAATGGCGGTGCGCGGGCCAGCTGTAAACTTGCGGACGCCATATTGTGCGTGACCTACATAAAGCTCGCATGTGAACCCCGTTAAACGCTAATCTTCTCCAGAAATGCCGCTTTTTTTTTTTTTTTTTTTTTTTTTTTTTTTTTTTTGTTCAGAGAGTCAATTAAGGGAGTCAGTTGTTAGGCTCGCCATTGAATTGACAAGTATTCAAGGACGCAATGAGGACCGGGGGGCTGGAAACTTTTAAACTTTCATGTTATTAGCAGAGGGGGGGAGTTTTGGAAATATGCATATTTTTAGTCAGAGGGTAAAACACCGTTCGCCATCCAGTTAGCCTTCGCTCTTCTCTGTCATAGTGTTTCAGTGTTTAGCTCGGCTGCTAAGCTCTTCTGACCCTCTTCACTTGTACACATATAGTAAAGACACCGTGGAAAACCATAGGCCACTAGAGAGGGAATAAGACTTTTAGATTTTAATGCATGTCACAAATGTGACATTGTCTGTTTTGTCTTTTTTGCCAAACATGATGCGTTTAACCTTTTTTTTTTTGTTGTTGCCAAATATGCAGGTGATAACGTACAAATGAAGTACGGTCCTTTTTCTTGTGCAGGGATCACGACTGTATCCAATCAGCCAATGGGATGCTTGCTATTTACTCTCCAAATAGCAGGGTCTTGCTCCACTAAGGATGGGTAGCCGTCTGATGGTGAATGGAGGACACACACATGCAGTGTCTGTCAGGTGTGTGTCTGAGGGGGAAGGTAGGCGAATAAAAGACTGGCTGAATTTCCCCCATATTGTGTTCTGTACCTGAGTCTTTTCAATCAGACAGTCTGCTCTGGATAGAAACGTAGACCACCCGACAGTGCGTCTGAAAACAAGATTGCGTGTGAGGTGTACGTGCAGATACATTTCCTCCACTGAAGACCGTTCGTTTCTCTCAGATCCTCTTCTCTTTTCTTTTCTTCCTGACCTCAATCCCCAACTCTCCTCTCTCCCCACCCCTCTCTCTCTTTCTCTCTCTCTCTCTCTCTTTCTCTCTCTCTGCAACACCACTCCATTCTCTCTCCAGCTCCTGTCCGCTCTCGGTTTCTGTTCCTACCCCTGGTTTGTGATTGTGCCCTCCTACATTGATGACTAAATTATGATTGTGTTTAAGGGTGGCAGTGCTTTCATCTGGCCAGCGTTTCTGTGTTCTCTCCTCTCCAACACAAAGGGCCCGCTACCTCTGTTAGTCCGCCTTTGATGAGGGGAGCGATTGTTGCGTCTCCATAGAAACTCCGATAGAAGCCTGTCTCCCTTTCAGCTGAAAGCAAGGTGCTCTTGCAGAGAAAGTTACGCGGGGGGGAAGAGACAACATGGGCGTCCAAACGCATAGGACGGAGAACGTGTACCTTTTCAAACACACAAAGCCGATTCGGGTTGAAATATTCTGCTTCCACAACCACCCCCACACATTCTGCTCTTTTTTCATAAGTGTACAATAGTATATTTGATATTTAGAAAGGTTTACATATTCTGAGATTGTGCTGATAATTAACCTGGTATTTTCTCATCAGCATAGCCTACACTCTCAGGCCAGTTTATAATACATTAAACACAATGAAACATTATACAGGCAATAAGAACACACTAAAAGTGAAAATTGACTATATTTAACAGCAACATGCCCTCCTCTAGACGTGCCACTATTAATGATAGACTCCACAGCATCTCGTGCCTTATAATTTAGGCGTTATACTCCCACACTACCTCGAAGCAAGTAGCCTGAGTTACTTTGAAACCACTTGGCCGATTCCGCTGCACAGGGTGTACCGTGGTGTGATTCCTAATAATAATTTCAGCGCACGAGAACAACAAGCGCGATCCCAAGAACAACGGACACGGAGACCTAGACAGACGGATAAACAAATAGAGACGGGCGCAAACAAATAGACCCGCGCGTCATGAATACGCGCTTCAATGGCCCCGTCCTGGATTAAAATAGTAACCAATGCGCCCATTCAGCGCTAATGATCCGGGCTTTCAACAGCGCAGTAATCTTAGGGGAACTCGGACTGCCAAATGAGACCCGCGTCTTCCAGGCGAAATCCAATTATTACGGGACAATGGTGGCAGCCTTAAAAGCTTTGATACCTATTGGAACCCTGCGCCTCCGTCAGAGGACCTAGCGTCTGCGCTCTTTCTTCGCGTCTCCGCTCTCGCAAAGATTGGCCGGTCGGGTTCCGTCTGGACCGAGAAAACTCATCACGGTGAAGTGCGAGCACAAGTGCACGTGCAGCTGTAAGGGCGCACTCGTGAACGTGCATCCATATTCCCATGAGGCAGCGCTACACGTCCCGTGGAACAGGGACATTTGTTTAAATCAAACCACCTTAATTCAGTAGGGAGTATTGCACGGGTGCAGATAGCAAAATGAGACACATTGTAGCAATATCCTATAATGGAGCGTGGCGTGTCCTGTTTGTCACATGATTGCTTGAGAACGGTGTAGTCATGGATGTATTATTTTGGGGTGTCAGTGATGTTTTTTTTCTGGCTGAACGTACACGAGTAGTTTGGGTAACCTCTTGCTTCGGTTATGAGCGCAAGGAGTCGGAAAATCGGCTCATTTGACCTGTGTGACAAGCAGTCTGTTGCACAGCATCTCTCATATAGGCTGGTATCGGAAAGCGCGGGTCTTTCCTAGAAAAATAAATACATATTAAACGATGGAACATGCATATGTCCTTGTCAAACGAACGCAAAACAACCCTCAGTGCGTTTCGCGATGGTCTTCGGGCCCCACCTTGTGGTTACACATGCGCACAACTGCTGAATTAAAATAAGCCGTGTGTGACTAAATTGAAAGTACCAAATTGATGAGAAGTGAACTGAACTTTATAACATGAAATAAATAAATAGGGGAAACGACACGCATAAATAATTAAAATCTGAATGAGATGATCCACACCCATTTCTCCACCAAATTATATGGACAAACAGACACTACCCAATAAAACATTACCAAGATGCTGCGTGAAAGATGTTTTTTTTTTTTTGTGCTAAATTTGAAACACACCTGTGACGCCACAAAAGTAACCCCCTTATGAATCAAGCTATTCCAGTACACATGCCAGAACACAGCACGATCATTCTTCCAAAAGCTATTTATTAAGGAGACCATCATCACACTGGAGCAGACCGCACAGGTGATTTTGAGTGAGAAACTGTAACACCACCTTGACCCCCCTCCCTCCCTTCCCTCCCTTGACCCCCCCCCCCCCCCCCCCCCCCCCACTCTGTATGTGGGGATCACTGAAGAGCCATAATGGTGCGGAATGCTAAGGAATGCCTAATAAAATGAAAGGGGTTTCGGGACACGGAAAGTAGGCTCGAACAAGCAGCTTACAAGATTCTCACCACTGGATACATTCAATCCACCACAGTTTTGCCAACCTTTATACCGGCAAAGAGTAGTTTTTTTGGAATGTTTTTTTTTTGTTCTTCAAAATTCTAAGTCAGTGTTCTAGAACTCCACTGCTTTCAATCACCAGTGGTGATTGTGACATCAGCAGTAGAATGTTCAGTTAAGAACATTCCAATCACATACATGTGACCTTCCAGCTCAAAAGGTTAACAAATAATAAAACAGTCAGCTGTTACGTAAAAAGAGACAAATTTTTTTTGTGTGTACAGATACAGTCCTGCTTCAGTGAGGTGGGGGGGCACATTTTAACATAACACACCAGTAGTCACAACAAAAAAATACAAAAAGAGGTAACGGGATACTACAGCGATAGTCCTCACAGTCACAGCCAGGAGCCGCTAATGCAAATGGCGGTGAATGCAAGTGTTTGCAGACTGCTCTAGAACCTATCCAGGGACGGTGTTTTAAGCAGCCAGGCCATGCTTCTGCAATACACAGTCCGTGCTGTCCACCCTGCTGTACACGCCCTGTCCCAGAGGGAGGGAGGGAGGGAGGGGGGTCCGGGGGTCCGGGTTCTAACTGGAGAGCTGCTCTGAGCTTCTGGTCTGGGACGGAACAGGCCCACTGCAGTCTGATGTCAGTCAAAGTCCTGGATTGAAGGGGCCAGCAGGTGTTGAGAATGTTGCTGTGTCAATTCGTTTGTGACTGTGTGTGTGTGTGTGTGTGTGTGTGTATGTGTGTGCGCGTGTGTGCATGTATATTCGTGTGTGTGTGATTGTGTGTGCCAGTGTAAGACGTGTGGAAAGAAATCACAGTTTGGGGTGGCTCGACAGTTTAATCTTCAGGTTCTCCGCCAGCTTGTCCAAGAATTCAAAGGTGTTCAGATAATCTGAGCGTGTGACACTGGAGAGAGAGAGGGAGCAAGAGAGAGAGGGGGAGAGAACGAAAGAATAAGGGGGGTTGGTACCAAGCAAGGAAACCTTCATTTGCAGTCCAAGACTTAGGCGGTTTCAGTCCTATGGACAGACAGGGGCCCTGTGGATGTTGCTAAGCGCAGTCGGATGTTGCTAAGTGCAGTTGGATGTTGCTAAGTGCAGTCGGATGTTGCTAAGTGCAGTTGGATGTTGCTAAGTGCAGTCGGATGTTGCTAAGTGCAGTCGGATGTTGCTAAGTGCAGTTGGATGTTGCTAAGTGCAGTCGAAGGTTGCTAAGCGCAGTTGGATATTGCTAAGAACAGTCGGATGTTGTGAAGTGCAGTTGGATGTTGCTAAGTGCAGTCAGATTTTGCTAAGAGCAGCTGGAGTTTGCTAAGTGCAAACGGAGGTTGCTAAGCGCAGTCGGATGTTGCTAAGCACAGTCAGAGGTTGCTAAGCGCAGATGGAGGTTGCTAAGCACAGTCAGAGGTTGCTAAGCGCAGTCGGATGTTGCTAAGTGCAGTCGGATGTTGCTAAGTGCAGCTGGAGTTTGCTAAGTGCAGACGGATGTTGCTAAGCGCAGACGGAGGTTGCTAAGTGCAGCTGGAGTTTGCTAAGCGCAGACGGAGGTTGCTAAGTGCAGACGGAGGTTGCTAAGCGCAGACGGAGTTTGCTAAGTGCAGACGGATGTTGCTAAGCGCAGACGGAGGTTGCTAAGTGCAGCTGGAGTTTGCTAAGCGCAGACGGAGGTTGCTAAGCGCAGACGGATGTTGCTAAGCGCAGTCGGAGGTTGCTAAGCGCAGACGGATGGACAGGCTCACTTGGGCAGGCCCTTGATGCAGGCGGCCAGGTCCTTGGTCATGGAGCCGGCCTCGATGGTCTCGATGCAGACGGCCTCCAGGGCCTGGGCGAACACGCGCAGCTCCGCGTTCCCGTCCAGCTCCGCGCGGTGCGCCAGGCCCCGGGTCCACGCAAAGATGGACGCTGGCGAGGGGCGGAGTCAAGATCAGCGTATACACACACACACACACACCCTTACAGAAAAGACCAGCGCGTACTGGCAAGGGGGGGCGGTAGTAGGGTCAAGATCAGCTTATACACACACACACGCACACACACACGCGCACACACACACACACACACACGCACGCACGCACGCACGCGCACGCACGCACGCACGCACACACAATCGCACGTAGCCACAGACACGCACACACAGAAATACCGCACTGGGGGGAGGGGGGGTAACCGCTGTGGGGGGCTTTGTGACAGGGGGGACTGGGGGGCTTTGTGTACTGGGGGGGTGCGTACTGGGGGGGGGGGGGGGGGGGGGGGTTGTGTACTGGGGGGGGGGTGCACTGGGGGGTTTGTGTACTGGGGGGGTTTGTGCACTTGTGTTCTTTATTAGACGAGGCTTTGGAACATTTTTTATTAGAGCCTGACAAAACGGAACGTGTTTTCCAGCTCTTCTTAAATGAAAAAGGAGCCCCTCTCTGCACTGGAGCAGGGCAGCCTGCAGGTTCAGTAGTTATGCTGCCTCTTTCATTTGGAAAGAAGATGAGTTTGCAGAGAGAATCCCGGGCTTCATATAAACGACTGTACGTGATTTGTGTGTGTGTGTGTGTGTGTGTGTGTGTGTCTCGCACTTATGGGGTTTGTGTGTGTGAGTGTGTTGTGAGTGTGCGCATGTGCTTCTCACCGATGGGGTTGGTGGAGTGTGTGTGTGTGTGAGTATCCACC
>CM045885.1:958615-1001115 GCA_025169545.1 Anguilla japonica
TAAATTTGTCATGCCAATAAAGTGTATTGAATTGAATTGAATTGAATTGAGAGAGAAGACAGAAACAGAATGAGAGAGGATAAGAGAGGGGGGACAGAGACGGGGGAACGAGAGAAAGGGGGGAACAGAACGATGGAGTGAGAGACGGATGAAGAGAGAGAGAGAGAGAGGAGTGAGAGAGAGAGAGAGAGAGAGAGAGGGGGGGACGCATACTTCTCGTAGATCTCCTGGAAGATGTCCTTGAAGCGGCCGTCGTACTTCTTCAGGATGGTGTTCTTGGTGCTGAGGTAGAGCGGCCAGCCCTTGGTCACGCCCATCTGGAAGGAGCTGTGGGCGAAGTCGCGGATGGACCGGTCCGTGTTGTACATCCCCAGAGCCACGCCCCCGGTGCCTGAGGAGCCAATCCCGACACATCACATTTCCCGCTCAGCGAGCTCTCACTCATTCATAAAATTAACGCACACTGTACGAGAGCCCGGCCATTAAGTGGGGCATCTGTATCAAAGTTCAGACTCTGCAAAGTTTTTGCGCAGATAAGGTGAAAAAAAGAAAAGAAAAGAAAACAGGCAACTGATTTACCAGCCTGTTCTGACTAAGGTAAAAACAGCCCTTATGCTTATAGAACATTCCATTCTTCAAGGGCCAGATAGTGATTTACACCTAGAATACCATGAGAATGCAGTTCCTGTTCATTTAACCGTTTGAGCAAAAGGTTTTTTGGAACGTTTTTATTTTTCAACATTCTAAGTCAGTGTTCTAGAACTCCACTGCTCTCAGTCACCAGCAGAACATTATAATAACACGTGTGTGATCTTACACCTTAAAGGGTTAAGAACTATGAGCTCAAAAAAAAGGGGGGGGGGCAGTAAGAGGGAGGATAAATCAGTGAATCCTGAGACCAGGGAATAATGGAGTAGAAACAAAGATAAATGGTGGCACGGGCGAGTGTACCTTCGAAGTCGTGGACGACGTAGGTGACGGGCTCCCCGCTCTTGGGCGTGTAGGTCATCTCCACCCTCCCCGGGCCGGGCACCACGAAGTCCGTGGCCTTGTACTGCGGGAGGAAACGCAAGGTGACCCTGTGCTGGAGGCCCTCAGCGTTTCACCACTCAGGAAATTCAGGCTCAGACTTTTAATCACCCATCAGACTCCTGCGACTGAGCTCAGATGGAACAAGGACCAGAAACGTAACCAGCACTCCAGGACACACACATGCACGCACACACAAGCACACACACACACGCACACACAAGCACACACACACACACACACACACATGCACGCACACACAAGCACACACACGCACGCACACACAAGCACACACACACACACACCCATACACGCACGCACGTGCATGCACACAGACATGCACACTCTTTCTCTCAATCTCTTTCAAACACACACAGACACACACACACTCCCTCAGGGTAAACAGTACTGCAGAGAGAGAGAGAGAGACACGGACACACACACACACACACACACACACACTCTTTCTCAGGGTACAGCAGGCACTGCAGAAAGAGAAGAGAGAGAGGCGATGGGCGGGCGGGCGGTACCTGGTCCCCGTGGGCGTGTCTGCCGATGATGATGGGCTTTAGCCACCCGGGCACCAGGCGGGGGATGTTCTTGCAGATGATGGCCTCGCGGAACACCGTCCCGCCCAGGATGTTGCGGATGGTGCCGTTGGGCGACTTCCACATCTGCTTGAGGCCGAACTCCTCCACGCGATTCTCGTCGGGCGTGATGGTGGCGCACTTGATGCCCACGCTGTGGCGCCGCACCGCCTCGGCCGCCTCCACCGTCACCCGGTCGTCCGTGGCGTCGCGGTTCTCCATGCCCAGGTCGAAGCTGGCACCGGAACCAGAACAAAAAAAAACCCAACGGGGAAAAAGGGCAAAGAATGAAGAAGTCATAATAACACATTAGGTATGGGAATTACGTTGAAACTACTTAAATCTTTACAGTTTTGAACTTTGGGTTATTAAACATTCGAATGGGGTCATAAAATAAAATACTTTTTGCTCTTAATAATACATACAGTGCCCTCCAAAATTATCCACATCCTTGAAGACAGCTTCATAAAATAAATAATAAAGGTAATCTTCTTACAGTAATTGTCATCTACTGTATACCATGCTGCAGATGGGGATAATAAAGACTCAACTCACTAATCAGCGCTACTGTATGTTTAATGGGACAATTAAATTCTTTTATATGAATAAAATTGCTCAGAGAAAAAGATTGTTGAATAAATAATATCTTTTCCCCAATAATATATAATAATATTAGACCTCATTACAAAGATGATATTATATAACTGAAAATAATAAAATCTGTCCTATGTAAACACAGGACATTATCCTTTCATATGTTTACACATGCTCATCCTTTAACATGTTATCTGCATAACCAGAGCATATCGGGCCCCTGTGTGTTGTTTTGCCTTACGAACCGCGCAAGCCTTCCTGATATGACATTCCTCTTTTTACAGCACCAACGGCCTGGAGTAACCGTGGGATACGAGATGAAATGGGGCGGCAGTGTAGTGTAATGGGTTAGAAACCGGTCTGGTAACCAACAGGTCACAGGTTCGATTCCCGGGTAGGACACTGCCGTCGTACCCTTGGAGCAAGGTACTTCACCTGCATTGCTTCAGTGTATATCCAGCTGTATAAATGGATGCAGTGTAAATGGTGTGTAAAAAGTTGTGTAAGTCCATCTGGATAAGATGCCTGTAATGAGTTTACTGCAGGGGAGGAGCACTCCACCACAGATAGGCACAGTTTGGAATCCAGCCAGGAACGTGGTGTAACACCAGGACATCTACCTTAAATATCTACCTTCTTACTCGTTTGATGCACCTAAAGTAAATACAAGATGATAACATCTCTCCAATTTGGGTATTTAGGCCAAAATCAGGAATATTCCCACTATTTGAAGTCTCAAAAAAGCAGTCTATAGAGCCAGGGGCTGCTATGGCATGTTTTCGTCTTGGTAGTCCCTACTGATTCTGTCACGGTCAATGTGCTGCACTGGTCATTAGGAATAATCTCAGGCAAGCATCTCTATTTGGTAGCTGGCTATTGTGCGGCACCCCTGATGACCTTTCACCCATTTCCCCCACCCCACCCCCCCACCCCTCCACCCCTCCCCTCCCCCCTCCCCTCCCCTCCCCCCACGACATCAACAAAATGGAGGCTTGTGGGTCCACTTCCAAATGTGGGGAAGACTTTATAATCTGTATTAAATATGTAACAACAGTCAGAACTGAAGCTGTGTCCACCTCATGGACATGCAATGCTCCAAACCATGTGACTGGGGGCTACCAGAAGCTCACTGTTTTTCTGATTCTGCACACATTCCAGGCAACAGCACTCAGAAACCCCCCCCCCCCCCCCCCCCCCCCACACACACACACACACACACACACACACACACATCCCCCATCCCCCCTCAGTCTGAAGTGACCTTGGCTGACCTCTGTCCAAAAACCTGCATTCTGGTCTCCCGGTCTCCCAGGAAACGCGCCCAAAAGGTCTTAAAGGTCACATGAGCGTTCCAAAATCCCAGCGAGACTCAACGGGTCGGCCGCAGCGTGCCTCGCCTGGACTTCAAACCTCTGGACCACAGGACCGCATTACAACCGGAGCAGCTAATCATTATGTCACAGGGGTTTAAACTCCAGCTAAGCGCGCTGCGGCTGACCCACTCAGCTTTGACGGACACTGCCAGACTGAGAATGTTACTAGGGAACCCCTGCGCTTGAGATTAAGATGCACGCTACACTTTCAGATTTAGACTGGCGGGAGTTAAGATGAGGTCACCCTCTCCTCACCTCTCTAAATCATTTTTTTAAATCCACTAATGATGCATGTAAAAGGAATTCATCATTGATTTATTTTTAGAGCATGAGTTTTGTGGCAGACACAGTGGTGTCAAAAATAAATAAAAGCCCTCCCACACACTGTATACTTGGAATTGTGTTATTGCAAGCACGCAGTGTGCCAGAGTGCTTTTCTTTATTCTTAGAATAATTTGGTTTCTCTCCAATAAACACCTGCGATCAGTGGCAGCCGGCGAGGTAAGAATGAATTGGGCTTCAACTTCCCTTTAAACTGATCATTGGCCTCAACCCGTTTTCATTCATTTTCCTTGAATAAAAAAAGACCTGAATAGTCCATCGGCCAGCAAACACACCGTTTATTTCTTCACATCATGTTAGGGAGATTAAACTATAAAGTTTTAGTTTTAACATAAAGATATACACCACTCAGTTTAACACTGCATTAGCTTTAATCACAACCTGCAATAAAGGCTATCCAACAGGATCACCTGAATCACAAAATCAGCGCATTGTAGATCTCTGCCATGAATATTCTCCAAGTGTAAGCTGCTAGAAACAAACATAAAATGTTTTTTATTACTCGCCTAATAGTCTAATTGAGAAGAACTTGCAATGGCTGACGCCACTGAGTAATTGTGATTTAATCACTGTATTGCTAATAATCACGGAATAAGACTGAAAACAGGTTGAGATCGATAATCGGTTTGAGAGGAAGTTTTCCGCCCTGTCAATTTTCGGCTCAGCGGCCACCACTGCCTGTGATCTGATGACCACCCAGGTGTGCAAAGACCCGTTTAGAGATGACAGTTTTGCCAACCAATGTAAAATGTGCTTTTAGAAGAGCGCGAAAGAGGTGACACCAAGCCCACTCCGAGATAACACGCGACCGCATTAACCACGACGATTGGTGCCGAAGGTCAGGGTGTGTGCATTTATTCTGTAGGGTCACAGTCCAAAGTTCTGACCAATCAGGAGTGGGAAGACCACTTCATGCACAGAGAGAGGGATGTATATAGAGCGACTTACACAACTTTTTTTTTTTACATAACATTTACATTGCATCCAATTATACAGCGGCTAAAAACTGAGGCAATGCAGGGTACAACAGCAGTATCCAACCACGGAATCAAACCTGTGACCTTTAGGTTACAAGACCAGCTCCTTACCCATTACACTACAGTGCCACCTCCCCAGCTGAAGCGTGGCACCGTGATGACATGCGGACTCTCGGGACACACCTGAACCCGAGGGCAGGCCTCACCTGTGCAGGTCCATTTCGACGTAAGGGAAGATGAGCTTCTCCTTGATGAGCTCCCAGATGACTCTGGTCATCTCGTCTCCCTGCATCTCCACCACCGAGCCGGCCTGGATCTTCTTGGACATCTCCGCGCCTGAAAAAGACATGTGGGCTGTGAAGACACACTTTTTTTGGTGGTGGGGGGGGGGGGGGGGTCTGCGTCATTGACAGACCCCTGGCTGCTTATCTTTGCATCCTGCACCAACTCGTATTCAAAATAACATCCGTAAGCCTCAGCTACTATACTATACTACACTATTGCAATACTTTACTGTAACAGAGTGACAACACAACATTACGGTGTTGCCTCGTTTCTTGCATACTACTTTTAATTTTCTTTACGCCTAAATTTCTAAATGCTACTCCTCCTACAGCTTTTAAGCTAGACATGCCATTCCAAAACTGCACTTAGCTACCAGAATCATGATGCCAGTCTACATTTTCATTGTAATGTAGCCTAGCCATATAGCGATATAACTATGCTACATTAATATTTCCAATTTATTGTACTATTATTATTATAAGGCCTGTTTTATTATTATTAGTACATCAGTAATACAAGAAATGCAACTGCTACTATCAACAACAACAATAATTATTATTAATATATAATATTATATTAATATTATTATTATTATTATTATTATTATTATTATTATTATTATTATTTATTATTATTATTATAACAAACCTTCACCCGATCCTACTTACTCATGCTAAAACTTGTCAACTAAACCAACCCATACAATAATTGCCATAATGTTAGACTGGTAAATTTTAAGATGCTGACTTTTTCATCAGGCAACTGCCGAAGCAACCACACTAAAGTTTATTTATAAACTTTACATTCTAATTACAGTTGCTGCTTAAGATGCATTCTATCGTGGGAACCAACTGGGACCATTATTCAAGCAACAATGCAGTTGCAAACTGGTAATGTTGCATAACACAAAACATAACTCGCGTGATCATGCTAACTTGCTCGGCTACGCTGAATGTTGAAAGTGGACAATTCAAGGGAGAAGTTCGTTTAGACTAGGCCTACGTTATGAACTTTGATTACAAGTAGGCTGCATAAATGGAACAAGGAAAATATTAAACAGGACTATATAACTTCAGACACAACTCGTAAAAACTGCATGAAACAATGAATCAGACTACAATTCTCGGAAGTTGTCGCACCAAAACTTGCCAGTTTACCAAGATTTCTTCACAACAAAGCACAACACTTGCACTAGTCTTGTCAAGTGTCGCAGTAGGAAATTTTTGGCATTAGATAAAAATTGAATTTTCGATACGGCGAGATCAAATAACAAGGATTACAGCCTATGCCGCAAAGTTACGATTCAAATGAAAATTCAGCGCAACTGACGCCTACAGTACCTCCGTTAGTTTTGCGTAATCACGGGAATTGATGCTCGCGGAGTGGATGATTGAGATGGTAGGAGGCACTTGTTTGACTCAGACGGACCTTCAAAGCTCTTTGCCAGTTTTCTAGTAGCGGCGGCTCCATTTAAACAGAGGCGTACCTCTCCCTCAAGTAACTCTCCATTCGCTTCTCCGGGACAGTGCCCCAGCCAATCATGAAAAACCAGGAAAGCCGTACAACCAATACCGGGAGCCCACCTCTATCGCCACAGATACAGGGCGGTCTAATAGGGCGGAGATTATGTGCAACACTGCTGTGTTTGTCTGTGTCCCGAATAAATTCCATCTACGCCGTAAAGCCCACACTGTGTAGTTTAGCAACGTTGCCGTTCACTGAACTTTTATGTCGTTCTGGACACCTGATGATATGATGATCCCTTTGCTTATTCCTGGATGTAACCTTTCATGTAGCCATATTAATCACCACGTGTATTATGCCTATTAACTGAACGAAACATATTTTGTCAGGTCAATTGCCACGTCAATTTAGGCATATAGGTAGGCAACAAATTCTTAATTATGTAATTTGTAGCTCGTAAGTCACTTGCAAAAATATTCACTGACCTCCGAAGCGCAGGCGGTGAGCCACGTTCAGCATTTCCGCTTGGATAATGGATGGGGGAGGAGGGGCAATAAACTTTTCAACTCTGCCTCCTTAAAATTTGTTTAGTCATCGGCAATAGCGGAGGGCATCGTTTAGACGTAGGCTAATGTCCCGTTTCAACAGACTTTCGAAATAAATTTACAGATTCTGTGCCCTCGTAACCTAGTCCTATTCGCAGGTTCGCTCGTGACTGCAACTTCCCCGGTCTATTCATGGAAGGAAAGACAGCCGAGCACCTCCTCTCCGAACCCGAACACTTCAGTTTAAATTCTACCCCCGTGCCATCATTTCCCACCGGCTGAGCTCCGTAGCCATTACCTCAGAGGAGCGCGCGCATCTTCTGGCTACCATTTCGTTGAGTTCGATCGCCCCATAATGCGCTTGAACCGCCTGTCGTGTTTCCGGGAATGCAAGATTAAGAGAATCTCTTTTCACCTATTCATATGAATTTTTACAACATACTTAGGATATCGTGTTAAAATACGTAATACACAGACTGGCATAATGTTATTCTGTTTCCTGTTCAATTAACTTATCACAAGGAGTAGCCAGCCAGTCGTTTAAATAAATAAATTTTGGAATATTTAGTTATCTAATGAACCTCGTTCATATTTCAGTTAACAAAGGCACTCTGTGCATACCACACTTAGTGGGAGAACAACATTGTTTCCCCACATATGGCAATGAAGTGCAGTCGGAATCAGAGTTTGTCCGATGGAAAGTTTGACATTGGGCTGTACCATGGTCCTTGTCAACTGTCTAGAGGGTAGTGAGTAGGGGGCTGCATTTGAGTCCCATCCCAGTTGCTACTCTAGACTCCTCAAGTAGGACGTATTTTTGCAGTCAAGTAAGTGACAGTTTGGTTTGACTTCTCAGTCATGCCCAATACACTGTAGTTATATGATACTTCTGCTCTTGGGCAGTCATCAGCAGAGGGTCTTAAGATCATTGCTGACATCGTGAATTTAACCTCAAGGCAGTAGTTTCGTAACAGAAACGGCTGTGTCTCTTATTGCCGTGTTACTCAAATTATGGCCCTCCAGATCCAAGAACAGCTGCTTCCCCTCCACCCTCCCTTTACCTGGGAGTCAGATGTAAATACAAGTAGCAGTAGCTGTTCAATTAATTACCTGGGGGGGGAAGAAGACCAGGGCCTGTTTCAGATTCGAGGTCCACATTTAAGTATCCGTGTCTTATTAAATTTGTGTGGTCGACCATTCCTGGCAGGGGTTGTCAATTACACCTCCTGGAGGACCGGTGTCTATTGAGGCTGTTGTCTCCAACAATTATCCAGGCTAAATTAGTTTACGCCAATGCTGGTTCACTGGCAGATTAGATCACAGCACAACGTTTCATATAAGGGGGCCAAGAGTGGCCTTCGGGTGTCATTCATGCACGTATCGAGAGATGTAGCTCAAACGGCAGATGGCGTAAATGTTAGGGCTTTTTAAGGAAGAAGTTGGCATGAAAACCAGAACTTATGGGACAGTGATTGCTAGCTCGGAGCTGTCATCTAAGACTGCATGTGCGTCTTGTCCCCGTGGCGATAGGGTTCTCGTACCCTCCTCTTGAGCGAGAGGGCATATTCCCTCGTCATTTGTCACTATGGGAAAAGTTCTCCAGCACACTGACAGCTGGCGCATGAGCTTGTCCACATCTTAATATTTTCTTTTTTTTTCTCTCTTGAATTCACTTTGCCATCTGGCATCCACATCTTAAGCCGGTGTTTTTCAACCCTGGTCCTGGGGACCCACTGCCCTGCATGTTTTAGATGTCTCCCTGCTCCAACACACCTGATTCGAATGAATGGGTCGTTATCAGGCTTCTGCAGAGCTTGATGATGGCCCATTGGTCCCCAATCAGGTGTGTTGGAGCAGGGAAACATCTAAAACATGCAGGGCAGTGGGTCCCCAGGACCAGGGTTGAAAAACACTGTCTTAAGCTATATGGGTAAACAAACGCGTTTTGGAGACGGGAGTATAATTTACAATTTGTCCCGCCTTATATTTTTGGGTTGTTTTATTAGCAAAGCGTTTGAGCTCTGGCTTGTTGCCGCCACACTTTTTGCGTACGGTTCCGTAAACGATGGTTCGGTATGAATTTCTCGTCCTTTCCGGGCCTGATGTGTCCCACTCGTAACAAAAATCGCCTGTTTGTCAGCACTGTTTGCAACTATCCAGCAACAACTGTCCAGATGAAGATCAGAATATACTGATGAAAAAATACCGTTGGTCAGTCAAAGACAAGAGATTGCTCAGCAAACAGTTTAATCTGTTTTTTTTTTTAGTTTTTTATTATTATTTTCACAAGACAGAATGCAAAAAGCCTGCTTCTTCACAGTCTTTTTTTAGTGGGGAATGTCTTCTATTTCAGATTTTCGAAGTAAACAGGTGTTCAGAGGAATATGTGCAGTGAGACTAAGTAAGACTGTAGGGGGCTCACCGTGTGACCGAGTCACTGAGACGTTAAAATGAGTTACCGTTTACATATGGGGCAACGTTTTTCAGTTATGCGGTCATTTTTGGGTAATTAAACAATGCAGATCTATAGGCCTACTGAGCAGTAAGCTCAGTAGCCTAATACCGAAATGTAGCCTAAACATTAAACCAAAAATTGGAACGCAGAAACCATGCGTACACTAAAGGGTTAAATGAACCTGTGGTGTGACGTCACATTTGAAATTACCCACAGTGCACTAGTTTTCGTACTTATTAAATGTTTCGGCTCGCATTTACACTTAAGATAACAATTGTAATGCAAATCCACTCAATGCACCATATTAAGAACAGTAGTCCGGTCAGTTAATAGGATCATTGTATCGGATGTGAATTCTACCCGTCAATGTGTGAAGTGGTGCTTTTGATCCGGCCCCTAGCAAAGTCGTTAGCACGTCAGTACACTCTGGTTTCTCTTCAGATCGTATAAATCTTTCGCCTTTTACTAAAGATTTCCGTGGAGAGGAACATTTATGAGTATCAACTAATTTTTTGTTAGCCCTGCCTTACGGTGGGGCTTCCTATACTGGTTCAAAAAAAAAACAAAACTTTAATCGGAAGCGTAGTATGAGTATACTACGAAAAAACCAAGATTGATGAGTTGTTCTGCTTACGAAGTGATTCGGAATTCATCGCGCGACGGATGTTTCGCTTAAAAGAAATAACGGATTTTCAACGAGGGAAGTTGTTGCACACACAAATGCGTTCTGTCCTTATGCTGTATGGTTCTGGCACTCAGATAAACCGAAACTGATGGCACGTCCATGAAAATAAATTTCGGTGTTCCACATTTGGCCGTTCGATCAACACTGCGAGACAAAGTATGAAGTTCTGTGACTTCACAGAATTCTAGAGGTGTTCATCAATTTTTTTAAAAACAAAAGTAGATATTAAATGTATTCCCCCCATTTCTAAGTCATTTCACTAGGCGCAACGTTTTCACAGATGTAAACATCAGGGGTTTGGCGTCTCGTTACCACGGGCAACAGAACCCTCTCCACAGCCCTTTGCCGAAGTATAAATGTAAAACGTCGTGCGACACGTCGTAGGCTACCACGAAGTATAAATCAGGTTAAAGCCCTGCTTTGTGGCGGGGCTTCCCGTGTTCGCTCCGAAAGAAAAACGCGCTTGGTCACGAGTAGGCTAATTTACTTGCTGCATCGTGTGCTGTTACATTTGCTAAGATTAATCACGTTTGTGATCAGATTAGTCACACTACACAGTTACCTAAACGTTTGAGGCTTCTCTAAATCAGCACGAATTCAGACCCAAGTAACCAGGTGAAGGTATTTAACTTTCGCATCATCTACCAATTGATTAACTAGAAAGGTTACAATTCCTGGAGGAATTGTGTCGGCTTGCTTACCGATGGGTATGAGCAATATGTTTTGTGGACTCTAGGGGGCGCCTAAATTAACATTCTACAATGCTTTCCTATGGTGAAAAATTGCTCACAAAAATTGAATATTTCAAAAAATCTGTGGAACTAGATGTCTGGAACTAGCCGGTCATTTTGGTGTAAAAAGTTTTGAATGTAGTGCAAAAACTGTAGGACTAGTTAGAGCTAGAAAACTTTGGCGGAAAGTGCAGATAATAAAAAATAAAGAAAAAGAAAGATATCAAGCAATCCCACTAATGAAGTGCAGAGCAACAAAAAAAAACCGGTTCCCAGGACCAGAGCTGCGGTCTTAAATTCAGTCGGATGAAAACCATCCCAATGCTTGATACACTGACCAGCAACCATGGACTCCTCCTCCAAGCTGGAGATTCTCAAACTCAGTCTTCAGGGGACACCGTGTACGCTGGGTTTTTTCTTTTCTAACAATTGAAACAACTGAATTTTTAAGCTGTTGAAATTCTTTATTACGCTTTTCATGTTTTATGAGATTGTTTACTCTCTTAAGCCACATTATGTCAGAAACAGCTGTGGTTGCCATGAAGAATAAAAAATCCATCTTCACGTTCTGCTATACTGCAAGTGATTACTTGAAGCAATGAATGGTGCTTTTTAACTGGTCAAATTAAAGATTGAGGTGAATCAATAGGTTCTTAATTGGTGAAAAGTGTGGGCACGTGGCCACTAAAATTAACCATATGGTAGATAATGAAGAATTGAAAAGACAAAGAAAATGATAATGAGCCAAACCTACATTGTGATAACAAGCTCAAGGAAAAATTATTATTTATGTTTAAGGAACTTAAACACATGTTCAACAATTTAATTAGTAGCCTATTTTCTCATTCCAGTCTTTAATTCGATCAGTTAAAAAACATTTGTCAGCTCATTTTGTGTAATTGGTTGCAACATAGCACGACAAGCACAATGTCAACATGGGACTTGTATTCTTCCTGGTATGCCTATCTTTCTGACATAAAATGTGGCTTAAGAGGGTAAATGCTCCCTTAAACATGACACAGACCTAGTAAGCGAAATGAACCACTTTGTTTAAAATTCTGGGGCTGCAGCTCTGGTGGGAATGACAACCAGCATGCTTCGTTCCCCCAGGGGGCCGAGCTTGAGAACCACAGCTCTGGCAGCCAGGAGCTGGAAAACAAAGATAATTGTCTCTTACAAAGCAGGGGAAGGCTATGAGAAGATACTCCACTGTCAGACTGAGACACCATTAAGAAATGGACGGTAAGGGGAATCTGCTGAAGCCAAGGCCAGATCTGGGGCCTGTTATCACACAAGCAGGATTACCGAGTTATTGCTGGATAAACTGTGCCGAGTAAAACTCGGAACCGTCTCAAATCTGGAGAACATGGACTGAAGTAAAAAGAGCTGTTCTGGGTTTTCACTCAGCCCGGCTATCCAGCTATAACTCAGTAATCCGGCTTCATGAAACAGGGCCCTGGAAGACTTTCCAAACATTGCCCGTAGACCGGTCAGGTACGCAAAGCCCCCCCCCAGCAGAAGGTTTAGCCAACCTCACAGCAGTGGTGCAATGTGCAGCATTGTTGCACAAATGAATGAAAGAATCACTGGATTTATATCGCACTTTTCCGAACGCTCAAAGTGCTTTACTGTGATGAGGGGAACTCACCTCACCCACCGCCAACGTGTAGCACCCACCTGGGTGATGCACGGCAGCCATTTTGCGCCAGAACGCACAACGAACTGAATGGTCAGAAGGAAACCGTTTCTGCTGTGGACGGATTAAACTGACATCGAACTCATTTTGGTGGCCAAGGACGGCCACCAAAGACTCGTCGGGTGAAAGACAGAGGAAGCATTTGAAGAGAAGAACACCTTGCCAACCGTTACGCACAAGAGCGGATCTGTTATTGCTGTGGGGCTCTGTGGCAGCCAGCGGCACAGGAAATATTGTGTGCTGGAAAGGAAGAATGGATTCAGATAAATATGAACATTTCCTAGAAACAACAAAGTCTGTTATTGGGCTGCAATGCATTTCAGGAAGCTGTCATAAGGAGGTGTTACTAAGTACGGACTCAGGTATCCAAACTTTGGCACGTACCACATTTACAGTTGTATTTTTTTCCCCCAAAGTGTTAAATTAAGAAAAATAAAAAGTAATTGTCCATTACTATTTATAGAGTTATGTCATGTATCGTGAGCAGAAATATTTTCAGAGGAACTAACCCAAGGGGTGCACATCCCAGGTTCTGGAAAGCCACAAGTTCTGCTGGATTTTTGTTTTCACCTTAAAATCAGCATCCAGTCCAGATCCAAGAAACTAAGTGAAGTCAGGTGGCAGCTCTAATCGATGCCTGTTTGTCCAGATGATGACCAGTAACAGAATGTGCTCAGAAAAATTATTGCAGTCAGTCAAAAACAGGGTGCTAAACAAATAGTTTAATTAATCTGTTTTCACAATATAGAACGCAGGAAGCTTGCCCCCCCCAGTCTATTTATATTCAGTGAAAAATGTCTTCTGATCATATATCAGATTTTGTAAGTATATAATCGTTCAAAAGGAAGATGTGCAGTAAGAACACGAGCCACTAGAGGGCTCACCGCGTGACCGAGTCACTTGCACGTTAAAACGAGTTACCATTTACATATGGCGTAACGTTTTTCAGTTATGCGGTAATTTTTGGGTAAGTAAATAATGCAGATCTATACTGAGCCAGTAAGCTCGGTAGCCTAATATTGAAATGTATCCTAAACATTAAACCAAAAATTGGAACGCAGAAACAATGAGTACACTAAAGGGTTAAATGAACCTTAGGTGTGACGTCACATTTGAAATTACCCACAGTGCACTCGTTTTCGTACTTATTAAATGTTTCGGCTCGCATTTACACTTAAGATAACAATTGTAATGCAAATCCACTCAATGCACCATATTAAAAACAGTAGTCCGGTCAGTTAATGGGATCATTGTATCGGATGTGTATTCTACCCGTCAATGTGTGAAGTGGTGCCTTTGATCCGGCCCCTAGCAAAGTCGTTAGCACCTCAGTACACTCTGGTTTCTCTTCAGATCGTATAAATCTTTCGCCTTTTACTAAAGATTTCCGTGGAGAGGAACATTTATGAGTATCAACTAATTTTTTGTTAGCCCTGCCTTACGGTGGGGCTTCCTGTACTGGTTTTAAAAAAAGAAATTCAAACTAGAAGCGTAATATCGATGTGTTAAAACGAAAATCACGTCGATGATTTATTCCACTTTCGAAGTAATTCGGACTCCATTGTAGGACGGAAGTTTCGCTTAACAAAAATTACGCATTTTCCACGAGGGAAGTAGTTGCACACACACACAAATGCGTTCTGTCCTTACGCTGTATGGTTCTGCCACTCAAATAAACCGAAATGATGGCACATCCATGAAAATAATTTTCGGTGTTCCACATTTGGCCGTTCAATCAACACTGCGTGACAAAATGAAGTTCTGTGACTTCACAAAATTCTAGAGGTGTGCATCAATTTTTAAAAAACAAAAGTAGATATTGGGATGGCAGGTATGCCGTCCCGCCAAGTTACGCCTTGGTGGGGGCATGCCCCATACCTGTACAGCACCGAGAGTTTGGCACTTTTCAGGGTTCCCCACAGAAATAACCACAACAGCCACAGACACTCAGCCCTTAAAAACATTAAATTCTGTACATTCTCACCCCATTTCAACATACAGAATTCATGAACAACTTCACATGTCCACACAATAAAGGCCCAAACTAAGGGGATTTTGCGTTTTCTCCTCCTCCTCTTCCTTCTTCTCATTCTTATTTTTCCTGCCACCTATCCCACTAACAACATGTCTCCCCATTGGGCATTTTACCGACACCAGCCAAATCTTCACCTACATAATAATAAACCTAATAATGCAGATCTATACTGAGCCAGTAAGCTCAGTAGCCTAATATTGAAATGTATCCTAAACATTAAACCAAAAATTGGAACGCAGAAACAATGCGTACACTAAAGGGTTAAATGAACCTTAGGTGTGACGTCACATTTGAAATTACCTACTAGCGCACTCGTTTTCGTACTTATTAAATGTTTCTGCTCGTAATTACACTTAAGATAACAATTGTAATGCAAATCCACTCAATGCACCGTATTAAGAACAGTAGTCCGGTCAGTTAATAGGATCACTGTATCGGACGTGTATTCTACCCGTCAATGTGTGAAGTGGTGCTTTTGATCCGGCCCCTAGCAAAGTCGTTAGCACCTCAGTACACTCTGGTTTCTCTTCAGATCGTATAAATCTTTCGCCTTTTACTAAAGATTTCCGTGGAGAGGAACATTTATGAGTATCAACTAATTTTTTGTTAGCCCTGCCTTACGGTGGGGCTTCCTATACTGGTCAAAAAAACAAGATAACACAACAGAAATAATTGCAATAACTTTTGTTATTGTGAAGTAAAGAACTGAAATGAATAGATCACTTTCTGTTTTTGTATCTGTGAATGTCTGCTTTGTTCCATTTATGTTGAAATGTTTACCTGTTTTTGTGTTTCTTATTTTCTATCTTTGAATATTGAATGTTAATGAAAGATGTTTTATGGTCTGGAATTTTGTAAACCAATAAAGACACATTTTACTGAAGATTTCTGTGGAGAGGAATACATATGAGTATCAGCCAAATATTTTTGTAGGTCCTGTCTCAAACTACAAATGAATTGAACGTTATGCTAGATTACATTAGAGCAACGTTCATAAGTACTGAGTTTGTATGTTAGCCCTTTTGCTTTATGGCTTCCCACTCTTCTCATGCAAAATAAAAACAAGCTATTGCAAAATAGAAAGCATTTGCAATAGTGGTATTTACAGAAATGGCATGTTGTATGTATGTCAGAGGTTATTTCAACATGTTTTCACTTCGAAAAAAAAAAAAATGTAATTTGACCAGGAGTACCCAGACTTTTGCATTGCACCAATTTCTATTTTGATGAAATGTTCAGTTATATTTAAAGCAGGCACTTAAGTAAATAAACTGCAGGTGCTTACTCGTATAAACAAAGTATCACATAAACACTGAAATCAGTTTATTTTTACGTATTGATCACAACTGTAAAATTGTGTTCAATTTCCAAAATTCACTGTTTTCAATGTTTTACTGCATGCGGCATGCCTCAGCTTGCGACTACATGTTTAACTATTTGTAACAACCAGAAAGTTTTCTTTTTCTCCTTTCGAAGGTATCGACAGTAGAATTACATTCAGAGGAACTAATGTGAAAAAAAACTTTTGTTTTCACCTTAAAATCAACACCCAATTCAGAACCAAGTAACCAGGAGAATTTAGATAATTGTTTCACCACCTGCTTTAATCGATTAATTAAATGCAGAGTAACAGCAAAAACCAGTCGAGTCTCCAAGGCCAGGGGTGTATTTCACAAATCAGGATTACAGAGTTAGCTGGATACTGACCTGAGTAAAGGCCAGATCCCTCCAAAATCTGGAACATGGACTTAAAAACTGGTTCCGGGTTTTACTCAGCGCAGTTATCCAGCCAACTCAGTGATGCTGCTTCGTGAAATTTCCCTCCTGGCCGAAAGACCCCAGAACTAACCTATTTCCCAAAGGATATGATAGACATTTCCTGCATTTGTTCAGCAGATGGAGCACTTTCCCATTTTAACAGGAAAAAGTTAAACAAAATGGTAACACGACAGAGAGGTTTATCGTTAAGATTTGATGTTTCTTCTCAATTTTACACACTTTAAACCTATTTTTATATTTTCATGCTATTAATAGCCGCTGATAACACGCGGATTTTCTGCATTTTAGTTGCGATCAATTCTGCTCACCTAAATTATTTCTGTTAACATTCTGATTAAAGTAAAAACCAAATAAGCACGAGCCCATATCTTTTACTGGGGGGCTACTGTGTTCTGCCCCGCGAATTTGCAGTTAAGCTGATGATCCCATCTCGTTTGGAAACACTGAAGCACTGCCACAACAACCCTCGAATTGACTTCAGACAATTATCTGCGCACAATTGTATCTACCAAGAAAATCAACCGCCCATTACCTGTGCACCTTTGGGCAGGTGGGTGGTGATAGTCCCAAATGCGCAGCAGGTGCGCGTGCTCCAATGTGGCAACGGCTCGAGGGAAGAGATCTCAACGACTTCTAGGTTTTTTGTTTTTTTCCTGCGATGAGGAGTTACATAAAATGCGGAGCTTATAACAGATGAACGAAATTACAATTTCACACAGCATTTTTTTTTGAAAACTAATTAATTTGTATTACAATAACTCGACGAATATGTTAATAGAATTTAAAGAAGGCTTCACTCCGCAGATGGCGTGGCAGAAAAGATGAAGCGAAGAAACTGTCCGTGTCACGTAAGACCAGGAGAAACGCCCTCAAAACCCCGGACCTCGTTCTTGGAGACAAAACGTGTAAGTCTGCAAAACTTATAAAAGTTTCTTTTACGCTTTACAAATGAGCTAGCTAGGTTACAAAACAAAAATACCGCGGAAGTACGTGGTGATTGGACTGGCTATAATATTTATCGCGGTATAGTTGCAGACATAAACAACTGAAAACCAAGTTAGTCTTAAAGTCATTGTATGTTGCCAGCAATTTATGTCTAAGTATTTATATTTCCAAGCGTTTTAAGTAATTTCATTTCTATATCCCTGAATTCAATTTATTGGTTCCGTGAGTCTTATTGTATTACACTATAGCTGATGTAGATGGCGCGTGGCACTACTGAGGAAACGGATTTCATTATCGCGTTGTATCGAGCTTCTAATGCAAAGAAACAGTAATTGAACCGCGCGCATGGCGAGCAGAACTGTGCATTCCGAATACCAATTCATGGTTTGGGAGCTTTCTGCGTGAATGTGAATGATTTTAAACTGCAGAACATCAAAAAATCCAACTGTGGAGGAAATCTAAACTGACAGTGTGACCATGTTACACCTGGAACTGGAAGCATATTCAATTAGTATGATTTACTGCAAAAGCCAGACGGGAAACAGTGGACAGGGGCTGAACAAATTATAGTGTATAATTATTAATCCGATCAATCCTGTCGTTGACAATAAACCGTTACATTTTTAATATACCTTTTTCGTGTCCCTATATATAGGTGTATTTTAAATTCATCTCGTGTGCGTAGGCGGCGCTTTGTAGAAGGCTTTGATAAGATACCAAAACGTAAAGAGCGAAAACCATTTTCACCGCGTATACTGACGGCAAGTTACCAGAGGTCCCTCGCGGGGTCTCCAGTCACCTCGAGGTCTCAGCCTCCGCCTTTGCGCGAACCCCCAGAGACACCACGTGACGCGACATCTGCGGGAGGCAGCGACTGAAGAGAAACCAAGCAACACGAGTCGCTGCTAGAAAGAGTGGGAGAGGGAGGGGAGAGGGAGCGAGTGAGTGAGTGTGAGAGAAAGGGAGAGGTAGACAGCCTTGTTGACTGTACCTTCGAAAAGAGAGCTCTTGTAGATTGCAGTAGCAGCACCAAAAACTTGCCGTAGAACACGCTCTGGCACTTTACGGAAGATCTAGTGGATGCACGGGTAGTTTTTTTTTTAAAAAAAAATCAATTAATTAATCATTCTTTTTTGTAAATTACTCCTATACCCGTTGTACATTAAGAAACTTTATGCTTTTTCGAGTCGACGGGCAGTTTCCCTTGATTAGGGGTCCACAGCGTGACATGCCCGTTTTCCCTTGAAGGATATGGTCACAGCCCCGGTCTCAAAGTGGAGCCACGCGTGTCTCGGATCGGCGCGCTCCTGCAGGGGCTAGGATGCGCGCCGGGTACCTCCAGATTTTTGCCCGGTTTCGGGTCTGACACCGAATCGACTGCTTCGGGGCGCCGAGCGCGGAGAGCCCCCTCCACGCGGACCAGGATGCCCGTGATGAGAGGTTTGCTGGCCCCGCAGAACACGTTCCTGGACACCATAGCCACTCGATTCGATGGCACCCGTAAGTAACTACTTATTTTATGGTCAATTTTAATTCCTCCTCCTACTTTCCTCTATGTCTTTTTTCCTGCATAACACGATGGCCAGTGTGGCTAAGCGAAATGTCGTTGCCAACAATGCCCTGCCATCTCCTCTGCGCCAAGTGTTCACAATGAGCAATAAATTACTAAAGTCACGTGGCTTTACTGAATAATATCGTGATTAATTTTATTTGAATACTGTTTTAATGTTTTACTATTCTTCTTTTGTCGTTGTCTTTTACTGTCGTTACACACGCCAACGGGAAATACGGAACAGGACAGTATTCGTTGCATATTAAATTTTAAGTTCTGGTCGCTGATAGGTTAATTTTTATTCACTGAGGTGAATTAGATCCAAAGTTCTGTAATAGTTTCTCGTGCGTTACCCCCTGGCACGGACTCCTCCGACGCGCGCGGCAGGTGGCACGCGGTGTTGTGAAGTGGAGATCTGTACCTGTAAACAGAGTATAGATATCGCAGGGGTCCGCAACTCTTATCGCGGGGAGCCACATTCTCTGCTGGTTTTTCTTCTCACTTTGAAATCAGCACCCTATTTCGCCCCACCTAGCCAGGTGAAATTAATTAAAGTTGTCATCAGCTGCTCTAATTGATTAATTAATTGCTGAGTAACAGCGAAAACCAGCAGTCGGCGGCTCTCCAGGAACAGAACTGTAGACCCTGAAATATTGAGTCGACCAATTCTTAATTTTTTTTAAGCAACATTTTCAGTGTTTGTCGGGAACCTATAGTGCACAATTGTTAGCTTCAATGCTGGTCACACCATTAACTGCGACAATGCTACTAATGTTACTACAACAATGCTTCATCCCGCACGAGTACTTAACATTCAATACTGTGGAATAACGTGATAACAGGTGCACCTCACAGATTTTCCCTCTGGAATCATGAGAAACTGCGTTGTTTTAAACCAAAGTAGAGCCGCGACGAATAGCCTACAACGGTCCAAAGGTCCGTCACGTTCAAACGGGACACATGTTGGCTTCGAGACCCAAGTGCCTTTTACCTTCAGGTTCACACAACAGGGCAATGCCCGCGTCGACGGCTGGCAACAGCGGCGTCAGGTGCCTACTCACTCTTGGAGCTAGTTCAGGTGCACGTGGACATGTGCTAGAGACGTTTGACTCTACTGGGATGGAGAGTAGCGTGGCAGTCCCACGTTTACAGCATCCAAGATGCCATGCAGGGTCCAGCGATACTGACATTTCCGTTTAGCACTGTGCCATTGTTAGTTTCCCCAATATCTGTAACGGCAATTTAAGTATCCTTGCCTTGTCCTATGAGCGGTAAGAAACAAGAAATAAACGGAATAATTCTACCATCCTTGACTAAAGCTTGAAGAGAGACCCTGCAAAACAATTTCACAGGGCCCCTCTGGGGAATTTTGGGCCTTTTTTTATCGTATTGATGCTGTTGATAATTAATATTGCGCGCGCCGGGCTGTGGGCGGGTGAATGGCAGTGGCCGTTTTGTGCATTATGGCATTTTGATCTCCCCTTTGAGCGTGAGCGCGAGCGCGAGCGAGCATCGCCTAAAACCGTTAAACCGTGACTGATAGATGAAAGCGTTATCTAAGGCTGGAGCGAGCGCGCCGAAGCTGATCCAATCGCATCTCAACAAGCCATCCGCGTGCTCTCCTGCGATAAGTGCGTCCGGAGACACTTCACTGGAAGCCCTCTTGCATCTCCCAGTGATTCGGGATCCGATAAACTATCTGTCGTCCTTTTGTTGTTAAATTGTAGTCAGTGTTTGGCAGAAACCAACGATAGAGCAATTTGTGTGGTAGGCTGTTCTGTAGTTTGCCGTCAGTATTTGCAGAATATCGCGTGCTTAATTGAATCATTGTTTTTGTTCCACGTCTAGAACTTGGGAGCTTTGAAGCACATTGAAATGAGCATTGCAAACGATGGCCTTAGGTTTTATAGTCATTATAATAAGGCTGCCATATGGCCGCTTTCCCAGTAGGTATATGCAGTCCTTTCTTTAACACTCAGTGTAACACATTTGAATTGTGCAGCTATTTTACAGAATAAATAACGTGGTTCTAGAAACTGGTTTATACAATGATGAAAGGTTCAGTTCTGATATAACCATCCACCCCAGATCACGGGGTATTTTGGTAATCTCTGTGGTTTCACTGGCGTAGCTTCTAAGGATGGGCAGCAAGGGTCTGCTGAGTCTGGGTTCTGGGTTGGTCCAAGGAAGCACAGCATCTTAAAAACGTTCAGTGACAGAAAGTCGCCACTTGGAGAGCCGCAGCTCCAGACACATTGGAACACAGCGGCGTGGGCGAGCGAATTCCCGGGCGTTTCGGTTCCCAAAATACGACGCTTCGACGTAACGGAGTGAAGTTCACGGATGCATCACGCATCATGCATCGGTCGCCGTGGCCAGCGTTATGCGCAGCGCTTTGGGGGACGTTTTTTTTGTGGCTGATTTTGGATCCGAGCGTGCCCACTAGTTTCGGCAGAACCCCCCAGGAGAAGCCTGCCTGCCCGCCTGCCCTGCCTGCCCGCCTGCCCGCCTGCCTGCCCGCCTGCCCGCCTGCCTGCCTGCCTGCCTGCCTGCCTGCCTGCCCGCCTGCCCGCCTGCCCGCCTGCCCGCCTGCCCGCCTGCCCGCGCGCCCGCCTGCCTGCCTGCCCGCCTGCCTGCCTGCCTGCCCGCCTGCCCGCCTGCCCGCCTGCCCGCCTGCCCGCCCGCCCGCCTGCCTGCCTGCCTGCCTGCCTGCCCGCCTGCCCGCCTGCCCGCCTGCCTGCCTGCCTGCCTGCCTGCCTGCCTGCCCGCCTGCCTGCCTGCCTGCCCGCCTGCCTGCCTGCCTGCCTGCCCGCCTGCCTGCCTGCCTGCCTGCCTGCCTGCCTGCCTGCCTGCCTGCCTGCCTGCCCGCCTGCCCGCCTGCCCGCCTGCCTGCCTGCCCGCCTGCCTGCCTGCCTGCCTGCCCGCCCGTGGGGTCTTTGGCAGTGGAGAGGATCGGACTGCTCAGCGCTGCCTTGCGTATGTTGGAGCCCTGGCCTCGCTGGCTTTGGTGGAGGCAGACGCTGGCTGCGCTCGCTCCGATAGCCACGGCAGAAAGGGAGGGGCTTTTTTTGCTCGGTGGTGCGGGTGCAGGTGCAGCTGAGGGAATTTCGGCACGCAGAAGGAGGAGGAGGAGGAGGAGGAGTCCGCTGTAGGAGGTGAAGGAGGAGAACGAGAAGGAGGAGGAGAACGAGGAGTCCGCTGCAGAAGGAGAACGAGGAGTCTGCTGCAGAAGGAGGAGGAGGAGGAGTCCGCTGCTGTTGTTTACACTGGGCACTCTCCCGCTTTCCTCAGTCGGGATATGTGGGCCACATTGTCCTTCTGTGGAACAGAGTTGGAATTGAAACCCCAACAGCTTTTTATTGCCATCTTAGATTTTTTTGCAAATTGAGTTTTGATTGCTTGGAAGGCCTCCCCCTACCCGCACAACATCCATTTGAGATCATTTCCAACGCAACATATGGACTTGACATTATTGCCTGTTGCCTTTTGATGCATCATTTGTGGATGCCGACAAATGTGAGAATTTCATTTAGTCTTACATTTAGGGAAAATGTTCCCTAAAATGATATATGATAAATTCTCAAAATAAAAATATGGATTTTTTTTTTCTTGTGATCAGCATTATAGACAATTTGTCAGTGTTAAACAGTTTTGTGCGCTCGTGCACAGGCCATCCGTGCCAGAGGGTAGAATGTGGTTTTGCCAAGCGCCGTGAGAACAGCGCCATGCTTGCAATTAGCCGGAAATTTGGAAGCATCAGCCTCTGGTGTGGAATGGGTCCAGGCAAAAAAAAAAAAAAAAATCCACTCTTTTGGAGGCAGCAGCTCTCTGGCATTCTTGCCGTTTGATGTCTCTCTTTCCCTCTCCCCCCCCCCCCCCCCCCCCCCACACCTCCATTCTGCCCCGCCCCTCCTCTCTGTCTTTTCATCCCTTCCTCTCTCTTCCTCTCCTCCTCTCTCTCAGCTATCCCCCTCTCCTCCACACTCTTGTTTCTCACCGAATGGCTCTTTCGCACCTCCTCTGTGCTGCAGCGCTGATCTAGAACAGGCTGTGAACGCCGAAAGCAAGTCTGTACGATTAGTCAGAGTTTACGGAGGTCTGTGCATTAGCTGTAGCCCCCCCCCCCCCCCCCCCCTTGGGGCCAGCATCCAGCGCACACAAAGGTCTCCCCGCTCCACTCATGAAACCAGCCTGCATGGGTTAGTGTAGGCCTGGGCTCACATCCAACCCATTATGGCCAGCGTCATTAAATTGAATGTGTGTTTTCAACCCTTTTGAAGAGTAGTTTTTTTTTTTGTTTTTTTTTTTTTTTTTTTTTTTTGTTTTTTTTTTTTTTTTTTTTTTTCTTTTCAAAATTCATTATTAAGTCAGTGTTCTGGAACTCCACTGCTTTCAGTTACCGGCAGTGACTGTGACATCAGCAGTAGAATATTCAGTTAGGAATATTCTAATCATGTGTTTGTGATCTCACACCTTTAAAGGGTTAAGGTCTGCCTCAAGTAGTTCCATTGCAATCCTCATGAACATGCCTTTTTTATTTTTTATTTTATTTTTTTTTTAGCATAAACAGCTTCCAAGCTCCCGCAGCCCAACACGGCACTTACCGTCTGTTAATGAAACGCGAGGATCTGATGCGTTTAAAAGTACAACAACAACAACAACAGCAGCAGCAGCAGCAGCAGCAACAACAACAAAAAAGAGAGGGAATATTTCCTACATATGCTCAGATTAGCGTTTACATGGAACGACTGGCTGGTCACACAGAATGGCCGTTCCGAGCTAGCGGCGGCTAATTGCGCACCTCGAGCGACTGCAGCCTTCATAATTACTCCTGCGGACGTCAGAAAATTCCTCTCGGCCTCCAGCCCTGTCAGGAGGCTGGGGGATCGGGCGCCAAGGCGTGACGCTAAATATAACGCAGTTTCATACCAGCGCGAGGGACACGCTGCTTTAAGGTCGGATCAATAAGCTCACGCAAGGTGCATGATGGTTATTGGAAGTGCGCAGCAGTGTCACTGCAGTGGGAAATGGAACATTAATTAATCTTGCCCTAATTAGTCAGAAACGCCTAACAGTGGATCCATTTTCAGTGCTGAATTCCCCCCCAAAAAAATCGGCGTCAGCGTTAGGACTGTGTTGTATGTGATGCTGCTTGATTAAAACGGCTTGTTTCGAACAGGCCTGTTATAAAGAGGGTTGGGTGATGCGCGCGTAGCGACTGCGGGCTCTCTAACGCTGCCGGTTGATTGGTTGTTTTCCTGCGCGAGCCAGACTTCACGGGCCCACGCGCGCGCCCGCTCTCGCGCGCTCGCTCGCTCGCTCGCTCGTGTCACACCTTGGGCCTGAATCACACGCTACCAAACGGGAATTATTTATCCCTATTTATAGAGCCGCGGGTGTGACTGTTGCCACGGCGCCCCTCTGAGCCGACTGAGGAAACGGACGCGTTCTGCCCATTTTTCGCAATTATAAAAATAAAAAAAAAAAAAAAAAACTGGCGATCGTACGCATCACTTCCTGTACGGCTGTGCGACGTGTGACAGGTCATGTGATCGTCGTCGCCGTCGTCGTCCCGTAACCTGGCCCAGTGTGCTGTTGCTCCAGCAACCCTAGCCCCCCCCCATCCCCGGAGAGAGAGGAGCTGAGTCAGCCCATCGTCCAACTGAGACTGCTCACCCTCTCCCAATTCTCCCAACACCAGCCAGAAGAACCAAACGAGTGCTGATTCCGCTCGAGTGAACTCGGCTGTCACGGCTGCTCTTTCCCCGCCGTACCTGGGATGAAGCTCTCTGGTTGCTGGCTAGCGATTGTTAGCCTCCCCTCATTCACCCCTAATCCTCACACGCGCTCGGTGCTTCCGATCGCTTCGGCTTTTTTCGCGTGATTGGTGTTCATTGCTCCTGATGAGTTAGCTAGCCGCTCCTACAAGTGAAAGTGTCGGTGATGAACTCTGGGGCTGACTGATCCCATTTCTTGATTTTAAAAAATACAAATCAAAAGCGTTCCTGAGATATCCTGGTCTGATGATCGCTCTTTGAAAATCATCAAGGATAACACGGTGAAGGGATGAAATGTATTGTCTGGCGTGTAGCTGGTGTATGAAGGCATAGCCGTCTGTATAATCGGGACCACAGCATTGCCTCCGGTGGTCTTGTTCGGGTTTGGCTGGATCCGGTGCACGTACTGCAACAAGGTATATGTGACGTCAGGAACACTTCTGATGCTGAAATTCCAATCATTTCTGTGTTGCGGTCGAGATTGGCTACTATATTTGAAGCTTCCAAAAAATATCAGCTTTCTCTTCAGGAAAAACCCCTTTTGGTGGTACTTATGAAATATTAAACACCATAAGCAGTTACTATAATTTGAGCTTAATTTAGCACATCTGTAGCACATTTAGTGGAAAAGCTATTTTTATATTCATTTATTTATTTATTTTTTTTAATCAGGGCTATATTCTAGTTTCTGGTTTTGCATTTCTTCTGTTCTTAGTCTATATTCGCCCGGTCTGGACTGTCCAGTCAAAGTTGGAGGCCCCTCACATTGCTGCAGCCCGAACTGTCTGTTGGACGTTAAATTTTGCTTATCGGACAACATTTTACGATTAAATGAGGATAATACTGGGATCCTTATTATTGGCTCCAAAGCTCAGAAAGTGGACACCGAAAACCAATTAACTGTGTTGTTATGCCTACAAAGAAAATCCAATCAAGAAATTAAGGGTGATTTTTGACTCATAACTTTGTGACGTCTTAACAATGTTATTAAGGTTGCTAAGGTAGGCGTTGCAAAGGTGGAAGGTCATTTGAAACATCTAAAAATATCCTCCAAAAATACCTGGGCCAATCGAAAAACAAACACACAAACTGAACTTTATATTTGAAAAAAAAAAAACTCCAGAATGGGAACTAGCCCTTTAAAAAAAACAACAACTGCCTTCTCTGTGTGCGCTGTCCATGGTGCTGGTGATCGCATTTCTTTTCACAGAATGATACGTGCATGCAAGAGCATTATGCAAGGATTCAAGGACTTAACGTGGCACATTAACACAAATGGCAAGTGGTGCAGGAAGTAATTTGCATTGAGGAAACCTGTCAAATGTTGTCTGTGCTTGAATATACGGTAATAGTGCGGCTCTCACTCGCAAATATATTATCACTCTATCCTCGAGAGCCCTTTCAGAAATATGAATACGATGGACGTGGCTGCTGTTTATCTGCATACGAATTCTAAAGTAAAGCACTCTAAGCACTCTTTGAAACATAATTATGCTTAAATGACATTATAAGCTGTGCCGTGCCCTTAATTCTCTTTTAGTTAAGCTAACTGAACAATAAGGTAGGCTGGAGCTTTGGTGTTTGTGCTGGAAATTGGGGTAGGGGAGGGGACAAGCGTAGTTTTACGTTGACATGTTTGTTTCCCTCTGGGGAGAAAAATAACATTCTGTGCGTCTCAGATCTTAACATGGTGTAGATCACTATAATGGTTGCTAATCAGAATTTTATCTTTGGTTTTGGTCTTTGGTCATGTCATATGACTAGTGGTTTGAAAACGGTTGCATTTTTTTATTCGAGTATGATTTTATGTAATCCCGAGGAAAATTCTCCCCACCCCCACCCCGTAAATGGCACGCAGATCCGCGTGGAGAGGGCTCATGGGGATTTAGGGTATGATAAGAATGAGGCAGTACCGGGGAACACGGTGAATGAACTGCACCATTCTCATTTTTCACGAAAGTAAAAAAAAAAAACTGTGAATGAAAGGTGAGCACCGTACAGTCGAGACAAACCTTTGGAAGCGTTTTTTCTTTCTTTAAAAAAACTATTAGCTGTATTAGTCATCCTTTTATGCACTCAGACCCTGCAGCGAAGAGAGGTAGGTTCCCTGTGTGTGTGTGTGTGTGTGTGTGTACCTGCGTGTGTGTATGCCTGTGTGTGTGTGCGCGCATGTGTACCTGTGTGTGTGTACCTGCGTGTGTGTATGCCTGTGTGTACCTGCGTGTGTGTATGCCTGTGTGTACCTGCGTGTGTGTATGCCTGTGTGTACCTGCGTGTGTGTATGCCTGTGTGTGTGTGTGTGCACACGCTTGTGTGTGTGTGTGCCCGTGTGTGTACCTGCGTGTGTGTATGCCTGTGTGTGTGTGTGTGCACACGCTTGTGTGTGTGTGTGTGCCCGTGTGTGTACCTGTGTGTGTGTGTGTGTGTGTGTGTGTGCCTGTGTGTACCTGCGTGCGTGTATGCCTGTGTGTGTGTGTGTGCACACGCTTGTGTGTGTGTGTGTGCCCGTGTGTGTACCTGTGTGTGTGTGTGTGTGTGTGTGTGCGCGCACGCCTGTGTGTGTGTATGTGCGTGCGTGCGTGCGTGTGTGTGTGTGTGTGTGGGCAGAACACAGCGCTCATCCAGGGCACAGCCTTCACATTGCTGACAACGGACCCTGTTCCAGTCACTTGGCAGAATGGCATTCTGGGATTTGTGCGTCACATGACATAGAGGGGCAGAGGAAGAAGACAGTGTGGACAGGTGTCCTGACAGGTAGCGCTGTGCCGCGCACCATTAAATTCCAGATAATGACAGAACTTTTACTTTCTCTTTTACTCACCTTCTGCCTGGCTCTCTCTCTCTCTCTCTCCCTCTCTCTGTCTCTCTGTCCATATTTCTCTTCTCCCTTTATCTGTCCCTCTCTCTGTCTCTATCTCTCTGTCTATCTCTCTCTCCTTCACCCTCTATCTATCCCCCTCTCTGAATGTCTCACTCTCTCTATCTCTCCCTTTCTCTGAATCCCCCTTTCTTTCTCCCTCTCTCTTTCTCTCTCTCTCTCTCTCTCTCTCTCATTTACTCTCAAAAAGCGAGAGAGAAGGGAGTGAGTTCAAAGTCTTTCAAATCCATCCAGACGAATAATTGAATGCGGATGTCAGTTTAGAGGGGAAAATAAATTGACTGGCCCTTAAATGGGTTTTTATTTTCTCTTCGTTGCATTGTATAGAAAATGGAGTGCTGGTTTAGCACGTTGTGTGCGTTTCGATGACAATAAAAAAGAAAGAAAGCTATGGGACCTGTCCGGCTCTGAAGCCCTTAATGCAGTTGCTTTATCGCCCCACATATGGGAATATACTGTTGGAGGGCTATAAAAGTTAATTATCATAGAGAAGCCAGTGCTCTACCCAGTTCATTAGTGGCCAGTAGACTGTGGTCATGAAGTATTTGGAGTATTGAATGCTAGCGATGTACTGTGGCCTGCGCGTGAAGCATGCAAGTGGCAGTTTTGACTGTTACAGTGCGTGATGGTTTCCAACCATGATGGTTTCCCAAGTCAATGGCAACAATAAGGTCAAAATACAAAGTCGATCATTTTTTTCCGCTAGACAAAGCAGTCACAATAGGTGTTTTTGTCTTCGTCTAATGTCACCCCATATGCCGAATTGCTGAGTTATTGTGCTATGTGCACAAGCTGGTAATATTTTGTGGACGAATCAGGGACAGCTTGTGTCACAACCGAGTCAGTGTATCTCTATGCACTTAGTGCACAACTGGACTTCAGATCCCCTACAGAGCAGTCTTTGGCTCCAATTTGTACAAAATGGCGGCTCCCATGAACTACACTTCCCAAGCTACAAAACCCTTTTCACCAAGCCCGTGAAGAGTCAATGGGTGACGTCACAGTGACTTTGTCCATGTATTTCTACAGCCAATTTTTCCAACAGAGCAGAGGAAACACAGAATATAGACTCTAGTGAATTCATTGGACCTTTTCGTTTTCTTGTTGAACGGTGCGAGTGTTCCGTCCACCACTGTGATGTCACAGCAGTGTCATCAAAAGGCGCCACATCAGAGCAGCAAAAAACGGGTTGTGGTCAGCCGTGCAGGCTGGCGGCATTTCAAAGGCGAGGAATCATAGAGCCTGAAATGAAACACCTGTTTTGCATATGTGGGATAATCAGTTCGGCATGTTCACGACTGGAATGTAAATTTAATACGTGCGTTGAATCTCAAGTTGTCATTTATAAGGTGGATTTACAGATTCAGGGTCAAAAGGAGGGAGTATAAGCCCTGGAGATCAGGGCTGTTTTTTTTTTATTTATTTATTTTTTAAAACCATGGGAGATCAAGCTTTAGTTTCATCCCCTGATCCTAGTCTGTGTGTTTGTGCAGTTATTGTGGTCAGACCTTAAAATCCCGGAAAACGCTGCAGTCGATGGGTCTGTGATCCTGGTTTATGAGTTCCGTTTTACCTCCGTTTCCTACATTACCGTAAATACCTGGTCGCCATGGTTCCCAGCTCGTTGCCCCTAGGTCTTTGTTTTGTTTTGGTTTTTTTTTTTTTTCCACTAACAGAACACAGAGTGGAAAGAGGGCACCGGGGGTAGTGATTCATTGATTTTACACCCGCCCCCCCCCCCCCCCCCCGTTCCCCCACCCACACCACCTTGCCTCCTGCCATACACTAACGGGGTCATAAACACCTAGAGAGAGAGAGAGCACGCCAAGGCGGCGAAAATGTCAAGATATCCTTTTGAATTTGCCGAGGCATATTCTGGGCACGATAAACCTATATATAGCATATCATTATGTGGCGATGCTTCTTCATAGCAGCTGCAGTAGATTGCTGTGGGGTGTATGAGGACAACAAAGACAAGATGGCGCACTGTGTGTAAAGACCCCTTTTTCCAGAGAGACAGGAGAGAAGACGGACACACAAAGAAAGGCTCTCAAAGGAGATCGTCTCTGTGTGCCCAAGAAAATTGGGGCCATATTAAATCGAGGCGAGGTGGGGGGGGGGTTCCACACTTTAAGGAGAAAGGGAGAACCTGGCAGGAGAGCGAGAATTAAAAGCTCTCACCTGAGGCCAGGTAAGGCGCACCTGGGGCACCTGGCAGGAGAGCGAGATTTGAAGCTCTCACCTGAGGCCAGGTAAGGCGCACCTGGGGCGTGTAGACTCACGCAGTCAGCTGGCCTTTCGCCTTCACCTTTCACATGCAGGGGACCCCATGCAGCTCGACAAGCTGAAGTGACAGAGGGCCACCTGCCAATCATCGTCCGCTTTAATGGAGGAAGACTGAGGCCGAGCTTAAAATAGCCTTCGCGTGGCAATCGGAGAGGCATCTCTCCGCCGCACCGAAGCGATGAGACGCCGAGCGGGGTCTGGCCTTTTTATCTGTCATTCAGGGGCCATTTCACTGACACAGGAAAAAAAAAAAACATACTTGCCCAACCCTGTTCCTGGAGGTCTACCGTCCTGTAGGTTTTCACTCTAAACCTAACAAAGCACCCCTCATTCAACTAGCTAGAGCAGGGCTGCCCAACCCTGTTCCTGGAGATCTACTATCCTGTATGTTTTCACGCCAACCCAAACAAAGCACGTCTTATTCAACAGCTAGAGATCTTGAGCTGCTAATTAGTAGAATGAGGTGTGCCAGATTAGGGTAGAAGTGAAAACCTACAGGGGGGGTAGATCTCCAGGACCAGGGTTGGGCAGCCCTGCCATCTGGCTGCAAACAGCTGTGACCGAGCAACGGTGGGAGGGGGGGCACCAAGAGCATGAAGACAGTAGCCTAGTGACTCCCAGCATGCACTGCAACGAGCATTGCTTCTTGAGATACCCGCACGCTGGGGTTCCAGTCACATGGCTCTCCGTGTGCCCCCCCCCCCCCCCAGCTCTGAGTCTCTAGCGCCCCCCTGAGGCGTTTCTGCTGAGTGCCCGCAGGCCGAATCACATCTCGTGCCCGGAGGTGCTGTATTGACGGCCCCGCGTTGTCGATCTTCGGCCGAGTTCCAAACTCAGGTGCCCGTGGGCGGGCTCTCGATCCGTTACCGTGACGATAAGTCCTCCCGAGTGCTCGCCCCCGCTCGCTGTCCTCTCGGCAGGACCCGGTAAAGATTTACCCCCCCCCCCCACCCTCCTTACCCCCCCCCAGTGGCCTCACGTGTGCTCCTGCATCGACCGCGCGTTCAGTAACCGGGCGATCAATCGCACCTGTCCGCCCGCTTCCCATTTCTGCAGCAGCGCATGAGTGCGCAGGCAACTGGCAAGTCCTTTACAGAGCTGCCACTGAACTCTACCCCTGTCTACCCTTCCCTTTCTCTCTCTCTCTCTCTCTCTCTCTCTCTCTCTCTCTCTTCCGTTCTCTCCTTCCATGCCCTGTGCGCACACAGCTTGATCGAAAGTCATTAAGCTATAATGTACCTCAATGTGAAGTCCCTGTTATTTTGGACATGGTCATTACCCCTGGCAGCCCTCCTGTAAGAAAAAAAAAAACCCCCATTGAATCAGAGCTGAAATGGCAGCCATTGCTTCCATTCATGCGACATTCCATTTACAGCTGGGGAGTTTGTCACTCTTGAGCGCAATATCGTAATCAACATTTTTATTCACCTGGAACTGTCCGCTGCTTGTACTTGCTGCTTTCGAACACAAGGAGGCGGTGCTGGGTGGTGGGTGCCGTGTGTAACTTTTGATCTTTGACCCTTTGAAGAGTACGTTCTTTGGAATGTTTTTTTTTTTTCTTTCTCAGAATTCTTTCTCGGTGTTCTAGAACTCCATTGATTTCAATTACCAGTGGCGATTGTTACATCAGCATTAGAATGATCAGTTAAGAACGTTCTAATTTCAAACTTCTGGTAACATATGACAAGAACAGGCTATTCAGCCCAACAATGCTCGCCATTTTCCTGACTAAATTGTACCTAGTGCTCTGATTGCCTACAGGCTAGGTAGTATCTAACACTGTATCCAGCCCAGTCTTGAAAACCTCCAGAGTTTCTACCTGTACTACCAGACCTAGCAGGCCTTTCCACACGTTGACTACTCTCTTTGTGGGGAAAAAAAAAATGACGTTCTACACCTTTAAGGGTTAAGCTGCAGAAGCCTGTTTTTTGGACTGCTTGGAGAGGCACCCAGAATCCCCCTCTCCTGGTGAAAGGATAGCGGCTGGCTCTCTCCACCACTGGGGCAGTAATATGCCTCGGAATCTTCGCCTCCTCTGGGAAATGTGAGTGAAATCGCGGTCGGATCAGCTCGGTTTCCGCTGGAGAAATATTTTCCTTCCTTCCTTCCTGGTGGTGATCTTACGTGGAATGATCGCCGGTCCGGGAGTGATGAGTGAGAATTCCCGTTTCCTGTCCCCCCCCCCCCCCCCCCCCCCCCCCCCCCGGAGACGGGGGGAGAAGTGAGCGGAATTCTGCGGGCTGCGACTAAACGGCACTGCCCTCCCCCTGCCCCCCCCCCCCCCCCACCCGCGCACCGACGGAAGCTCCTTCGCCAATCAGCCCTAATCGGCGTCTCGGGGAACAGCGGCACGCGCCTCTCAGAAACGGATGGCCATCCTTTTATTAAATTACGACCCCCCCTCCCCCCGCCCTCATCCCCCCATCTCCCCCCCCTCTGTAGGAGCTGAGTGTGTTCCATACCGGCCCGGAACATCAGCGCACTGCCCCCGTGGTTAGAGACCAGATTCAGATCACCGCGACCCCCCCCCCCCCCTTGGTGATTCAGTCTGAGCTCATTCGGGGGGGGGGGGGTCAGCCCGACCCCTGACGTTGTTTGTTGACGCTACCCTCGGCCGTGACGTTAGCGACTGTGCCCTGGAGCCTGCAGGGGTGGGATGGGGTGGGATGGGGGGTACCGTTCGTTTCGTCCCGGTGGGGACGGCCATAGACTGGGACCAGGAATGGGCATAAATCTTTGTGTCATGACCCAGCCCACCAAAACCAGCAACCCTGGCAGACAGAGTAGGGGGCTGTCACACCTCCCCCCCCCCCCCCCCCCCCCAATAATAAAAACACTGGGGGTCCGACCCAGGTGAGTAGCTCTGTCGTTAATGCCTCAGCCACGTGCCCAAACGCCTGCGAGGTCCCAGTGAGGGATGCGGTGCAGTGCGATGCCTTGCCTGAGGTGTGGGGGACAGTCACCAGCTCAATGCAGGTGGTCTGGAGGAGCGCTCGCGTTTCCCCTCCACAGGTCCCTGTGTGGGTTCTGCTAGCGTAGCGTGGTGCTGGTAACACAACGTGACAATTACATGAGGGACAGTGTGGTGGGAAGAAAAACAAAAAATAATTTTTAAAAAAACCCCACAGAGGCCCAATGGGGTCCTCTACTGGGACAGAACCAGCCTTTGGTTAAAGACCGCAGCACCCCCCACCCCCACCCCCCCACCCCCAGTGAGGAGTAAAATGGCTTCTCTGTTCGCTTTCTTTCTCTGTTCGGCCGATATTCTCACCAGGGCATGCAGGCTATTTCATCTCAAATGATCCCTCAAATGAAGTCCTTGCCGCTATAGTGTGCGTTTGTGTGTGTCTGTGTGTGTGTGTCTGTCTGTTTCAGTGTGAACATATGTGCTTGAGTGAAAGAGGGAGTAGAACTTTTTCGATCATTGCAGGTTTAGTTCTAACTCCCTCACAACAGCCACCCAACGGGTAATGCTGCTAAAACTCCTCTTACAATTACTCTTTCGCAATTCAGCAGTCAGCAGAATCTCTTCAACAGAAAGCAATGGTATCTGTAGGACAGTACTGCTGGTGTCTGTGTCATTGTGAAAAATGTGTATTTTCAACAGACTTGCAAAAGCTATTAACGTTGCATCCAGAGAGCTTCATTGAGAGGATTTTTATATTGATGTGAAATTAATAGTATGAAGTTTGAACAGGTATTATATTGCATTATAATTTTAGCCGTAATAAATTAGCGTGACAAAAAAATGATTGCAGGCATGAATGTGAAACATCCATTATGTCGACAGTAAGTGAAGGGACGTGTCTGGGAAGGTCACAGAAATTCTACTTCAACTGGTCCTGCCATCTGTCATGAATGAAATGAGCACCCATTTTAAACGCTATGTGTGCAAGTCTATATGTGCTTTATATATATGTGTGTGTGTGTGTGTGTGTGTGTGTGTGTGTGTGTACATTGCTTTTGATAAAAGCCACTGTCAAATAAATATAATGTGATGCGTGTGGCACCAGCCGGTGTGTAAGCTAGCCTGACTCACAGGACCCAGACTGTGGGTATAAGCCCCGCCATTGGCCGACTATTTCAGTCGGAATTCTCCTCCCCTTCCGCCATCTGTGTGTTACCGTTTTTTTGCAAGGGCCCCGTCGCTGCGTCCTGGGCTTGGCGCCGCCCAAGACGATTGTGATTGGTTTTTAAAGAAATACAAAACAAGCCAGAGCGTGTCCCCCCCCCCGCCCCCCCCCATACCGGAACGGTAATGGGTTGCAAACCAGACCTTTCTCCAGCGCTGCCATTAGCGCTGAGATGCAGTGTGGAGACGGGGGTCTGGCTCCGCGAGGCTGGTGCAGAAACTGACCTCTCTGGCTCGCGGCGTCGCTAATGCCCGACGCCTCTGATCCAAACTGAAACGTTTAGCGGCGCTAATTCAAGGGGAGGCTGGAGGGCGGCTGGCAGGCGGCGGCCTCGCCCGTTTTCATCCGCGCTCGTTAATATTAATAACGTCGCCAGTGGCCTGGTCTTTCCAGGGCAGATGAAAGCCTCTTTGGGCTTGCTGGGGGGGGGGGGGGGGGGGGGTGGTTGAGGGGTTGAGGGGTTGAGGGTGGGCAGATTGCCCTCTGTAAGCCAGCTCCCCCCCCCCTGGCCTGTACGGGGGGGGGGGGGGGGGAACCCGAACCGGGTCCCGTGTGGACTCTCCGTCGCGCTCGCCGTGCGAACAAACCGCCGCGCCGCCGCTTCGCGGAGTCGATGGAGGGCGTCTGAAACCACGGCAACCCTGTAATTACTTTCACATCGAATGCAGATCTGTGTTAAAAAAAAAAATGGTCCAGCTAGTAACTGGGTTTCTCTCTTTCTTTGTCGCACTCGCTCACTTTATCCATCCCTCTCTCTCTCTCTCGCTCTGCCTCTCTGCAGACAGGTTTATGTTCAAAAGGCAGCTTTTTCTCTATATATATATATATATATATATAAATAGATTATAGAGGGACAGAGAGAGATTCAGAGAGTAAATTTTACCTGCTACCTTTTGAACATTGACCTTGCTCCTGAGAGGCAGAGAGGGAGGGAGGGAGAGAGAGAGATAAAGAGAGGGAGGGAGAGATAGAGAGAAAGAAATCAAACAGAATAGCAGAGGCTGAATGAAGAGGATAAAGAGCGAGGGAGGGGTGCTGGAATGGGGGGACGGGGGTGAGGAGGAGGGGGAGGGATTGGGGGGGGGGTATGCCCCTGCCGTTGGGCCCCTGCTCTGGGCAGGTTTCGGGCTCGCTCTCGCGCTCCTGAGCGAGCGGACGATCTCCGGTTGCGAGCGGATTGGCTGGCGGCAGGGCGCGCTGTAATGAAGTGCGGGGGCTCCTGGGGGCGAGCGAGGCGTGGAGAGGGAGGGGGGGGGGCAGTGATTAGTCTCTGTCACGAGCGTGGCAAGGCCCCCCCCCCCCCCCCACCCCGGGGGGGTCAGAACACTGAGCCCTCTACACGGCGGGGTCGCCTCCGTCCCGACCTGCTCAGAGGGCCTCTGACACCAGCAACCGCACCTGTATACACCTCTTACTGGTGTGACTGGTGTTGCTGGTGTTGCTAGTGCTGCTGGTGTTGCTGGTGTTGCTGGTGCTGCTGGTGTTACTGGTGTTGCTGGTGCTGCTGGTGTTACTGGTGTTGCTGGTGCTGCTGGTGTTACTGGTGTTGCTGGTGCTGCTGGTGTTGCTGGTGCTGCTGGTGTTACTGGTGTTACTGGTGCTGCTGGTGTTGCTGGTGCTGCTGGTGTTACTGGTGTTACTGGTGCTGCTGGTGTTACTGGTGTTGCTGGTGTTACTGGTGCTGCTGGTGTTACTGGTGTTACTGGTGTTGCTGGTGCTGCTGGTGTTACTGGTGTTGCTGGTGTTACTGGTGCTGCTGGTGTTATTGGTGCTACTGGTGTTGCTGGTGTTACTGGTGTTACTGGTGCTGCTGGTGTTACTGGTGTTGCTGGTGCTGCTGGTGTTACTGGTGTTGCTGGTGTTACTGGTGCTGCTGGTGTTACTGGTGTTACTGGTGTTGCTGGTGCTGCTGGTGTTACTGGTGTTGCTGGTGTTACTGGTGCTGCTGGTGTTATTGGTGTTACTGGTGTTGCTGGTGCTGCTGGTGCTGCTGGTGTTACTGGTGCTGCTGGTGTTATTGGTGCTACTGGTGTTGCTGGTGTTACTGGTGTTACTGGTGTTGCTGGTGTTGCTGGTGTTACTGGTGTTGCTGGTGTTACTGGTGCTGCTGGTGTTACTGGTGCTGCTGGTGTTATTGGTGTTACTGGTGTTACTGGTGCTGCTGGTGTTACTGGTGCTGCTGGTGTTATTGGTGCTACTGGTGTTGCTGGTGCTGCTGGTGTTACTGGTGCTGCTGGTGTTGCTGGTGCTGCTGGTGTTGCTGGTGCTGCTGGTGTTACTGGTGTTACTGGTGCTGCTGGTGTTACTGGTGCTGCTGGTGTTACTGGTGTTGCTGGTGTTACTGGTGCTGCTGGTGTTACTGGTGCTGCTGGTGTTATTGGTGTTACTGGTGTTACTGGTGCTGCTGGTGTTACTGGTGTTGCTGGTGCTGCTGGTGTTGCTGGTGCTGCTGGTGTTACTGGTGCTGCTGGTGTTACTGGTGCTGCTGGTGTTACTGGTGTTACTGGTGCTGCTGGTGTTGCTGGTGCTGCTGGTGTTACTGGTGTTACTGGTGCTGCTGGTGTTGCTGGTGCTGCTGGTGTTATTGGTGTTACTGGTGCTGCTGGTGTTACTGGTGCTGCTGGTGTTACTGGTGCTGCTGGTGTTGCTGGTGTTACTGGTGCTGCTGGTGTTACTGGTGCTGCTGGTGTTATTGGTGTTACTGGTGTTACTGGTGCTGCTGGTGTTACTGGTGCTGCTGGTGTTATTGGTGCTACTGGTGTTGCTGGTGCTGCTGGTGTTACTGGTGTTACTGGTGCTGCTGGTGTTACTGGTGTTACTGGTGTTGCTGGTGTTACTGGTGTTACTGGTGTTGCTGGTGTTACTGGTGTTACTGATGTGACTGGTGTTGCTGGTGTTACTGATGTGACTGGTGTTGCTGGTGTTACTGATGTTACTGGTGTTGCTGGTGTTACTGGTGTTACTGGTGCTGCTGGTGCTGCTGGTGTTACTGGTGCTGCTGGTGTTACTGGTGTTACTGGTTCCTCTTTCCCACTAACCATTCTGCTCATCCTCATCCTCTATCTCTGACACTCTTCCTCTCATATCCTACCCTGCCTCTTCTTCTTGTCTCTCACTTAACTTCTCCTTCTGTATCCAATCTTCTCTCTTTTTCTTATTCACTCTATCCAGCTATCTTCATCTTTCAGCATCTTTCTTTATGTCATTTTCTGCTTCTTCTCACACCCTGCACCCACCTCTCTCCGATACTCACCCTCCTCTCCCACACTTTACACTTCTTTCTCTGACACCTATCAGTTTTTTTTTTAATTTCAATTAAATTCAATTTGCTGTCTTGGCTTGTCTTGCTAAGGCATACAGTGTTAAAGAAAACATACATCTAACGCTGAACTATTCTAAACACTAGAAACCAATGAAACGGTAACCACACATGAAAACAAAACTTTTCTTTGATTGGGGATTTAAGAAATACAAATAGAAAATATAAATTAGTAAAATACATTAAAAATTAATGTATCTCTTTCAAGTTGCTCCCCCCATCATACCTTATTGTTTTTCTTTTATCTCCTTCCCTTTCTTCCTTTCTTCTCTCAAATTCAAAGTCAAATTCAAATGGGCTTTGTTTGCATGACAAGTAAACTTGTGTTACAAAAGCAATGGGATGCACAAAATGACAAACAGACCCCTACAACCAAAAGAAAAAAGAGTAACTATTTAGCTCGTAATATAACAATTTATGAACCTGTCAATGTTAGTAATGAACACAGATGATATCGTGTACAGTACCACTATTTAGTTCACACCCTCTCCCTCTCTCTCTCTCGCTCTCTCTTTCTCACATTTAGAAATTTATCACCTCCTGCCCAAGCCTGTCCTCTCTCTTACCCTGAAACCTGTGTTGAAGTCACTGTTCTTCTGCCATAACTCTGCAAGTGCCAAGCTTACCATCAGAAAAGAAAAATACGCGCAATTCATTTTGGGTTTTGATCAGTGCAGAAAACACTGCGCTTGCTGCTTGCTTTGAGAGGCCTGCTGTGGTCTTCATTTGCAAGTTTTTATACGGCGGCTGAACAAAATGGCGGACCCGTCACCTGGGCTCGGTCTTAGATGGGGGGGGGCGGCACAATGGGGGGCACAATGAAGTTATTTGTATATTAATTGTATTCATGCAGCAAGATAGAGATGCATGCTGGGAATTTTTAGAGTAAAGATCAAAGCTCTGATGGATCCCTGCAACCTTCTCTGGCATTTTTTTTTTCGGAGGGGGGGGGGGGGGGGGAACTTAAGCTGGGAAGCATTGCGTCTTGGGCAGGATTGGAATTACACACTGGCTTCCGGGGGGGGGGGGGGGGGGGGGGGGTTCTGAGATTTTGAGATTGAGGTTGGCGGCTCTTGGGGGCAACAGGGGGGATGGTGCGATCGTGGCTTGCTTTTCGGGGTCCTCGGTGCTGTGCTCCCCCTGGGTCCCCCATAATCCAAACCCCCGATCTTGGGAACGGGCGAGTTCCGTTCCTGTTTGTTTAAGGACTCAGTCATTTTAAGCCGGTCCCCAGGAGCCAGTGCTGTGCTCTGCACGGCCCCGCCTGTGTGCTGTCCCGCAGCTCAAATGGAGTTCTGTCATCGCTTCCTGTCCCTCATCAGCACGTTTTGTGCAAACACTTTCACCCCCCCCCCCCCCCCCCCCCCCCATCACCTCCCCCCCCTTTGAAATGGACCTCATGTGCCGGGCCTGGGCGAAATGTCGTGCCCTTTCCCATTTGAAAGCCCGTGCTTACACAAGCTCAGTGAATGCCTGTGTGACCCGTTTCCTGTATGGCGAGCGTGAGTTTGGGGTCCCACCTGGCCTGACCTGTCTACTGTGCGGTTGCTTTTCCTGGCCTGACCTGTCTACTGTGCGGTTGCTTTTCCTGGCCTGACCTGTCTACTGTGCGGTTGCTTTTCCTGGACTGAATGCTGAGATGCCATGTGGCCCCATTGATAACCTTTACTTATACAGACTGAGCATGTGTGCTCGTTTACAGCAACACCCTGCTAATACCCCCCCACCCCCCACCCCCAATTACCCTAACCTGCGTGTCTTTGGGTTGTGGGAGGAAACTGGGGTACAGGGAGAGTCAAACTGCATATGTAGTCTAAGGCTGAGCTTTTCTTGAAAAAATTTGACTCTGCTCTCCATCTCAGTCTGCATCAATTTTCAGCTACATCTGATTCCTACACTAAAAAAATGCTTAATTGGATGGACCTAAAATTTAACTTCAATTTGTTATTTTTAGGTTTTCGTGACTGAAAATTTTTCAGTTCATTGAACCTAATTTTTTTCAGTTGAGAAAAAGCTAAAAAATATTGGTGCAACAAACTGAAGTAGAACAAGACCAGGTCAAAACCGAGTATATGGCTGGACCTCTCCGGCCGACCAATGGTGTAACTTCATAACTCACCCGACCAATGGTGTAACTTCATAACTCACCCGACCAATGGTGTAACTTCATCGCTTACTCACTCACTCGCTCAGTCACAGACATTCGCGATTGTGGGGCTGGCCCCACTGTTGCGGTCCAGCCAAAAATGTCAGTTAATCCAACGAACACTTTTTTTTCCCCAGATAATGTATCCTGTATGGCTGGAGAAAGGTCTGCAGGTCGGAATGCTGGCTGACACAGGTAGACTCACCTGCCGTGTCTCTCTTTGTCGCTGTGGATTCTGGGCCCAGTGTGGAGGCGTACGGCCCGTGAAGTGCTGGAGCGTGGTTATTTTCATTCCGCTGCGTTCCCTACCTGTTTGCCACCGGGGATTTCAAGGCTATAATTTGCAATTATCCACCTGAGTCCACTTTGTGATCTTCTCCTGACGGGACATACGCAATTACTAACGCAAGAAGATGGAGCTGTTCTCAGAACAAGAACAGAAAGACACATGATTCCCTGATGAGTTTACCTTTAATATGTGCATACATATAATATTTACACGTGCACGCACGCATACACACACACACACACACACACACACACACACACACTGTAACACTCACTCACACACACACACACACACACACACACACACACACATGTATGCACAATGTCACACTCACACACACACACACACACACACTTATGCACAATGTCACACACACACACACACACACACAAGCCACCCCCCACTACACAAACATGTAGGTAATTGAGGCCTTGAGGAGGAGGGTAATCAGTGTGTTGAGTTGTGTGACAGTGCCTCAGACCTTAACCCTGAGCCCTGATGTGAATCCTCGGCCCTGATCCTCTAACGGGCCCCCTCCGCACTCGAGGCTGTGATTCGCTCACTTCAGCGCTGCACTGCGTCTCCTCCTCCCGTTATTACCTCCACAATCGCACGAAAATGTGAAGCTCTTCCGACTGGAGCAGCCGCACAATTTTCCCGCCCAAATTGGTCTCCCTCGATTTTCCAGCGGGGATGGGGCTGATTTGTCCACTTTATGGGGCGGGGGTGGGGGGGTGGGTTGGCGGGGGGGGGGGGGGGGGGGGGGGGGGGGGGTTGGGAATGGGAGGCAGGGTTGGACCGTGTAATCGTTGCTTTGATTTGATAGTGTGGAGGGAAACGAGTGTGTGGAAGCGTGTGTGGGGAATATGTCCGAAAGCAAGCCAGGTGTCTGCGCCTGTGTAACCCTTTGAAGAGTAAGTCAGTGTTCTAGAACTCCACTGCATTCAGTTACCAGCAGTGATTGTGACATCAGCGTTAGAATGTTCAGCTAAGAACATTCACATCACATAATTAAGATGTGACATCACAGAAGGTTAAGAGTATATAGGAGCTGCTGGTCGCAGGCAGTAGTGTGTAGGGCAGTGTGTAGGGCAGTGTGTTAGGTGTTTATGTTGGATCAGTGTGTTAAGTAGGCAGAGAGACACGTCAGCAGACAGCGAGCTTGGGATCATTCCGAAGCACGTAGGGGGAGTCCAGGATCATGTGGGAAGCTGGTGGGAATTTTTTTGGGATCACGTGGGAGCACACAAAGACAGGACAGAGTCTGAGGGGTCATTTTGGATTGTGCGTGAGAGGAAAGATGCTCAGAGGGGGTGGAGTTGTGTGGGAGTGCACTGAAGTGTGGAAGCAGGCTGGCAGAGCTGGGCTTTCAGTTAGATTTAGATCAGCAGTAATACAATAGACAATTACCATCCCCTACCCCTGCAGCCAAGTGTGAACCATTAGCCCTTTCATGGTGCAAGATCACACGCTTGTGATTACAATGTTCTTCTTAACGGAACATTCTAATGCTGATGTAACAATCAAAGCCGGTGATTGAAAAACAACGCAGTTCCGAACGCTGGCTTGGAATTTAGAACAACAAAAAAAAGACAACAACATTCCAAACTACCCTTCAAAGGGTTAAAATCTGAGCGATGAAAAGCACAGCCCACGAGCGTCAGCTGCTGAGAGAGCTGGTCTCCGTTTATCTACAGTAAGGCCCGGCTTCCAAGCTCGCGGTCTGGGGGGGTGGGGGGGGGGGGGGGGTAAACTCGATTTAAAATTCCATCCATCTTTGCGCTGCGGACACGGGGACCTGTCGGGGAAGAGTGCGATTAACTTCCCCGGGTGTTTAAGTGCCTGTCGGGGACCAAAGCCTGTCTGCCACGTGCGCGGCCTTCTGAGACAAAGACCGAGGCGTCTGAGCTATGGCGCCTGGGGCGACGTAGCTCAGGAGGTAAGAGCGCTTGTCTGGCAGTCGGAGGGTTGCCGGTTCGATCCCCCGCCCTGGGCATGTCGAAGTGTCCCTGAGCAAGACACCTAACCCCTAACTGCTCTGATGAATGAGAGGCATCAATTGTGAGCGCTTTGGATAAAAGCGCTATATAAATGCAGCCCATTTACCATTTGCCTTGACCAAGAGGTCCCTGGAAAAGGTCTGTCACCTACGCCAGGAATACTTAACCTCCTCTTGGTTTGAAAACAGAGACCGAAAACATTTTTTACGTACGTTTGTCCCAGCCGCGTACTGACGGTTTATTTATTAAACGCGTGAGCGGCGTCAAGCTCATCGTAGCGGCGGCTAGCCTCAGAGCTTTTCCTGTCATCCGCCCCTCGGGCAGCGAATGAAACGCGCCTCTGCCGGGCGTTACACAACAACAACAACGACGACGACGCACTTTCATTTCGGGATTCGCGGCTTCAAAGACGGCCCGAAAATCGCTTCAAAACCGGCATGAAAGGGAGGCGCGCGTTTCTGAACGGGGGTGGGGGGGCGTGGAGGGAGTTAATTTTCCGTCTCGCTGTCGGAAATTACCCTGGTTATGCCCGGAGGTCCTTTTTTTTTTTTTAAAATATTTTTTTATTTCATCTGTGAAAACCTGCACCTGGGAGAAA
>CM045885.1:1006115-1018615 GCA_025169545.1 Anguilla japonica
GGGCTAGCGTACCCGGCGGCGGCAGCGGCGGCGCTGGGCTAGCCGCGGTAACAATGGCGGCCATTAGCGGCTCCTGCTCTGCCAGCGGCGGCTTGTTGTGATGAAGGGACCTTTCCGCTCCGCCAGGAAGTGGGGGTGCAGTGATGTGGGGGGGGGGGGGGGCTGCTCACCACCCATCTGTCTCTCTCTCTCTCTGACCTTCTCGCCTTTTCTCTTTCTCTCTGTTATTCTTCCGTTTTCTCTTTCTCGCTCACGCACATGCACATGCACATGCATGCACATACACACACGCTCACTCATGCTCGCGCACACACACACAAACATGCACACACGCACACACACACACACACACACACACGCACACTGATTTTCATTTTAAAGCAGGCAGTGCCACAGTAGAAACAGGAGGCTGTGGTCTTTCTGCCTTAATGTAGTTTATTTTGCAGAAAGAGTGAGTTAGCCAACGCTTGAGCAACATTAGCCCTGTTGTGTGTCAGCTGGCCCAATGCTAAAGCCATCCATTTGGAGACATCCGTTCACTGGCGAGTTTGCTAGTTTGCTGTTTTGCTCTTTCTCTCTCTCACTCTCTGCCTCTCTCTGTCTGCCTGTGATGGTTCTTTGGGTTTGTTGTTTTGTTGTTCTTTCGTCTGTTCATTTTTTTTGAAGTGCTGTAATTTCTGTGTTTGAACAATGTCGCAATAAAAGGGGTTTAAAAATAAAAATCTCTCTCTCGCCTCTCTCTCTCTCTTATTCTCTCTCTCTCTCTCTCTATTCTCTCTCTCTCTCTGTGTCTCTCTCTGTCTCTCTCTAATTCAATTCAATCCAAGAATGCTTTATTGGCATGTCAAACCAATGCCTCAAGGTCACATATCTATAATTCTAATGCAACCTCATCAGCTCGACATATGAACAACAAACCGGAACGACGCGGCCTGTAGTGTAAATGGTTAACATCAGCTGGCTCTCGGAAGGTAAACGTTAATCAGAAAACGGCAAACAGAATCCCGTTTCTCTCCCCCCACCCCCCCCCCCCCCTCCCTGCCCCCCTTGCCCCCCACCATTTCTCTCACACCCCACCTCTCTCTTGCATGTACCCGTATGCTGTAGGAGTGTAATCCTGTCGGTAATACACCATGCAGATTGCGGTGGGTGGACGGGGGTTTTTTTTATTTTTTATTTTTTTGCTGCTGGTGGCGTTTGGAGATTACGGCGGCGTGCGGTTCGGTCCTCGGAGCGCTGAAACGTGGTCACATGACCGCGCGGCGCTGCTGCTGCTCCGGGAGGGTCTGGAGAGAGCTGATAGGGCCCCGCTGGCGGCCATTGTCTCTCTCTCTCTCTTTGTGCGCATTAATTAATCAATTAGAGCCGACGGTCACACAGGTAACGCGCTTCGGCTTCGTCTTCATCCTCGTCTTCGGCTTCGTCTTCGCGGCTCTGAATTTGGTGCCTGATTTTACGTAGCAGAAGTCGTGGCTCTCCGGTCTACTGAGGGACCCCTGGGATAGAGGGATGGAGAGAGAGAGAGAGAGGAAGGGAGAGAGGGCAGGAGGAGAGAGTGAAAGAGAGAGGGAGGGAGAGAGAGAGAGAGAGAGAGAGGGCAGGAAGAGAGAGTGAAAGAGAGAGAGAGGTAGAGAGGGCAGGAGGAGAGAGTGAAAGAGAGAGAGAGAGAGAGAGAGAGTAGGTAGAGAGGGCAGGAGGAGAGAGGGAAAGAGAGAGAGAGAGGGAGAGAGGTAGGGAGAGAGGGCAGAGGAGAGAGTGAAAGAGAGAGGGAGAGAGGGCAGGAGGAGAGTGAAAGAGAGAGAGAGTGAAAGAGAGAGAGAGGGAGAGAGAGTGAAAGAGAGAGAGAGAGAGAGAGAGAGTGAAAGAGAGAGAGAGAGAGAGAGAGAGAGAGAGAGAGAGGAGAGAGAGAGAGAGAGTGAGTGAAAGAGAGAGGGAGAGAGAGGGAGTGAAAGAGAGAGAGAGGGAGAGAGAGAAAGAGAGAGGGCTGTAAGTAGTGGTGACAGGGCTGCGCGAGGCAGTTTGGGCATGGGGGCTAATCCTGTCTCTCCCGGCTGGAGAGAAACTCAACCCTCCATTATTCACTGAGCGCCTGTCAGCCGCAAGTCCCAGGCAGCTGTCCTCACTGCGCTGTCCACCAGCCAGGCCCTGTCAGGACCAGCTACCCTCTCTCTGTGTCCCCGCAATGCACATTTCTGAAGGGTGTGTGTGTGTGTGCATGTGTGTGTGTGTGTGCATGAGTGTGTATGCGTATGAAGTATGCGTGTGTGTGTGTATGTCATGTTGTGTTCGCCTGATAGTGACATAAATCCAAAACATATTTCTGAAGCTGCGAACAAAACCATTTTCTATAAACAAAAGAAAGTCATAATCTCGTACGCAACAACCGAAAGTTCTTATCAGAGGCTTGTCAGAGTATCTTATTGGACATGCCGTCTTCAAAGGAGAATTATGGGAAACGATGTCCTCGTGTCACGCCGGGGTTTTTCGGGATACAAAAAGTCCTTTGTGTGGCTTGTCACGGCGTAGCCTGAAACCTGTCAGGATCGGGTTTTGACGGCCTGGAGTGGCCCTCTGAGGGACCTTTGTTGAGTGACATCACGGCGATCTCACGCCAAGTTCCCTTCCGTGACATTTCTCAACATCGGGCTGACGTTTTTGACAGCAGCAGACTGGCGGACTTGTTCTCCGGATTAAACCAATTTGAGAGAAAGAGAGAGAGATGGGGGGGGGGGAAGGACAGAGAGAGAGATAGAGAGAGAGAGAGGGGGGGTAAGAGAGGGGGGGGAGAGAGACAGAGAGAGAGAGGGGGGGTAAGAGAGAGAGAGAGAGAGATGAATAAGTGACTTTTTTTTCAATTGCTTTATTCACCCCACTGACTGCTGACACTGACAGCTCAATAATGGGACAAAATGAATGAATGGGACCAAAGGAGCTTGGCTTCAGAGGTGGAAACACACACACCATGCACACACACACCACACACACCATGCACACACAGCAGCACACACACCGCACACACCACACACACCGCACACACACACCATGCACACACATACCACACACCAGCGCACACACACACCGCGCACACCATGCACACACACCACACACACACCACACACGAACACACACACACACACACACCATGCACACACACCACACACCAGCACACACGCACACACCACTCATACACACACACACACCATGCATGCACACACACACACACACACGCACACACTAAAAATTAAATCAAGAAAAAAACATGTCTTTGTTCCAAATATTATGGAGCTCACTAGTGAGATACATACTTAAAGCTTAATGGGGAGCAGCTTTGTTCCATAACGTGTACCAGTGCAGCTCATTTCCAGCGCTTGCAGTTGCAGATACGTTATGGAAACATTGTGAGTGCTGCTGTACGTGAGCTGTTGCCTCCAAACCTAGTTACCGTTCCTGCCTTCAAGCCGCCTGTCCAATGTGCGAAGGGCCGTTTCAGCCCCCACCTCCAGCACTGCCCCCCCCCCCCCCCCCCAGGAGAGAGTTTTTCACATAACCCCATTATTTCCAATCCCTGTATGCCAGCCATAATGTCGCCAGTCCCAAAGCACCCCTTTAATGTCACAACCAAAGGAAATAAAAAACAAAAGATTGCCCTATTCTTCTTTGTTTGCAGCTCCCCCCCCCCCCCCCCCCCCGCCCCCGCCCCCGCCCCCCCCCAGGGATGCTGAATGCTATTACACACCGCTGTACGTTATTCATAACACCGCCCTTCTCTCACGTCTTTCGTGTGTGTGTCTCAGTATTAGAAGCCCATGTGTGGACAGGTTGAGTGAAGACAGTGGGTGTGTCGCACGTGCAGGTGTGTGAGTGTGTGTGCACATGCACAGGTGTATGAGTGTGTGTGCAGATGCACAGGTGTGTGAGTGTGTGTGCGCACATGCAGGTGTGTGAGTGTGTGTGCACATGCGCAGGTGTGTGTGAGTGTGTGTGCGCACATGCGCAGGTGTGTGAGTGTGTGTGCGCACATGCGGTGTGTGAGTGTGTGCACATGCGCAGGTGTGTGTGTGTGTGTGTGTGTGTGCACATGCGCAGGTGTGCGAGTGGTGTATGTGTGTGCAACTTTCTCACCCTTGAGTACTCCGCCCGTTCTGTTCTGCATCGCCTGTAACCCTGGTAACCCCCTTCCTGTAACCGCTGGTAAAGGTCATGATGTTGGTCTGTGTCTGTGGTAGAAGAAGAGCACTCCACCAATCCTGAGGGAAAAGCAACCGCAGCCCCCCCCCCCCCCTCCGATTTCATATGCTCAAAAAGACGTTCATTTATTCAGGTGGAAAGAGACAGAGCAGCGCTTCCTAAAGCACCTGTAGCCTTTCCTACAACCTCAGGAGGACAAAGGGCACTTCTCATTTTCACAATGAGGTAGCTAAATTATGGAGGATGGGTTTGCTTCTGGATCATGCAAAAGTGTGTGTGCGTGTGTGTGTGTGTGTTTGTGTTTTCATACGTATTTAGCTATAATACATATATTGTATGAATTATTATTTTCAAGAAAAGAGTTTTTATGTTCCCACGAATAATGTTTTTCAAAAAAATTTTGATAATACAAGTTTAATATCATACGTACTAAAGCAGTTGTAGTTTAATTAAGGTGCAAACTGACGCGGACTGGAGGAATCTGAAGTTGGGCACGTTCTCGTAAATGAACCGTCTTTGTCTCACGTTTAAGTGCCTCACATTAGACTCGTCGGTTGGCAGCTGTGTTCCTGGTCTGGGACGTTCTCAGGCTTGGAGTTGGTCCTGATTCCTGTCTCGTGAAACATATTTATGCACAGATGGGCCTCCCCTTGACAGGACGGCATCCATTTAATGTTGGACGTCGGACAGGCAGGCGATGAATTACCATCTTTATGTGTTTATCATCAGTTTTCTGCGGATGGAACTCACAGCGCTTCTGTCATTAGGCATAACGGTCCAACCTTGAGAACACTGAATCTGTCACAGTGGCGAAATCAGTTGAGGCTGAATATCCATAGATTTGAAATATGTGCGTAGCGTCGGGGGGGGTGGTGCAAAGCGTGGGGATGCAGAGCGGTGGCTTGGGATGTGTAAGCAGTACAGGGCTGCCAGGTTTAGGACCTGTCAATGCTGTGAAAACATGCACAGCTGGAAGCTTAATTGCAAATCGGGAAGGGGGGGAACGGGGAGATTGGGGGCAGCGGGGGGAGGGGGGGGGGGGGGGGGGGGGGGGGCGTTATGCTTGCTAATGCTATCAGAACCTTTCGCACATCTGGGAGTACCGGCTATTGCAACGATTCACAAAACCAGGTGATGGTCAAGATGCAAAATTCCTTACATGTCTAGATCTAGTTACTCGGACCGAACATCGTATTGTCCGGTCGGGGCCGCAAAAACCGGACCTGTACAAACAATCTGAAAACCTTGAGGTTCTGGGGTCGAAGAAACCGGGCATCTGCCAACCGCTCGTTAGCAGTCATGCATCAGGAGCCTAGTGTAACATTTCACATCGTTAGGCAACGAGGCGAAGACCTGCACGGTCGGTGAGCTCAGGGCCAAGGGTTCGTTCTTCAGTGCCACTTAATTAATTGCTCCAGATTAAGGCTTAGCCGGCACCCGGGGGGGGGGGGGGGGGGCTCCAGGTTGGTTTTAACTGTTCAATTACTTCACGTCGCCTCCGGTTGCCTCGCCTTCGTTCACGCGAAGGCCCCAGCGTCAGATTCACCTCACCATTATGTACAAGGGGGGGTGGGGGGGGGCGAGGGACGTTTATGACACCGCTGTCGGCTCGGATGGATTTTTGAGGGCGTTCCCTGGTTTAACCCTTTGAAGAGTTAGCTGTTTTTTTTTTTTCCTCCTTACTCAAAAAATTCTCAGTGGGCGTTCTAGAACTCTCCCATGCTTTCAGTTTACCGGCAGTGACTGTGACATCATCAGCGCCTAGAATGTTCCGTTAATGACAACGTTCTAATGTCGCCCGTTTGTGACCTCACGCCTCAGAAGGGTTAAAAAAAAGCGTGAGCGGCCGGGTTGGGTTGGTGGGAGGAGCCGGGCTGCGCGCTCCGCTCCTATGGCAACGGAGCCGCGGTGCGCCATGGCGATGGCCCCGCGGCGTAGCGATCGGGAGCGCGGCGGGCGCCGCTCTGACACGGCCGATCGTTAAGGCCGGTTGTGTAATCTCGGGATTGCCGTGACGAGGTGTCAGAGGACATGGTCTCCAGGCACCCACACCCCACACCCCCCGCCACACACACACCCCACACCCCCCGGCCCAGCTGTGGGTTTCCATGTGTACCGCTCTCACTGCGAGGAGGGGGGGGGGGGGGGAGGGGGAGGGGGAGGGGGGGAGGGGGAGATCACAGACAGCTTTTGGTGCTTTGTAACGGGATCATTCAGGATTAGACCGGGGGGGCTGGCAGCCATTTTCAGTCTCCAAAAGGCTCAGAGCTGGCCTCTGGGGCCTGCCTCTCTTATTTCAGAACGTTGTACCCGGTAGCTGCCATCTTGAACACCCATCATCCTCCCTCAGATGCCGTTACCTTGGCGCCAATTACCTCACAGCGCCCCCCGGAGGCATTAGGCAGTGTGCGCGTTGTCCTCACAGCGCCCCCCGGAGGCATTAGGCAGTGTGTGCATTGTCCTCACAGCGCCCCCCGGAGGCATTAGGCAGTGTGCGCATTGTAGAGCACAGAACACCACAGTGCCTCTACGGTCACACCCATGCAGGCGTATCGCTCGCTCCTGACGTCTGGCTGGCAGTGAAGCATCATGGGTAAAGGAACTGGTCTCGTAATTTGAAGGTTGCAGGATTGATTCCCGGGTATAGGACACTGCTGTTGTACTCTTGGAGCAAGGTACTCAACCTTGCATTGCTTCAGTACATATCCAGCTCTATACACGGATGGAGTGTAGATGCTGTGTGGAGAACGTTGTGTGAGTCACTCTGGATACGAGCGTCTGCTGAATGCCTGTAATGGAAGCCTGCGGCCACACGCTGTACTGTTGCCAGGACAGCCGTAACCTAGGGAACCCTGATCCACTTGAACTGTCCATGACCTTGGCAGTGCCCATGTAAGATGTGTCCCAGTGTCGCTGTACCCCAGATTCGGGCCCCGGGCATGGAGCTGGCAATCTCTCTCTCTCCCTCTCTGCTATCATGGGTTTCAGCCCCTTTGTGAACTTTGGGAAGCTGTCTCAAAGCTGACCCATCAACCGGTATTTGAAGAGTAAAAAAAAACGAATTTAATTTAATTCCTCAAGAGGAAAAACACTTCAGAAGTACAGATTGTGACCTTGTGTACAGATATCGACAGATTGAGGCCTATGTCCTTGGCAACAGCTTAGGAGCTTTCCCAAGCCAGAACAGTGGTAAAAGCTCCAAACTTTGAACTTTTCATCGCCTAGCTTGCTAGTTAGAAACTGAGGAAGGACTTTTGTGTGGTTCTTCCTCAAATCAAAGTCAGGGTTAGTTACATGTCTTACATACAGTATATACATAGTTTTTGTATATTTTTTCAGAGCAAACCGTCACTAAGCAGTTATCCTATTTATAATGCGAGAGACAGTTGTTCCATAGGATTGTTTTCTTTTTCTCTATGCAATGAAAGGAATTCCTTGATTTAATCATTTACCACTCAAACAAATAAACGGTGCACCTTGTAAGAGGCATTATATAAACATTAAAGTTAGATAAAAGCTAAAGCACAGCTCATGCAGCAGCGGTACAACAAGATTAACTGTGATAGGTCCTCATGATCGAAGGCTCACGTGGCAGGACCAATGGGGTGCGACGCTGCATGAGACCAGTGGGAAAAAGGGCGGGGCCCGAGCCGTCCGGCTCTATTTCAGGACTCCGACCGACAGGAAGTGAACGCACCTGCTGTTGCGCGCGTCCTGAGTGACGGCCGCAGGAAGCCGGAGGAGCGTTCTGATGAGCGCCCGTGACCCGCTGGTATTTATAAGCCTGTCTGCTGCGCTGCTTTGGCCGGCTTGAGGCGTCGCGGCGTAATGTGGAATGCTGGGTAACCCCAGAGCACCCCGGCAGCCCCCAGCTGCGCTCTGTGCAGTCAGCAGATGACTGGAGGAGTGGGGGGGGGGGGGGCGGGGGGGGCGGGACGGGGCGGGGAGGGGGGCAGCAGATTAGCATGCCGAATGCGACTGGCAGTGTTAGCTCTCCCGCCTTCGGCCTTCCCTGAATTATTATTGCTATTCCCACCATGTGTGTTATATTCCCCCCCCCCCCCCCCCCCCCCCCACCACCACCACACGCACCCCATGGACCAGAAGGAAGGGAGAGCTTGGGCCCCTCCCAACAAACACAAATGCATACACACATATGCAGGCACGCACACACACACGCGCACACACACACACACACACACACACACCCCTCCAGCCAGGTATGATGAACAGTGGGTCTTTCGGAGGGTAATGAAATCCAGAAGCATCGCAGGAGCATCCCGCCACACACATCAATCTCCCAGTAATAACGGACCGCAGAGAGAGAGGGAGAGAAGGAGAGAGGGAGAGAGGGGAGAGGGGAGAGATGTTCTCATCCATAAAGTCTTTACATGGTGATTGAGTGCTTGCCTCCGTGTGATTAAAGGGTTTTTCTTAAAGGGTGTGAAAGGTTGTTTATGTCCATCCCTCTTCCTCTGAACCGTACTCCCACCACAGGGCTGAACACACACACACGGCCAGAGCACCAGCGTTCCAGAGCTCCAGGGCTCCAGGGTCCAGAGCTCCAGCATTCCAGAGCTCCAGGGCTTCCAGAGCTCCAGAGCTCCAGGGTTCCAGAGCTCCAGGGCTCCAGAGCTCCAGGGCTCCAGGGTCCAGAGCTCCAGGGTTCCAGGCTCCAGCGTCCAGAGCTCCAGGGCTCCAGGGTTCCAGAGCTCCAGGGCTCCAGGGTTCCAGAGCTCCAGGGCTCCAGGGTTCCTGGGCCGAAGGCTGCAGGGCTATAGCACAGTGGCTCTCATTTTCACCCAAACTGTCCCTAAGGTCCCTGAACACTGCAGCTGACATGTGGAGGCGGTAAAGAAGGCGGACTGGCTCTGCTCTCCGCTGGTCTGATCGGATCTGGTCTGTTTATCTGGTCGCGCTCGTATCTGTAGGGCCGGCTGTGTAGTGTGATGCTTAGGGAACTGGGCTCAGAACCCATGCTTAGGGAATTGGGCTCGGACCCATGCTTAGGGAATCGGGCTCGGAACCCATGGTTAGGGAAATGGGCTCGTAACCAATGGTTAGAGAATTGGGCTTGGAACCCATGGTTAGGGAACTGGGCTCGGAACCCAGAGGTTGGAGATTCAGTTCCCTTCAGCAGGGAGGTACTTGCTGAATTACTTCAGGATAAATATTCAGCTGTAGAAATGTAAAAAAAAATTTTTTTTTAAAGTTATGTAAAATGCTCTAGATAAGAGCATCTGCAAAATGCCAATGAGGGACGTGGAGTGCCTGTGGCTTCTTCTGAGGGCAGTTTAAAGTGAATGTGCACCCATCTATCTCCCCTGTAAAACCTCTCTCCATCTCTCACAGATGAGTAGTGGCTAGAGTCCCTGTAAGGTCAGGGGCGGGCAATTCCGGTCCTGGGGGTGCTGGTGCGTAAGCAGGCTTTTGTTTCTGCAAATTAGCTGTAAATTAACGGGCTGTACCCCAACGCCGGTTCTCTCATAGTAGTGGTGCAGTAGATCACAGCAAAACGTTTCATAACAAGGACACAAAGATGGTCTTCTGGCGCTTTTCAAGAAATACAGCGATAATGTCATGGGCGTGCAGAGACTGGGGCTGATTAAGTGACTGTGGCCAGAAGTTGGAATGAAAATCAGGAGCGGATTACGTCGCCGTGTTGTCCTCCTCTGCTCCGGGCGTCGGCCATTTTGGCACGGAGAATGAAACATTCTGTTCCGCGTGCTACAAAATGCATTTACTAATCTACACCTACGCAAGGTGTTAATAGGGATGTGTAACCTAGTGATTACTGTTTCCTGATCCATAGAAGCTGTTCCGGCAGCATCCGGGCACCCTGCCGTCTCTCTCCCTCTCTCCCTCTTTTTCTTTCTCTCTCTCTCTCTCCTCTGATCCTTTCTTCTGTCACCAGGCACCCCCCCCCCCCCCCCCCCCCCCCCCCCCCCGACTCGGTTAAGCTTGCCCTTCGTCGCCGGGCGTGGCCGAGCTGTCGATGAGCTCCTCATATTTACGACTCCGGTTCCCGCGGCGCGGGGCTTCGCCAGTCAGCGCCTCACTTCCTGTTCGTCCAATCAACAGGAAGCGGGTTCCGCGTGCGGGACGAAGCCCCCCGCCTTCGCTCTGACCCGTCGGAGAGAGCCGCCGCGGCGCCCGCCCGCCCGCCCTGCTCCGCGTGAACCCGTCAAATAAAGACGGTTATTATCTATTATTACCCGCCGTGTCCTGCCTGTACTGTATCCAGGCAACAGAATTATCAATACGGGGCTGCCGATTCTCTCGAAGAATGCGTCAGGACCGCTGGTATGAGACTGAAGGAGGGAAAGCGTAAATGTTGGACTTTTTTTTTTTTCCTTTTTTTTTGCGAATCAGAAGCGCCAGAGACTTATGAATATTTAATTGCGTCAAATGACTGCGGTAAAATGTAAGAAACTACGCTCGTGTATTTCGCTGGAGCCGTCAAATTGGATTGTCTGGGGACGTTTTTTTCGAAGAACCTCCGCGCATGAAGCTCTAAGAGACCAGCAAGTTCTGAAAGCCAATAAAGAACCTTTTATACTCGGTGTAATTATTCCCATAATTCACTCTGGGTACGGCTGGACAACACGGTGGCGAACAGTCGGTGACTGATGAGCGGAGAATTACCATGATCTGCTCGTAACGCTTCGTCACCCGGACACCTAATGCACTCGCCGTGGCGGGACTCAGGCGAATTGCACCCCCCCCCCCCCCCCACCGCTGGTGCAGAACGACCCCCCCCTCCCTCCCCCTCCTCGCCCCCCCCCCCCCCATCTGCACTCGCCGGGCTGTGGATTTAAGGCATACATCCTCTCTCTGCAAATTCAATAAAGACACCGTCGCCCGGCCGACCGGCACAATGCCCCCGCTGCTCGACCGGCCCGGTAAATAAGATTAGGAGCAGAGAGGTTTAAATTACCCCCCCGCCCCTCTCCTCTGTGCCACCTGCCATGTACTGTCAACTCCCCCCCCCTCCCTCAAATCATTGCCCAAGGCAAGGCCCTAAAATACAGAAATGCTCACTTGGGTTGGCAGCTGTGCCAAACCCACGATGGGGGTGGGGGTGGGGGGGGGGGGGGGGGGGGGTAATAAAGGGCAGGTTCCTGGAGTTTCTCAGCCTGTTGCAGAGAGGAGAGGTGCTTAATGGCCTGCTGGTGCCAGGCCCCGTGTGGGGGGGGGGGGGGGGGCTGGGGGCTGTCGGGCAGTCGGGTTCTCCGAGCGGCTTTTTTCGCGGAAGCTGCCATCCTTCGCCCCTCTCTGTTGATTTGTGTCGCCGTGACTCAATTCTTTTGCCATCTCGTTGACCCGCACTCCTCCTGCCCTCCTTCCTACCCACCTCATCTCTCTCTCTCTCTCTCTCTCTCTCTGTTTTCGTCTACTCCACAAAATGATCTGTCATATTTCCTCACCTCGGTTTACCTCTTTGTGTGTGTGTGTGTGTTTTTTTAAAAATGAATGTCTGAGGAATCTGATGGCACAGTTCTCATAGCTGATTTTATGAGTGGCAGGCTGGTCATTCACCCGCTCTCATGATAATGGAATGGTCCGGCAGATCATTCACCCGCTCTCATGATAATGGAATGGTCCGGCAGATCATTCACCCCCACTCATGATAATGGAATCACCTGAGCAGAATGCACCACACCCACACCAAAAAAACCCCTCTCCCTTACCTAGTCCACCTGGTGGGGGGGGGGCCTCTATATGACATCTGCACACACCTCATTTCCTTGTGGCAACGGATCCGCTGTACTGTGTGTTGAGACCCACTCATATTGAAACTGCTGCATTTTGCTTTAGCGGTAGCTAAGTAGTGGCCTAACGTTGCTACACCTGTTTGTTCAGCTGTGGGTTGGGCGGTACGGTTGTGTTGGTGGAACATGGAAGATTTTAGATGGAATTTTGTCAAGATTTCATTCATTTTGCCTCTTTAATTGGGCTGAGGATGGCCTAATTTTTTATTAACCTAGCCTGTTGTATTTTTGTGGGTTCGGGCCCGGTCTTGGCAAATTTTTTCCACTTCCTGTTACTCTGTAAAGCGTCCTTTTCCCACGGCGTGCATGGCAAATTGTGGTCACTCACTCACTCACTCACGGACGACCTTTGAGTGACGTTTAGTGGGACGCATGCGCAGGTGGTGCCAGCTGAAATGCGGCTGTGGTAGTGAGTTGCGCCGTGGGTCTGGACGGTTACGTGCTTCTTTCTGACAGTGTCTCTGTTAAAGGTGGTGCACAAGTAAAAACTGAACTGAACCGAGTTTTTGCTGTAATTGCTAATCCATACGGCGTGCGTTG
>CM045885.1:1023615-1033615 GCA_025169545.1 Anguilla japonica
GCGGTGTTGGCTTTATGAATTCTTATCTCTTTGTTGTGCCTTTTCTTTTTTCTTTTTTTTTTTGCCGCTACAGAGGCTGAAACTCGAGCTCCTTTCCCCACGAGTCGTTTGTGCCTCAGCTCCGTGCCTCTCTCGCTAGTCAATGGCCACTTGAGCTAATTGCTGTTGCTATTTCAGAATGAACTGAGGAAGTCGCCGCGCTTTTTGTGCGGAAGCAATATTGTGCAGCCTGATAGCCCCGGACTTCAGTGAACTAACAAGAGAGAACGGGGGTGGGGTGGGGGGGGGGGGGGGGAAATAAAAAACATTTTCATAGTGATCAGTTTTATTTTTCCAGACAGCTATTCATTTCAGACCAAATGTACTAGAGTGGTCTGGGTCTAAAACAAAATCCATCCCTCCGTGAAAAACAATACAGGATGTCTGTTCATTGCATTGAAAATAATGGAACAACTCAGCGACTGAAACATGGTTTGCTGAACACAAAATTCGAACCCCTGCAGATTTATACTTCCACCGGTTCGACTTTAGTTTTGTCTGAGCGGAAAGCGCTTCTTTCTCTCTCTTTTGTTTTTTGTGATCCAAACTGAATTTTTTTTTGTTGAGTGGAAGGAAGCAAGCTATGAATTTTAAAGCAAGTGGTTCATGTTCAGTTTTCATAGGAATCGGGAGAGAGTGATACTTTGATCTTTTTTTGTTTTGGTTTCATAATGTACATGGGGCGACATAGATCGGGAGGTAAGAGCGGTTGTCTGGCAGTCAGAGGGTTGCCCTGAGCAAGACACCTAACCCCTAATTACTCCCAACGAGCTGATTGGTACCTTGCATGGCAGCCTTTCACCGTTGGCGTGTGAGTGTGTGTGAGTGGGTGAATGAGAGGCATCAATTGTAAAGCACTTTGGATATATAAATATATAGATAAAAGTGCTATATAAATGCAGTCCATTTACCATTTACCATTAGCAGATTGTCTGTAGCTGGCATATGCGTATGAACCCGTTTCCAACATGGTGCTTGACCTTGACGACACTGAACCTCGCTGTGGTGCTGTGCCCCTAACAGCTTCCTGCTTCTCCTTCACCGGTTAAACATCAACTTCCTTTTACTGCAAACGGCTTCCTAATGCACCATTAATGGCGCGATAAAGCTGTGTGTGTGTGTGTGTGTGAGTGGTTGTGTGTGTGTGTGTGTGTGTGTGTACGTGTGTGTGCATGCACGTGTGTACTTGTGTGTGTGCATGCGTGTGTGTGTGTGTGTGTGTATATCTGTGCTTGTGTGTGTGTGTGCGCACGAGTGTGTGCTTGTACTTGTGTTTGTGCTTGTGTGTGTGTGTGTGTGTGTGTGTGTGTGTGTTTACTTGCATGTGTACACACAGACTCTCTGTCTTGCCCTCCTTGAGTAAACTGGTTAAACCTCGCTGTGTCCGTCTTTGTGCTGAAGTCACATATTGTTTAGCCTGACATTTTTAATTGATTTGCTTTGTTCTTTGTTTGCTTTTGGTTTTGTAGAAATATTGTCGCCATGCCCTCAATCCCTGGAAAACACAAGCCCTCGCAATCACACACACGCACGCACACACACACACACGCACACACACACACACGCACGCACACACACACACACGCACACACACACACGCGCGCACACACACACGCAAGTGTCCATACATAGTGCTAAACCTCTATAGACCTAACAAACCGCAGCCTCGGCCATTATCAGCGCATCAACTCAGCCACCATAAAAAAAACACACGTGTGACCGATCCCGTTGTTTCTCCTGTCTGAATGGCTGGCGGGCGTGTGCTGATGGCCGCTATGGGCAGTGGCAGGTGAGGGAGCGGTTTTCTTCTGCTGCGACGAAGAGGAACGACCACGGCTCAGAGCACACAGCCAAAAAAAAAAAAAAAAAAAAAAAGACAGTCAAAGACATGAAAGATGGAGTGTTTGACCAGAGGGGTGCAATACATCAGCCCCAGTCAGAAGCGCTGTTGGAGCTAAGGGGCGCCAGGTGACCCCCCTAGATCAATGCGCTACCCTCCCAAGGACACAGCTGGGGGGGTTTGCAAGCGCCATGGCAACCCCAGACTCATGGCAGCCCCAGACTGAGGGATGCAAGCGTCATGGCAACCCCAGACTGAGGGATGCAAGCGTCATGGCAACCCCAGACTGAGGGATGCTAGCGTCATGGCAACCCCAGACTTGACCCATGGGCAGGTCCAGCGGGGATCCAGCGTGCTGAATAATCCAGCCGGCGCTGTGCTGGTCGTATCTCCTGCCTGCGCTGAGCTGTGCAGCACAGTCGGTCCGCAGTACTGTTCTGTCCTTCAGTGCGTCATGGTTCAGGCCTGAGAGATCATGTGACTGCCGCAAATAAATGGCCAAATCAACTCAGCGAGTTTTCAAAAGAGGGGCCTTGTCTTACCTGAGTGACTTACCTGAGCAGATTACCTGAGCGTCCAACCTGAGTGTCTTACCTGTGTGTCTTACCTGAGTGTCTTACCTGTGTGTCTTACCTGAGTGTCTTACCTGTGTGTCTTACTTGAGCATCTTACCTGAGCGGCTTACCTGAGCACCACAGCGCTGTTTGCTGCAGATGTCCCGAGATCACGTTGGAGGTGCGGATAGCTTAGTGCCACCTCACCTTTCCTGGTGCCCAAGGAAAGCCTGAGACTGCGCGTCGCATAAGAAATGATTATACATGAATCTATCAATCTGTGGAAGCGCTGTAGCATATCCCTGAAGGTCTTCTGCATATTTTATCCTGTGCTGTGGAAGGAGGAAGATAAATAGGGGAAGAGAGTGTGATAGGCGGAGTATCATGTTTTTTTCTGGAGAGTTATTAAACGCTGGTATTCATAGTGGTCTTCTCATGCTGATTTTTTTCCTGCATGGAAACCAGTCCAGGATCAGCTCACCAAAAACAGTTAATCAGACACTTTGGATGATTGTTAAACTGGGGGAAAGGAAACAGAGATCAGCGGTTCTTTATCTGACCCAGGGGTCGGGGCGTCGGTCTGCAGAGTGCGGTCCCCAAACCCGAGCGGTGCTGCGCTCACCGACCGTGACCAGAGCGCTCGTACCGACAGACCGCACCTCTGCACCGCAGACAGGAGGGCGGGCGGGCGAACGCCGGAGGCACCAAACTTCCTGCCGAGAATCGGCCATTAAAAGAGGGGGTGGGGAAAAAAAAAGACAACAACGAGCTCTTCCAAATGCCGTGTGACTCACGGTGAGCGAGTGGCGGTGAGGAGCGGCGGTGAGGAGCAGCGGCGAGGAGCGGCGGCTCGCCAGCGAAACCCGGCGAAGCGCAGTGCGCCCGAGCCGGCCTCGGGTCGGCAAAAAAACCACAGGGTCCGTCGCCACGCCGATGTCTTGCGTCAGAGAGAGGGAGGAAATGGCGCTGCGTTGCTCTGGGTGATGAACTGGTCTGACGCCGGGAGTTGGCCCCTGCTTAACCCTCTGATGAGTAGGTTTTTTTTTTTTTGGGACGTTTTCTCTTTTTTTCCCTCTCCCTAAAGTTTCAGTGAGTCAGTGTTCTAGAACTCAGAACGTTGCTTTCCGTCACCGGCAGTGACTCTGACATCAGCGTCAGAATGTTTCGTTAAGAGCATTCTGGTCAAGTGACCTTTGTGACCTCACACTTTAATGGGTCTTAGGAGAGGGGATAGCGCTGATTTCGCACGTTCACCAGGCCTGCTGTGATAGGCTAACGGTGCTACGGCACATTCACCAGGCCTGCTGTGATAGGCTTGCGATGCTACGACACGTTCACCAGGTCATCTGCGATTGGCCGGCGGTGCTGTCGATGCATGAGTGAGGAGGCAGTGTGTGGTGATAAGTGGGGGTGGTGGAAATGTATCTTTCACTGGGACTAGCCCGGGTGAGTCAGAGTGTCAGCATGGGGATGTGGTGTCAGATAATTCCGGAGAGCACCGATGAGATTGGCTGAAGAAGAAGATGGACGACACACCTAGAGAGATGTGTTTTTTTTTCTAATCCACTTCAGAGATTAACAGATGAAAGATTCCCTGGCCTTTACACATCACCCAAAATTCCAAACAAACCAGCCTCTTCGGGTCCGGAGTGACACAAACCCCAGACTGATTAATCCCCAGCTATACGTCTTCTGTCTGTAGAGCTACCATAGTCTCTCTGCGACCTTTCAGAATTAAAGTCTGATTCCCCTTTAGCCTGCTTTCAGACCGGTCACATGCCGAGTCGCAAGAGGCGCACAAAATGAATTTTTTTAAAAAATTATTATTATTAATAATAATCCAGAAATATCCTCCCCTTCCTCTCCTCCGTGAAATCAAAGAAGAGTGGCAACTAATTATCATAAAAAGCACAATTATAAATATAATTGTCACATTAAATCTGCCACACTGTTTTCCCTCATTATGAGCACAGCCGCGCAGAAGTGTGTGTGTGTAGGTGCGTGAGTGTGTGTGTGTGTGTGTGTGTGTGTGTGTGTGTGTGTGTGTGTGTGTGTGTGTGTGCCTGAGTGTGTGTGTGTGTGTGTGCGTGAGTGTGTGTGTGTGTGTGTGTGTGTGTGCATGAGTCTGTGTGTGTGTAGGTGCGTGAGTCTGTGTGTGTGTGTGTGTGTGTGCGTGTGTGTGTGTGTGTGTGTGTGTGAGTCTGTGTGTGTGTGTGTGTGTGTGAGTGAGTCTGTGTGTGAGTGTGTGTGTGTGTGCATGAGTCTGTGTGTGTGTAGGTGCGTGAGTCTGTGTGTGTGTGTGTGTGTGTGTGCATGAGTCTGTGTGTGTGTGTAGGTGCGTGAGTCTGTGTGTGTGTGTGTGTGTTAGCGGCGTTAGCACGCGGCGGCGGTGGTGGCGGTGGCGGTGGCGGTGGAGGGGGGGGGGCGTGGTTAAAGCTGGGTGAGGCATGCAGGTGCTCTCTGGCTAATGAAGGGCTTTTATAACCCAGAGAGCTCTGGGGTTACGAGGCCTGCCTCCTGTGGCAGAAGTGCGGCTGATACAGAGAATACGCAGAACATGTACTCCTGGCGGAATATGAGCTGCCATTTTGTTTTGTTTTTTAGTGGGTGGCAGTGTAGTATAACGGTTAAGGAGTTTGTCTTGTGTCCTAAAGGTCACAGGTTTGATTCCCTGGTAGGACACTGCTGTTATACCCTTGAGCAAGGTACTTAACCTGTATTGCTTCAGTACATATCCAGCTGTATAAACGGATGCAATGTAAATGCTGTGTAAAAAGTCGTGTGAATCGCTCTGTATGAGAGTGTCTGCTACATGTAAAATGCCCGTGATGTTTTTTCCTAAGCTTGAGATCCGGTGAAAACCGAAGCGCTCTCCACCAGAGACCGGCTGTCCGTTTATTTTGGTGAGCTCCGGAGCACGTCTGAGGCTAGGCTGTCCGTCGAGCATTAGGTGTCGAGAGCTTCTGTGTTTCCGTTACTGCGATGAGTGATCGCAGCACCTCGGGGAACGATGAGAGTGGATTTAAGGCTGTCGTGCCGTGTACCTATGGCATGGATGGTTTTATTTATGTGCCTTAACAAAATTCATGAGAGAGATATTTAAATGAATGACTCTGCTCTCCTGTTTGCTGTGCATAGCAGTATATATAGATGATCTTTTGTTATAGGTTGTTAACCTTTTGTGATTTTACTTTTAATGTGTTTATTATGAGTGATTTATTATATTGTATTTACCGAAATCCACTGTGCTGTGTCTTAATGTAGAGACTATAGTTTTGGTGTATACTTTAGCATTGCATAATGTTGCTTTTACTTTATTGTATAAAATATTTTATCGAAAATTGTATAAAAACTGGCACCTGGAAAATTACTGCCGATATCTGTGTTTTGCAGAACTAGAGACATAGACACGCTGCTCACTTGTCCCTGCTGCATGTAACAGTAGAGTGTCTACATTGGGTCTGCATTGCAGAACTAGTTCTAACAAATTTGTTGTTAATATCAGGGAATAACAACTCAAACTACCCATAACATTCAGTGCTGGGAATATACATTACGTATTTTACGATACTGCACCAAAAACGGCTATTATAAGAGAACATTCTTCGAGTTGGTTGTGTAGAAACTGATCACTTTGTATGTTAATAATTCATTTAAACTCCCAGGCATTTTTTTCCTCTTCTGGTCATATGCATATGCAACGTAATATCACCCTATCATCGCAGCTTGTTAATGATTGACAACTTTTGTGCCTGGATGCTGACTGGCTTTGGAAAGATGCCTCACATCCACCGATGAGAAGGTGATGAAATTTCCAATCCCCAAAACCTGGACAGGTCACTGACTTCACCGTGAACCTGTCAGTGTAATAGATTACTCATATCTTATGAACAGTTTGTGTCAGTAAAAGAGAAGGTATTTGCTAAGATTTCTAATTTTCTGTCATTATCTCATGTGAGCCCAGCGATCTCCAGAGATGATGATTATGAGATATATATTAAATTATGAAATTCCAAATTCAAGGAATATGTTATAGTATATTAAATAATATTTCAAAATGTCCTTGGTGTAATAAAAAATTTAATTTAGTAAAATTACATGCTGTACATTGTCTGGAATCTATGCCTAAAATGGAAAATGAAAATGAAAGTAATTAGGGGTAGCCAGTATTTTGTGTTTTATATTTTACCACATGGTTGAAATCTATTACTTTTGCATAAGTTTATAACTGCCATGGTGACTGCAGCCTCTCTTTCATATCGGTGTGGCAGTGTTAGGTTCAGCTAAGTTCTTATTCTCTCATGCTAATAAGTGTGCGTGTATGTTTGTGTGTGTGTTTGTGTGTGTGCCTGTGTGCGTGCATGTCTGTGTATCTGTGTGTGTGTGTGTGAGAGAGAGTGTGTGTGTGTGTATCTGTGTGTGTGTGTGTGTGTGTGTGTGTGTGTGTGTGTACATGAGAGGACGTGACTGTGAGTCAGAAGCAGCCGTAAGAGACACTTTGTACCTCCTTGCTAAACCCCACCCTCCCCTCCATCTCCCTGGCAACCAAAGGAAGCACAATGGGTACCTGTCGCCTGGCAACATTGCCTGGTATCTCCAAGGCACAGAAGTCATTGGCAGCGAGAGCCAGGAGGAAGGGGCCTTGGTGCCCAGCAGACAGGCCTCTCTGCTGGTGTGTGTAAACAGGGCCTGGGTTTCTCACGCACTGCCGCTCAAACACACACATCCCCGCACTGGGTCAGCTCACAGGGTTACGTGGGCCGCTGTGGGACAGGCAGCGCCCTGGCTGCTTTATCCTCCAAGGAGAAGCAACCAACAAGCCCCCCCCCCCCCCCCCCTCGGGAGAACGTCCTCAATTTCTGAAGTCCTTTCCTCTGGGGCAACGTGGACCAATGAGCACACTCCCATTCCAGAATGAAGGGGCTGTAGCCGCCCCCCCCCCCCCCCCCCCCCCCCCCCCCCCCGGTGTGAGGTCACAAACGTGTGATTGGAATGTTCGTGACTGAACGTTCTAATGCTGATGTAACAATCGCTGCTGGTGAGGATTGAGAGCAACAACGCAGAATGTCGAAAAAACATTACAAAAAAAGAAAAGAAAAAACAACAACTCCTCTTTAAAGGGTTAAACCTGGACATGCAGCTGTGTCCTATGACACCGTTCTGGAGCCCATCCTCATGAGCTGATTTTTCTACTTGGGTGTGAGAGTTTTTTCTCACCAACGTTTGAGTGTTTTTCCTGCCACTGAGGAGTTATTTTTTTTATTTTTTTTTTATTTTTTACCTGAATTGCCCTCTTCTGAGGGGTTCACGCCTGGGTTTTGTTCAATTTTCCATTCCGTTTCCTCAGTAAACCCCCTTTGTGACAGTGTCTCGGTACTAAGCGCTCTACAAATAAAGTGAATTGTAAAAGTGAATTGAATTCAATTGAACTGAACTGAATTGAATTGAATAGAATTGAATAGCCAGATGCTTTAGACCAGAACTGCAGGACGCCAGCAGGAAATGCAAGTGTTTACTGATTCCTCTCTCTAAAAGGGAACCCCCGAACATGACACTACAACCCGCCCCCAAACGGGACTTCCCACCAAACATTGAGCAGGATTGGGGCTGTTGAAAAAGTGGAAAGACACATTGTGTTGTGCTTTTATTTGTACAAATCTGAAAGCCAATTAGAAAAATACAACAAAGCAGCTTAGTTCGCGTTAGGAATACTTGCATGCATCACAGTATGATTTAACCCTTTAAGGTGTGAGGTCACAGATATGTGATTGGAATGTTCTTAACTGAACATTCTAATGCTGATGTCACAATCGCCGCTGGTGGGTGAAAGCGATGGAGTTCTAGAACACTAGACTTATAATTTAGAGAGAGAAAAAAAACATTCCAAAAGACCTACTCATAAAAGGGTTAGCGCCATTGTAATAGCTTGGTTTTGTCTTCAGGCGAGTGAATCGGTCCCATAGTCTGCCTCGTCAGTATTTTAAGAACCGTGAGTGAAAGCCCAGCGCTAGTGTGTTGACAGCGTGACAGAGCCGGAGGTGACTCACGTTAGGCGTGGGGGGGTTTGGGGGGGGGGGGGGGGGGGGATGCGGCAGATCGCACGAGGAACAGAAGTGAGACGCACTCTGCAGTGTTTCGGCGATCCTCGGGACCACACCTGCGTGACGCCGAGCGACGCCGTGACTTCTGCCGCGGCGTACGATGGAGCCGTGCTTCTGCACGACTGTTTCTGCTCGGCTCGAGGCTGTGAACGATGTTCACGGGCAGCCTCACAACGTAGCCCCACCGTAGCCTGTGAAACACAATGGAAAAAATGGGCAGGTCATCAACCCTGTTGCCTTCCTTCATTCATCTGACAGTGGCTAAGTGGCTGTTGATAGTGTTAGCGGGGGGTGTTGAAGTGGGGGGAATAGTGGAACCCAGTACCTAGGGCCCCAAGGCAAGGGGGGGGGGGGGGGGGGGGTCAAAAGACCTGGATTGTTTTGGGAAGGGTGCCCACAGAGGCTGCATTTGCACAGGGCGCAGAATTTCGGGCCACTCCTGTGAGTGATAGAATCGCCCCGATGCTCTCCATCAGTGTTCCGGTCCTGAGTGTCAGTGTCAGTGTCGGGGGTGCCACCGGTCTCTCGCCATCGCAGTGTCAGTGTTTACCCCTCACGCACCAACTGACTGACTGACTGACTGACTGACTGATCCACTGACCCACTGACTGACCAACTGACTGACCCACTGACAGGCTGACCGACTGTCACCCGGTGTCACGGTACGGAGCTCAGTGGTCCTCAGCATCGCCGCGGAAACCTAGGGTTCAGCCTGGAGCAGCCAATGAGAGGACCCCGGGGGGGGGAAGAGGGGTTCCAGAGCGGCCGGGTGGGAGGGGAGGGGGGGGAGGGGGATGGGACGGTGAAGAGGTCGGATGGGGGGGGGGGGGGGGGATTGTGATGGGACAGTGAAGAAGGGAACGCAGAGGAGGAGAGGAGAGGAGAGCGAGGGGCTCCTGGTCCTCCCCAGCAGGCTCACAGTTAAGGGGGCGGGGTGGGGGGGGGGAAGGGGGGACAGTGAAGAAGGGAACGCAGAGGAGGAGAGGAGTGTAGAGCGAGGGGCTCCTGGTCCTCCCCAGCAGGCTCACAGTTAACACGCTGGCGGCGGTGTCTTTGTGCTCTAGTTCCCTGCGCGGGGGAGGTGTGACACGCCACACGATGTCAGATCTGTCTCCCGGAGCCGAGCCAAGCCAAGGGGGGGCGGTTTGGGGCGGGGCAGTGACATCATGGGGGGGGGGGGGGGGTGTTGGGGTGGGGCAGTGGCATCATTGGTAGGGTGGGGGCTTGGGGCGGGGCACTGACATTGGGGGGGGGGGGGGCAGGGAAGGAAGTGGGTGGGCCTCGTCCAAAGGAGGGGGCTCAGCCTGAGTGGGAAAAGGGGCGCCCCCACCCCCCCCCAAAACTTGCGGGACCCCTTTGCCAGGTGTCAGCGCTCAGAGGCTCTGATCCGTCCCAGTCCCACTCCTCCATCGCTCCCTAATTGCTGGATGGCTCGTTTGGAAATGAGTAATTGCCACGTGTTTTTT
>CM045885.1:1038615-1098615 GCA_025169545.1 Anguilla japonica
TCTAGGAACACCGCGGAAAGGCTCGCTGAGGGCCGGACCCGAGGCTAAAGCCTGCTCCTTATTACCGTTCGGAAGCTGCGACAAGGGTGTGGTGTCTTTGCTCTTTCTTCTGCTGTCTTTCTCACTCTCTCTGGGGCTCTGACCCTGATTTCTCTCTGTCTCTTTTCTCTCTCTATCTCTCTCACACACACACATTTCAACAAAAAAAAAAAACATTCCGTTTTTTTTTTTTTGCAATGCATACTGTTTTTCTTCTTGTGAGTTTATATTATATTTTATTTTATTTCCTTTTTCTGCGAGTGGATATTTTACTATTGCTATGATATGTAAATATGGCGGTTTATTTTCTCATTTTCTTTCTTTCGTTCTGTACAATAATGAGATTTTGAAAGTCAAAAAAAGTCTCTCTCACATTCTCTCTCTCTCTCTCTCTTTCTTGTTATCTCTCAATTTTCAATTCAATTCACTTTGTTTCTTTAGCATGAAAATATATTGCATTTGTATTGTCAGAGCGTGGCGGGTGGAACATAGAACTAATAAAAGTCACGTCGTCACGTTGAGAGATAATGAAACGGACGAAGAGCAGCAACAGATCGGTATCCCAACGCGCCCTTTCTCTGGATTAACTCGGACTGCTTCTCCTTCCTCCTCGCCTCAGCGGAGCTCTCTTCCCTCTCTTCCCTCTCCTCCGTCGTCCTCCCTCTCTCCTCCTGCACCCTGTAATCAGTGCTTCCTCGGGGCCGTCCCCCCGACGTGGTTGGGCCCCTCGAGGGGACCACATGACCAGCAGTGTTCGGTGTTTACGGGGGGGGGGGGGGGGGGGCAGGTTGGCTGGGCGTCAGTAATTAGTCTGCCAAGCTGCCACACAGCCCACCACTTCTCAGCTAATAAATTGTGTGCTGTCCAACTTTGTGGTTTTTTATTTATTTATTTTTTTTACTTTCTTTTTTTAGAAACAGTAGTCAGGCATAAAAAAAAAATCTCACACATTAACGTCCCTGGCTAGTTTGTTTTTGTTTTTTTTGGGGGTTTTTTTTTAAGTCGGTTGTCCATCATTCTTTTCTTGCACGTTGCTTTTCACCACCACAGGGTTTGGCACAGGCACACCCAATATCACACCACATACGGCTGTTCTCTCTCTCTCTCCCTCTCTCTCTCTTTCTCTCTCTCTCTCTTTCTCTCTCTCTCTCTGTGTCTGGGTCTGTATTCTTTGTCTTGCTGTCTTTGCCTTTGGCGGTTGTTTGGGTTTGTTTTTTTTTTGTTGTCGTTTGGTCTGTTTTTTTTTCTTTAAGTTCTGCTATTTCTGTGTTTGAGCAATTTCCCAATAAAGGGGTTTTGAAAATCAAGCTCTCTCTCTCTCTCTCTCTCTCTCTCTGTCTCTCCCTCGCTCTCTCTCTCTTTTTCTCAGACTTGTTCTGACTGACTCTCCTCTCCTCCCCTCTCCTGTTCTCTCCTGATTCAGAACCCTGCGCATATTCCGTATAGCAGGATCAAGAAAAACACTGCAGATGTGAAATCGCTTCTGATGAGCCGATGCTAGAAGAGCAATTTGCACACAACCTGTACCGCTCGTACAAAATCCACCTGAGATTTCCTTCATGTATCACCCTTCCTGCTTTGTCTGAATTCATTGCACAGGAAGGATACAGATATTGCCTCATGCAGCCGTCTTGATTTATGTGTGTGTGTGTGTGTGTGTGTGTGTTTTTGTGTACATGTGTGTGTGACTGTCTGTGTGCTTGTGTGGGTCTGTGTGTGTGCGTTTGTGTGTGTGTGTGTGTGCGCGTGCATGTGTGTGTCTGTGTGTGCGTGTGTGTGTGGGTGTGTGCGTGCATGCATGTGTGTGTACGTGTGTGTGTACATGTGCGTGTACATGTGTGTGTCTCTGTGTACGTACGTGTGTGAGTGCATGTGTGTGTACATGTGCGTGCGCTTGCGGCTGATGGGTTTCTGCGAGGTGTACCAACACTGAAGTCTCCTGTTTTCCGAGCATCGTTTTGGGAAGCAGCAAACTGATGCCTGTAGCTACGACTGAATACAGTTGCTTTATGTTTTCATTTTAGTTCAGAAGTGTCTGGAAGGTAGAGAATGGTGCCGACGGAATTCCACAAACTGCGATAAGCTCTTATCTCACAAGCGAGCGTCCCAGCTTGAAGTTAAAGTCAAAAAACAGAATTAGACACCACTCCAAACTGAGAGGAACAGACACACAAGCACAAGAGGCGTACAGCCCTAAAGACCTGGTTTACACGAGCCAGATGTAGCTCTGATGTGAGGCGTAACTGACTGAGCTCTTCCTCCAACTGCCGTTTTTCTTGTGAGGGAAATACCAGCTGTTTCTGAACACCGAATGTAGCGATGTACTGAACACATGCGCTGCTATAACCGTGCTATAACTCGTTGGTCGAGGTCTACGGATGCTTTTAGCCCATAATGAATCGCTTTTTAACACACAGCCCTTTCTTACGGCTCGATATTGACTGAAGCAGTTCTTAAGTACCTTTCTCAGGTCCCTGGGAATCAAACTTCCAAACAATCTATTCCGCAGGCCCTCTTCCCTGATCAATATGTTGTGCTACAGTGCTGCCTGGCTAGTCCTTCAGAAACATTCATCTCTGCATAGTGAAGCATCTGTCTCTGTCTATTAACCAATGATACCACACTCTTACATACAGCTGAAGGGTGCCTCTGCAAAAATGATTTTGCTGGTTTTTCAGGTTACACTCGTGAGAATTAGGCGATATAAGCTCCTTCCAATCATCATCATTGGGTGCTTTTTAGAGGCACTTATTTTGTTGTTAGGGTAATGAGACTCATCATTCTTTACAGATGTCTTGAGTCGCCCCCCCCCTTCCCTAAACACAGGTTTCCCAGGGTCTGCTCTCCACAGAAGTGCGGGGGGGGGGGTGGCCTAGGTGCTGTTGAACTGATGAAGTCTGGCGTGTTTGTGTGTGTGTGTGTGTGTGTGTGTGTGTGTGCGTGTGTGTGTTTGTGCGTGTGTGCATGTGTGTTTGTGTGTGTGTGCGTGTGTGCATGTGTGTGTGTTTGTGCGTGTGTGTGTGTGTTTGTGTGTGTGTGTGTGTGTGTGTGCATGTGTGTGTGTTTGTGCGTGTGTGCATGTGTGTTTGTGTGTGTTTGTGTGTGTGTTTGTAGAAGTGTGTGTATGTGTGTGTGCTTGTAGAAGTGTGTGTGTGTGTGTGTGTGTGTGTGTGTTTGTAGAAGTGTGCGTGTGTGTGTGTATGTGTGTGTGCTTGTAGAAGTGTGTGTGTGTATGTGTGTGTGCGTGTATTTGTAGAAATGTGTGTGAATCTAGTGCACAAAGGAACCTAAGGCAGCTGTGCTACAGGAATTATGGGGAAAACAGGTTGACGGGTCACAGTGGGCACGCTGGGTGCCAGAAGCGCTCAGACCCGTGCCATAGAGATGGATGTGGGATATGAAGCTGGCCATGAGGTAGAAACTGTCTGAACTCGAACCCACCTTTTCAAACTCTAAGGGGGGGGGGGGGGGGGGGGGGGGGGGGGGGGGGGGGGGGGTCTGTTATCCATCATTCATGCGCACGTAGTGTTGAGCGAGTGTGTTTTATTCATCAAGGTCCAGATTGCCTGCAGCAATATAACAGAGAGAAGTCCCAAACCTCCATTCCCCCCCTCCACCCTCACCCGCCAGAACTCCCCCCCCTCCCCCCCCTCCCCCCCCGTCTGCCATATCAAAATCTGATAGATGAACTAGCAGTTCTGCGCAAACAGAACTGGGCTGGGAGAGACTCTGGGAGAAACAGAACTGGGTTTGGAGAGACTGCCCAGAATATGTATGGCATCAAAGGAGAGGGTTTGCCTACTCACTGGGAGCTGTCTGCATTGTGATAATGTATTACACAGCTGTACACACACACACCACCAGCACACGCCCACGCCCACACACACACACACACACACACACACACACATGCACACATGCGCACACACACACACCATTTCCTCCACACAGAGAAACAAGCTCTAAATGAGCTTTTTCAGTCAGGCTGATCGAGACAATGAAACGCTGCCTGGTGCATGAATAGCCTGCACTTAGCAACAGCACCCAGGTTGTGTATAAAATTGCTTCATCGAGCTTCTTCCTGTTGATGTCTTCGTGGTGCTTTTTGTGCTTCTCTTCTCTCTGAACACGCCTATTACATGCTAATTGAACATGCTAACCCCCCCCCCCCCCCAGCCCCCCGCCCCTCGCCCCCGCCCTCGTGCTTCATATGCCTCATTAACTCACACTGGTTCCTGTGTTCCAGCTTTGCTGATGAACTGCTCAAACATCCGATCGCGTTGCAGGCCCGTTTGACAATGTTCTGGCGACGCTGTTGTCCCGTCCCAAGACTTTTGGGGCCCCTAGGCAAAAAATTACTTGGGGGGGCTCTAGGTGAGAAGGCGGGGCCCTGGGTGAGAAGGCGGGGCCCTGGGCGAGAAGGCGGGGCCCTGGGCGAGAAGGCGGGGCCCTGGTCGAGAAGGCGGGGCCCTAGCTGAGACGGCGGGGCCCTGGGCGAGAAGGCGGGGCCCTGGGTGAGAAGGCGGGGCCCTGGGCGAGAAAGCGGGGCCCTGGGCGAGAAGGCGGGGCCCTGGGTGAGAAGGTGGGGCCCTGGGCGAGAAGGCGGGGCCCTGGGCCAGGAGGCGGGGCCCTGGGCGAGAAGGCGGGGCCCTGGGCGAGAAGGCGGGGCCCTGGGCGAGAAGGCGGGGCCCTGGGCGAGAAGGCGGGGCCCTGGGTGAGAAGGCGGGGTCCTGGGTGCAGTGCCTGATCTTCCCAGCAGGAGGGACAGCTCTGCATGAGTGGAAACTGTTCTCAGAATACCTCGGTGTTTGCAGGAGAAAAATATTTACTTGCATAGCTTAGAAAGCCTTTGAAAGATTCTCTACCCTTCAGTGTTGCCTGTTTGCTTTTATCCGACAGCAAACATTCCTGGCTTTCTTCTCTGAGTGTTTTGTGCGGAGCTCATAAAAAGGACACTTATTGTTGATTTCTGGAAAAACGGTCAATACTCGCACTTACTCATGTGATTTCAAATCTTTCATTTTTTTTTCAAATCGTAAATGTTTTGGCTGGATGCCCCGAGCACAGGAAACGCTCCAATCCCTGGGTGCTGCGGTGCTTAGCGTGTCATAGCTCACACGCTCCCTGGGTTCACAAAAAGGCCTGATTGGAAGCACTGCCCCTCTAATGCCCCTAATGCCCCTCTAATGCCCCTCGGTGTCGGACAGAAAACGTCGTCTGTTTGCCGGCTACAAAAAAAACGGAAGTACAAATGGCCTGTTCATTACAGCCGAGAGCAAATAAATCAGCAAATATCCGCTTTTCTCAGAACGGGGAGCTGAAAGCATACGGCCCCCCCCCTCTCACGCCCCCCGCCCCCCCCCCCCCCCCCCCCCCCCCACAGAAATGAAACATCCTTTTTTTTTTCTAAAGTTTTCATTTACAATTCATAACGTGTATAAATCATGGAGCATAAAATATTTAAGGCCTGCATTAAATGCACGTTTCTCACGTACAGTACTGTTTTCCAAACGACATGGTAATAACGTTACCCTTGGATACGTGTAATTCAAATCAGACTGGCAGAAAAAGTCTTATTAAATGATAGACTGTAATTTGAGTACGGAGCTGATGTGTCACTTTGGATCTTCTGTGTGCTCGCCGCACGGCGTTTGCATGTGAGCGCGGACTTTGGAAAGCTGGTAATTACCGTGTTGGCGTCAAGGCAACGCTTCGGAATGCAGTCCTGCTATGAATGCTTAGTAGAGCTCGAAGCATGTTTAACACGTTACACTGCAAACACATTTTTGCCGTACAAGGTTGCTCAACACGATACCAAAGTGCAGAGCAGATCAATATAGTAAGCATAACTCTTATAATAAGGTAAATTGTTTGACTGATCACTACACAGCAGTGAAAGTGTATTACAGTATTCACACCCTACCAAATGGACAGGGTAAGGTTGTACTTGTACAGGGAGAATGTATGTGTGGCATTAGAAGTACACTTATTATCTAACAGGTTGCAGGTTTGAATCCCTGGTAGGGCACTGTAGCAAGATACTTAGCAGGCGGCAGTGTAGTATAATGGGTAGGTCACAGGTTCAATTGTACCTTTGAGAATGGTACTTAACCTGGAGTGTATATCCAGCTGTATGAATGGAAACTATATTTTTTTAAATGAAAAAAGCTGTGTAAGTCACTCTGAATGCCCATACTGTACAGTAGTGTAATGGAAGTAAGTACCTTGAAGTAAGTAAGAATCTTGTACTCTGTATTTGTTACACACTTTCTTCTCTGGCAGTGCAGGGTAGCTTGTGCTGTGTGAGTTGTCTGCTCTGATATATGGTGCAGTGTGCGTCAGTCACTTTTGTAAAATGGTTTTCCAGTCCGTACCCTGTGGAAAGATCAAATCAAAAAGTCTGGGGAGTGACGTAGATCAGTCAACTGTATACGGGTAAGTGATACTGAAAATATATGTTTGAAAGTTTTCCTTTCATTAAAAGATGAAGGAAAATCTTGCTCAAACGCTGTAAATTAATGGAATGCCATGACTCATTCATGTATAATTTCATATATAAATTTAATTTGGAGTCAGCCGGAACATTTTGCAATTGCATTAGCTACTCTTCAATAACCTGCGTATCGCTCCTTCTGGTGTACGTGCATATTAATCTCCGAAAGGTCGCTCACCATTGCCTTTATTCCCACCTTTTGAGTATTGTGCTTTCAGAAAGGTTCCACCCCACATTAATTATTAATTATGTTTTGCTTCGCTGTGCTGCGAAGTTCTCTCTATAATGTCAAATTTTTGTGTTGCGAGGTCAAATTACCTCTACAATGTCGAATTCTCGGTAATGTCCAAAAATGCTAAAACCGAAAAAAGTATTTTGATCTCTTTGGAATTATTTTCTAAACAAAAAACTGATGAGTATTCGTGCAGATGTGTGTTGTTGTAACACACCCTTTGTGTTCTATGGTTCTCTATTTTGCAAAAAAAAAAAAAATCCCAGATTTGTAATTATTCCTAGACCTATAATTAGGCTTGGGCTTAGAATTGGGGTTTGGGTTTAGGATTAGGGTTAGAGTTAGCAAAATTATTAGCATTGGGGTGTCGGCACATTTAGGGTTGCGTTCAGGAGTGAGGGAAAGGGTTAGCCTTTGAATTCCTAAATTATTTCACTTAAGGGTCTATGGCCTTGTGTGTTTTGTTACTGTTTATTTTCAGTGAAATTATTTTTTTAAAATAAATCACTTTAATCAGATTTTCTAGTATTTCCTTTGTTGAATTGATGGTACTTAGTTTGTTTTTCATCCTAATTTCATTTTAAGGCTTAATTTTTAATAGAAATACCCCATATTTGAGATGACTCATAGGCATGTATGTTGAGGCACTTGGGAGAGGGTTAGAGTGACCCGTAGTAATCTCTTTTTAATGAATTCCGTGTATAGCATGGAAAAAAACCTGAAGTGTGTCAGCGCAGAACTCAAACACATGGTCCTCCATTCAACACGGTTCCACAGTGTTTATCTGCAGTGGAAGGGTATAATCAATCAGCTTATAATTTCATGCAGAGTTTGAAAATATAAGTCCTGCCATGCGTCTCTTCCCGTTAGAAACTCAGCAAGGTGATTTCGCTGATGTGTGGGTGCCGCGGTGGTACAGCGGTTAGCGCTGTCGGTCCCGGGTTCGAATCCCGGCCTGGGCCTTCTGTGTGGAGTTTACACGTTCTCCTCATGGCACATGTGAGCTTCCTCCAGGTACTCCAGGTTGCCCCCCTGCAGTCCAATGACAAGCAGGTTAGGCTCCTTTAAGGGGGGGGGGGGTGGGGGGTGTGGGGGCAGCAGACATTAACGGGGCGTTGAGTTTAGATGAGGCGGACTTCTCTATATAAATAAAGGTTAATGAAGTAAAAAAAAAAACCTCCTGGCTGAAGAATTGTGCTAATTAGCAAAACCAGGTGACTGGAGCAATTTACTGAGGGGGGGGGGGGGGGGAGTGCTTTTTACTTCCAGGCTTTTGGGCTTTCCAGCTCCGGTTTCACCCAGATCCAGGTAACGCGCGGCTCGGTCTGAAGCGTCCGCTCTCAGGAATTTGGGTTCTTTTTGGGCTTAGCGCGGGAAAGTCTAACGTGCAGAAAAAGCTCCTGTGCAATCCCTCCAGGAAGCGCTGCATGTCTGAGCACCCGATTCCCTCGCGCCTCCAGGTTCACAGCATTTTATTTTTTTTTTAAAAATTTAAACAAAAAAGAAAATTCAGCGGTTGGGTGCTCAATTCAGCATCCCTGCAGCTCAGCGAGACATCGCCCCGGCACACAAACAAAACGTAACGCAGAATGCCAATGAGAGAGCGTCTTACGGAAAAGGCCGATAAAATTTTTAAAAAACGCTCTCTCTTTTTTGGCTGGACCGCAACAGCGGGGCCAGCCCTACAAACGCGAATGTCTGTGACTGTGAGTGACTGAGTGACTGAGTGATGAAGTCACACCATTGGTCGGCCGGATCACGTGTGCCAGGTCCAGCCGTACGCCAGGTTTTGACCTGGTCTTTTCTGATCTTCTGTCTGCCGTCAGCGTTGTTTTGCGTTGGTTGTTTTTTCCGCCGGCAGCAGCGCCGGTCTGATTGTAGTGGCCGGGCGCTGATGCAGCTATGAAGCGTGTGATTGGGGGAAATCAGCCTCTCTGCATCTCGCTGCCCAGCAGCTCAGCTGAGAGGAGCTGTCGGCGAGATCGTGTTAGCGGTGATGCATTTCTGCACTGCCGGTGGAACGGTAAGAGGCCAGAGGGCCCGGCAGGAAGTGTGTGGGCCTGTGATTACTGGAAACTCATCTGGGGTGGGGGGCACTATGACCAGAAAGGAAGGCACTGTATTGCTCTCTCTCTCACACACATTCTCTCTCTCTCTCTCTCTCTCACACACATCTCTCTTTCTCTCTCTCTCTCTCATTCTCTCTCCTCTCACTAACACACACACAATCTCTTCACACTGACCCTCTGTCACTCGCTCTCACTCACACATTACATTACAGGCATTTAGCCGATGCTCTTATCCAACATTCTACATAGCATTTACATTGCACCCATTTACACAGCTGGATATATACTGAAGCAATGCAGGTTAAGTACACACATATACACACACACACACACACACACACACACCCTGTGATAGGAAGGGAAGCTGAGGAGAGGATAGGCGAATATCGGTCCGCCAGGGTGTGAAATGAGAGAGGCCTTCGCCGGTTTCGCTCGACCGCTGCATCACCTGAGCATGTTTTCCTGCGACGCGGTTCGCCGCCGCTGCTGCTAGGACAGGATTGGACGCGGTCGCTAGAGAAGGGGGGGGGGGGATGAGGCTTCAGTGAAACCAAAAATGTTGTGGTTCATTATGCAACCCTCTGTGGTTGATGGGAAAAGAGTCAAGGCCCCCTGACTGAGTTCCTTTTGCCCGACAAAGAACCCTTGAATTAGACAAGGTTCCTCTACAACTGGGCTTCTCCACCCTGTTCCTGCAGATCTACCATCCTGTGCATTTTCATTTCAACCCTAATTTGGCACACCTGATTCTATTATTTAGCAGCTCAGTGAGATCTCTAGCTGTAGAATGAGCTGTGCTTTCTTAGGGTTTGGGTGAAACCCTACAGGATGGTAGATCTCCAGGAACAGGGTTGGGCGGCCCTGCTGTAGCTGCTGAACGAGGTGTGGCTTTGTTTGGGTTACAGTGAGAACCCGCAGGACGGTAGATCTCCAGGAGCAGGGTTGGGCGGCCCGGCTCTACGGAGAGAGAGGAGTCTCGCGGAACCCGTTTCTTCTGAGAGCGCGTTTGGCCGTTCGTTCTGAGCGTTTGGTTTGTTCCCCGAGTCGGGCCGGCGGTGCGATGAAAGGAGGCGTCTCTCACAGGCTGCGTTCGCTCGGCCCCTCGTCCGCGTTAATCACCTCCCGCTCCTCACGACGCGCTCAAACGAAGCGTACCTGATGCTCTGTCTCCTCCGCTTTCTCGCTCTGTCTCTCTCTCGCTCCCTCTCTCCACACCTCGCCCTGCTTCTCTCTCTCTCTGTCTCTCTCTCTCTCTCTGTCTCTTTTTTTTCTCTCACGGAGGGGTCGAGTCGATATTCGCGGGACGGCTCCCGAATCACGGCGCATGACCACGCTTCTCCTTCAAAGATTCTGTTACGGCCTCTTTTCTTCCTTCTCTTTTTTCTTCTTTTTTCTTCTCTTTTTTTTTTCTGTTCCCTTTCCTGCCCTCCTGCCTCACTTAATGATGTCACTTGAGGGCCTAAAAAAAAAAATGAACGTGGCTGCAGATCAGAATTTTCTTTTTCTTTTCTCACACCCATCCCCATCCCTATTCAGCGCGGTCTGCCCATGAAATATTAAACAAACCCCCCCCCCCCCCCCCCCCCCCCCCCACCCCCCCGCCCCCCCCCCCCCCCCCCCCCGGACCAGGAATTGATCACCGAATGGACTCCAGCTCGTACGTGTGCATCGGAGAAGAAAAAGCGATAAATAAACGGTTTGCTCCGCGCCGTCCGCTCTTATGGCCCCCGGGCCCGTGTTCCGCGGCGTCCGCGCCCGGCGCCCGTCCGGGACGGCTGCCAGCGCGCGCCGGGTTTCCTTCCGGAAGGTTCCGTCCCTCCTCCCGCCCTCCCGCTCCTCCTGCTCCGTGGCGTTCCCCGAGGCGTGACCCGGAGCGCCCAGCCGAGGAGATGCAGACCGAACGTGTGTGTGCGTTTTTTTTTTTTGTGTGTGTCGTTGTCAGAAGCGTTTGTCTAATTAGCCGAGGCAACTGCAACTGCCCAGCGGTCCGTGACCGTCCGAGAAAGTTTGGACTTCTTTAAAAAGTTTAATTTCTTCTGAAAGAGGGAGAAAAAGAAAAGCAGAGATGCCCTTCTGATCTTTAATTAATGCTCGGTTCTGTCCTCCCCCCCTCTCCGCTGCTCTCCGCTGATTTTCACGTCTGGTTTTGTGATTAATTAGCGCGGTCGTGTAGCGCAGCCGCAAGACCTGGTGTTTGTGCGAGGTCCCGGGCGCCTGCGCTGTGCTGCGCTAGCTCCCGGCTGAAAGCCCCCTGCGGACGACCCGGGGACTTCAGCGACGAAATAAATGACACCCACTGCTACTCCAGCGATTTCCAAATCCAAGCAGGTTGCGAAAATGTAATTTACTGTTTTTTTTTTTGCAATGGTGGGCTTTGGAGCCGCAGAATTGCAGGATTACATTTCTCTGTGCCCAAGAGAAAAGTGCTTAACCTGATTGTTTGAGTAAATAGTAAATTTTGAGCCGCCTAAGAGGATTATGTCTAATAAAAAATTAGAGCGAATGTAAGTCGCTCTGGATGAGAGTCTTTGATAAGACAATTAACAATGTAATGTCATGTTGTGCTTTGTTGTCTGAACAGACACCCCCCCCCCCCGCCCCTCCAACACACACACACACACACACTCACTCACACACACATGCACGCACACACAAACACCTACACACACGCACACACACTCTCTCTCACACACACATGGAACGCACACACAAACACCGACACACACGCACGCACGCACTCTCTCTCAACTCACTCTCACACGCAACACGCGCACACACACACACTCTCACACACACACACACTCTCTCTCTCACACATACACACACACACACACACACACTCTCTCTCTCACACACACACACACGCACACACACACACACACACACTCTCTCACACACACACACACTGAGACACTCACACCCTCACACATACACACACACACACTGTCTCACACACTCACTCACTCACTCACACACAAGTACACACACACCCCCACACACACACCCCCTCACACACCCTCGTATTGACCCCTCTCTCTCTCTCTCTCTCCCCCCCTGACAGACAGTAACTTCGTGCTGGGGAACGCCCAGGTGCAGTCGCTCTACCCGATCGTGTACTGCTCGGACGGCTTCTGCGAGCTGACCGGCTACGCGCGGGCCGAGCTCATGCAGAAGAGCTGCGCGTGTCACTTCCTGTACGGCCCGGAGACCAGCGACCGGCACACCGCCCAGATCCAGGGGGCGCTGGACGACCGCAGGGAGTTCAAGACCGAGCTGGTCTTCTACAAGAAGGGAGGTGAGCGAGCTCCAGCCTGTCATAGCCGTAGAAAGTGCCAGTAATCTTGTGATGGAAATTGGAATCGGACCGTAAGGATCAATGCCGTAAGTGTGTATATGCAGGTGACAGCAGGTAGGCCTAAGGTCTAAACAGTTTTGGGCAATCTTCTAGGTCTGTAGCAGCGCTGCAACAAAAACTGGCTCCACTTTCTAAGCTATAATGTGTTGAGTGTAGTGTGCTCCTGAAGGCTGAACATTAAATTGTCAGCTGAACACAAGTTGTGAGTAGAGAGGGAGAGAGAGAGAGAGCGGTAGTGGAGAGAGAGAAGAGAGGAAGGAGGGAGCAATAAACGGAGAGTGGAGAGGATTTCAGAAAGGAGATTGAAAGAGGGATGATGGAAAGGAAGAAGGGGCACTTGAAAAGGTGGAGAAAGAGAGTTGGAGGCGCTCTACGATCAGACAGGCGGAGTAAGAGCAGAGCTACATGCACTGATTCAGCCGTCTTTTTCACCAGCGTTACAGGAAGCATGAAGCAACTGGGCGGGCACGTACACTCCCATCCTCTCTGAATGCACGTTAGAGGGAACCGTTACAGGGTTAATCTCATTTAAATATCACACGGAGGGACCCAGGAGGGACCGAAGCAGGTGTTTAATTTGAGGTCCATTGCTCTCGATTTGTCCGCCTAACAACCCTGCAATTCATTTGTGTCCCCTGTAGGGGACGTGCGTCCCAGGGTTTAAATCTCAAGAGCCACATTGCAGGGTTAGGACGTATAATAATACATAAAATAAATTATATAAAAAATAAATATTTTCACCATGACGTGTTTTTGTCATCCATGGCACTTGTATTATGTGTGAAAAATATTTAAACTTTTTTTCTGCCGCTTCTTGTGTGCGTGTGTAAGCGTGCATAAGCACCGTGAAGTTCCCACGACTCTTCCTTTCTTAGAGGACCAGAACTCTGCGGAGAACCTCATTTCAATTTTTAATGCTTCAATCACATTAGAGATTCAGAGCGCGGGTTGCTTTGGGATTTTTTTTTTTTTTTTGAGGCCCCTTTCATTTCAAGAGCAATTCCACAGTGCGAGGAAATGTTAATTATTTAATAACCAATTATTAGCGGCTACTGATAAGGAATGGCTGTTTGTTGAACAGTCCGTGCTCCTCCTTTGCGTCTCTGAAGGGAATTAAATTTTTTTCCCCTCCGCGTGACGCTTCGTTCAGTTGGGACCCAGTCGCCTGAGAGGTGCCAATCGAGCATCAAGTCCAGTCAAGTCATTCAAATTTATATTGCACCTTTTCTGACCGAGTCAGCACAAAGTGCTTAACAGACATTGACATGTATGTACACACAGGCAGAGAAATACCCATGTGCACACATGAGTATAGTAAAAGAAAAAACAATTTATTGTGGTTTAAAATAGGTAAACCGCGTTTGAGGGAAGTGTCTGAACGAAAGGTCTCCCTGACTTTCACGGTATTTTCCAGTCTTTCGCGGTCTCTCTCTCTCTCCCCCTCTCTCCCTCTCTCTCTCTCTCTCTCTCTCCTCTCTCATCCCCTCTCTCTCTCTCTCTCTCCTCTCTCTCCTCTCTCTCTCTCTCTCTCTCTCTCTCCCCTCTCTCTCCTGGGTTCTCCTCGTTTGCTCTCCCCTCCCCGGCTCATCTGCACGCAGGGGGGGCGTCCGTCCCGCTCCGGGGCGCTCCGAGTGTTTTTCCGAAAACCCAGCGCAGGGAGGGTCGCATCCGAAGCCCGCCGGGCCTCGGCGCGCGAGTCCAGCTTGCGGCTGTCGCCACGTACGGGAAACGTTTTTCCGGAATGTTTAATAGGGGCCGGGGCTATTCATGGAAGGGGCTGGGAAGTACAGCCCCCCCACCCCAAATCCCCCCCCCCCCCCCGTCCACCCCCACGCCAACAAAAGGCAGGCAATTGTCTTGTCCGCAGTTCAAAACATACTTTTTTCTCTCTCTCTCTCCCCTTTCCTGATTCCCCCCCCCATCAAAGTCAAAGTCTCTCTCTCTCTCTTTCACATCTACACATCTACAGCATATACTACACAACACAACACACCCCTCTCTCTCTAGAGTAAATGAGAGTTTTTACTTTAGTTTGGCCATCCTGGCTGTTGAGCATCTATCCAGTCCTCCTTTATGTAGCTGGCTTGAAGCGTGTTGGGCATCTTCTTTCTCACCCCTCCCTCTCCCTCTCCTCTCTCTCTCTTTCTCTCTCTCTCTCTCTCTCTCTCTCTTTCTCTCTATCTCTCTCCCTCCCTCACTCTCTCTCTTTCCTCTCTCTCTCTCCCTCCTCTCTTTACTCCCTCCTCTTTCTCTCCTTCTCCTCCTCTCCCTGTTCCTCTCTCTCTCTCTCTCTCTCTCTCTCTCTCTCTCTCTCACTCACACACTCCTACACAATGTAATCAGTATCAGACAGGGAGCGGGTCAGGCCACCATCGCAGCACAGACACCCGGCGGCGTCCAATCAGCCGCCCTCGTTAAAGCCCCGCCCACAGCCTGGCGACTGAAGGGGCTCTCGCTGCTGGGCACCCGGGGCGGAGTCTCCGCCCGCCCGGGTCTGGACGTCTGGGTCTGGAGATGCTGCCGCCTTTCGATTGCTTTTGCTTTTTCGGTTGCTTTTGTGAAAAGTAGTTCCGCTCCAGGTAGGCTGGCGGTATGGAAGGCGATGTTACACGCTCGGGGTTTTCATGCTGGTTCACGCTGCTGTGTGCATCAATGCGCATATTTTTCAGTCACACAAACAGCCTAAACACAGCGCCTGGCTACTGCTATATATATATATATATATATATATATATATATATATATATATATATATATAAAATGCCTGTGAGTCATGGCTTCTGTCGGCTGGCCTGTTCACGACAGCATCGAATGCGTGTCAATGCGCAGAACCTGACTTACTGAAAACAGTCCCCATCAAAATGAATGGTTTGCTCTGTTGTGAACCAAATCTGGTAAAAAAAAAAAATATTTTTTAAAACTACACTGACTATGTTTTTTGTGATGATAGGTTGCCTTTTCTGAAAGTGAAATGATGTCTTGCTGAGCCGTATGTAATGGCTTCAGCACCCGACTGAAATGAATGTCTTCACGGTTGAATTCAAAATGGGGCAGGAAAATGTCAAAAAGCACTTAGAGTTGGTTTTGGATTTGGTATTTTCGTAGGACATGTTGACGATACGGAGAATCTGCGGTGTTACACAGCGTGCAGCCCAGGCTCCAGTGCGGCCACCTTTCATTTCATCCCTTTAGAGGTGTGAGGTCACAATTATGTGATTAGAATGTTCTCAGCTGAACATTCTAATGCTGATGTCACAATCACCCCTGGTGACTGAAAGCAACGGAGTTCTAGAACACCGACTTAGAATGTTGAAAAAAAAAAAAAACAGCGTTCCAGAAACCCTAATCGTCACAGGGCTGACCCTTCCACTGCCTGAGTCAGGCTTACAGTCTGTGGCTCTTGCGTGTGTGACCTCACATCCTCCCCGAAAACTGCGAGAGTGTTTGTGTTGTCGTTACGTGCCCAACAGGGAGGAGACGTACCGAGACGTTGTTTTTAATTAGGCGTGCTCTACCTAAGCCCAGTCTGACGATGGCGGCGCACTTCACCGCGTCTGTGCTGCAGGAGCCCTCCTCTCCCTCCTCTGACAGCAGAGACGGAGCGTGTGTGCATTCTCACGTTAACCCCGGAGAGCTCTTGTCACGTATCAGACTCCTGTCTCTTTCAAAAACATCATCGCCCTCTTCTGTTTGGTGGAGGGGGAAGGCGGTGGCGGCGGCGGCCTCCGATCGGGCTGCTCAGATCGTGCGTGCGTGCGAGGCGCGGGTTTGGGCTGAGGCGCGGGCTCAGAAGCGGACGCCTCTCAGCAGAGAGACGGATCCGTCTGAAACGGGCCCCCAGGACCGCTGGGAGCTCGCTCTCGCTCCCGCTCTCGCTCTCGCTCTCGCTCTCGCTCCCTCTGTTCTTCGGGTCGCTTCAGTTCCACAGCGCGTTCCTCAGAACCGGGTCTGGCTGAGCTTCTCTGTGCCGTCGGCTTATTGAGAGGTAATCTCAGGACTGAGACTGCCTTTAATGTCCGTTTTTTTTTTTTTTTTGGGCATTAAAAAGTTCCTTTTGTGGGATTGACGCATAAACTGAAAGACACGAAGCCTGAAACAAAAGAACGTAATTAAAATCGTGGCCAGTCAAAGCGTCATTATCAGCTGGGCCATCGTAGACTTAGAGTAAAATTACTAGCCGCTTATTCCTGGGCAGGGTTGCGGGGGGGGGGGGGGGGGGGTGCTGGAGGCTATCCCAGCATGCAATGCATTGGGTGAGAGGCAGGAGTACACCCTGGGCAGGTCACTGATCCATCGCAGGGCACACACACCATTCACTCACACGCTCACACCTATGGGCGATTTAGAGTCTCCAGTTTATAGAGCCTACCTGCATGTCTTTGGACTGTGGGAGGAAAACCAGAGGTAAAATTACTAAACTGCATTAAAAGTAGTTTAATGCACTGAAATGACTGGTAGGATTAAATAATACCTGCACAAACACATGCTCACACAGAGGGGCCTGAATCTCTCACAGAGTGACACACCTGCATTAGCAGAAATTCCAGCCCGGGAACGCTGTTAAACGTGTGCTGCCCGTAGCACACTTAATGGGAACGGTCTGTCGTGATCCCTCTGCATACTGATGCACACATGTGGAGCCCTGAACGGTTGTTTTTTTTTTTTTTTTTTTTTCTGTGTTTCCAATTTTACAGAAATGGTGCTCTTGCCCCTCTGAGAATTCAGTGTTATTTGCAGTGATTGTTTTCAATCTTGGAAGACGACTTGAGCGGATGTCAGCGCATTGGACATTTTCTTTGGAGATTAGTCTGTGAAGCTGTCTATGATTCTGTGTGTGTGTGTGTCTGTGTGTGTGTCTGTGTCTGTGCGTGTGTGTGTGTGTGTGTGTGTGTGTGTGGCAGGTACCCAGTTCTGGTGTCTGCTGGACATTGTCCCCATCAAGAATGAAAAGGGGGAGGTGGTGCTCTTCCTGGTGTCCCACAAGGACATCACCGACAACAAGAAGGACCGGGACGCCGACCAGGTACCGGAGACAGGTGAGTCACGTTCCAGGGGGGAGGGGCAAAGGGAGGGGCTTAGAGGCTGATGAGTCACGGCTCCAAACTGGCGCAGGACGTCCCGTTTGCCTGACGCACGCTTCCTCCATTCCTCCGTCCTTCGTGCCTCATCCTTGCACTCTTCCTCGCATCCTCCGTTGGGCGGAGCTAAGGAGAGAGGAAAGGAAGGGAGGAAGAGATGCAAGGAGTGAAAATAAGCACCTGCAATGAACCCTATGACACTACAATTGCACATCACTTATGTAGCAATACAGTCTGAGCAGGATATTTTCCCACTTACCTTACATTTAGTACATTTACATTCGTGGACCCTCAAATAAATCCACGAGTTTATTACTAATTACTGTTCAACCGATGTTCCCTACAGTTTGTATCGACCTGGCATTGGCACAAGTGTGGTACCTGAGCGTGTCCCAAAATAATAATACATTTTATTGCATTTTTTTCTGTATGTGTGTTGCGTTGGGTTTGTTATGGCCTAATTCTTCAAAAGAACAGTTTGTGCTTCAGCAAAGCAATTGATCCGCCTTCAGCAGAAAGAGATCGTTGGGCCTCGTTCGCAAAACGTGTACGATCACATTTGACTGTAAACTGTGTGTCAGAACATTTCCAGGAACATTTTGGCACTCACAATTTTTTTGTATTTGTATTTGATCCTGGTTGTTTCCTTATGCTAATCACACAAACAGGAATCTGCATAAAATTTACAAACTGTCAGCATTCATCATCTCACACACACCTGGGATATGCACAAAAACCAAGGTCTGCGCGTGTTGTGAATCCCATATTGATTTTTCACAGGAACATTTTTAAGAACAAAAGTAAGAATTATTAAAGAAAAGTTTTGTGAATGAGGCCCACTGTGTGATTTCCCAGCAGCATGTTTGAGTTTAAGGACAGAAGCCACACGACGGGTCTGTGGAGAAGCAGCTTTTTTGGAATAGTTTTTAACTGCTAAGAAACCAGATTTGTGTGATGCGTTATAATCCCAAGAAATCAAATCCCAAATATAGAGCAGTTCTCAGAAAGAGTCTTTGCAGAGGGAGTTTGCTTGAGATTGTTCATGGTGGGCGCACCGGATTTCCATATAGATACAAATGCCCCTGTCTGTTTGCTCTGTTCAGGGGTCCGGGGACTTTGTTGTGTTTTGATTGTGCGCGACAGAGTTTGCACAGACACTGGCATCGTTCCATGAAGCTCGGCTCTGCGGAGGGCCAGTGGCTTTGCCTGATTACTGTCTCCAGTACTGTTTAATGTGTGTGTGTGTGTGTTGCTATGGGGTAGCCATGCACCACAGCCAATGGGGTTACAGCACAGTCACTGGGGTTACGCTGTAGCCAATGGGGTTACAGCATAGCCAATGGCGTTACACCATGGTCACTGGGGTTACCCTGTGATCTCTAGGGTTACAGCGCAGTCAGTGGTGTTCACACCGTGGTCTCTGTGGTATACTCTATGGTGCATTTACATCTGGGCTGGACTGTGATGCCTAAATACAGACACAGGGATGGAGGAAGAGGGACAAAGGGACACTTCAGTCACACCAAAAAAAAGAATGACAGTCTTTATTTCAGTCTTTAAGGCTTGGCAGTGCAAACGCATCCGTCCCGCCAGACAAGCTGCTAAAATTGAGCCTAAATTCAGAGGCCGATGAGTCATCGCAGAGCAAAACAGATATGGGGTATTAGAAAGTAAAGCGTGTATCTTCCCTCTCCTCTTGCCCCCCCCTCCCTCCTCCCCCCCCCAGATGAGGAGACCGGGCTGGAGGTGCACCGGGTCACCCGCCCCCCCGGGTTCAACGCCAACCGGCGTCGCAGCCGGGCCGTCCTGTACCACCTGTCGGGACACCTGCAGAAGCAGGACAAGAGCAAGCTCAAGATCAACAACGTGAGTGAGCGCCGCACCGGCCTCTCTCACCCGAAACCCCACACCGTCCTGCGTACACCTGTGAGCCCATACACTACCATCCCACACCTGCGTACACCTGTGCAGCCCAGCTCACACACCACCATCCCACACCTGCATACACCTGTGTGCCTGTGAGCTCACACACCAACACCCCACACCTGCGTACACCTGTGCGTCTGTGAGCTCATACACCAACACCCCACACCTGCATATACCTGTGAGCTCACACACCAACACCCCACACCTGCATACACCTGTGAGCTCACACACCAACACCCCACACCTGCGTACACCTGTGTGCCTGCGTACCTGTGAGCTCACACAACAACACCCCACACCTGCGCACACCTGTGCGTCTGTGAGCTCATACACCAACACCCCACACCTGCATATACCTGTGAGCTCACACACCAACACCCCACACCTGCATACACCTGTGAGCTCACACACCAACACCCCACACCTGCGTACACCTGTGCACCTGTGAGCTCACACACCAACACCCTCACCTGCGTATACCTGTGCGTCTGTGAGCTCACACACCAACACCCCACACCTGCGTACACCTGTGTGCCTGTGAGCCCACACACCAACACCCCACACCTGCGTACACCTGTGCGTCTGTGAGCTCACACACCACCATCCCACACCCGCGTACACCTGTGAGCTCACACACCAACACCCCACACCTGCGTACACCTGTGTGCCTGTGTACCTGTGAGCTCATACACCAACACCCCACACCTGCGCACACCTGTGTGTGTACCTGTGAGCTCACACACAAAAACCTCACACCTGCGTACACCTGTGTGCCTGTGTGCCTGTGAGCTCACACACCAACACCCCACCTGCGTATACCTGTGCGTCTGTGAGCTCAAACACCAACACTCCTCACCTGCGCACACCTGCTTACACCTGTGAGCCTGTGAGCCTGTGTGCCTGTGAGCTCACATACCAACACCCCACACCTGCGTACACCTGTCCACACGTGAGCTCACGTGCCACTTGGGACAAGTCTACATGACAGCACCTCACACCTACACAGAAACCTGCAGAGGTGTAGCACACAAATCTGGGTCCTGTTCTAACGCAGTCTGTGTGGGCCGCCTTTCCAAAGCAGACATTCAGCCCGGGCCTTCTGAAGGGTACAAGAGCCTCTTCAAAGGAGCCAGACCGTCTGTCTGAGAGAGCGAGCGCTCAGATCTGATGCTGTGCTCTGTGCGCTCTGGCCACGCGTGCTCATTTAATGCCATTTTAGAGCCATCCGAGGTGAAGGTGACCTTTCAGATCGGCATGTTCAGCTCCGCACAGAGCACGCTTTCGTGTGTCAGAGTGTGAGTCCTTTCGACACGGACGTTTGGAGATAACGCCCGGGGCTGGACCCGGCTAATGAGATTTCACTGATCAATGCAGCCACCGGCGCCTTTCTGCGGCGGTGGGGGGGGGTCAAAGGTCACGGCTCACAGGCGACCTGCCTCACGTTCGCATTACCTATGAGCGCGCGCATCGATCGTCACGGCGATGGAAAGGCTTCTCGGCGCAGGGCGACCTTTTCAGAAAGTCGCTGATGCGTTAAAAAAAAAAAAAAAAGCCCTTCTGCCGGCTGCCACGGCGTGTACGTGTCCCAGAATGCAGTGGGTCGTGAGTCCCGTGCGTGCTCTCGCCGCCTTCGCACACGCGCGCGTGTCTGTGTGTGTGTGTGTGTGTGTGCGTGCGTGTGTGTGTGTGTGTGCGTGCGCTCGTGTGTTTCACACACGTCCCCCGCCGTGGTTTCCCCCCCCCCCCCCCCCCCCCCGGGCGCAGAACATGTTCGGGGAGAAGCCGCCCATCCCGGAGTACAAGGTGGCGGCCATCCAGAAGTCCCGCTTTATCCTGCTGCACTACGGCACCTTCAAGGCGGGCTGGGATTGGCTGATCCTGCTGGCCACCTTCTACGTGGCGGTCACCGTGCCCTACAACGTGTGCTTCACGGTGGGCGGGAGCCGGGACGAGGGCAGCACCGCCCCCCGCAGCCCCCCCAGCGTCAGCGACATCCTGGTGGAGATCCTCTTCATGCTGGGTAAGGCCCGCTCGCCAGCGCCCCCTGTCTTCGGCCGCGGCTTACTGCGCGGTTTAGAGAATGACATCATCACCATCATCATCATCATCATCATCACCAGACCCAGAAGCGCAGTTGGGACAAAGTAGGTCTGATGAACTGTTTGGTGCAATTAAACTAATTAGTGTCAGAACTAAACCTCCCCTCCCAGAGAGGCTGTTATTTATGGACAGCCCAAAACCCAACAGGACTGCTGCACCTGTAATGGGACTAGCAGGCCTCAGCGCTGGATGGAAACTCTGATTGTCTTTGACAAATTACCTTCTCCCCGGGTGGCTCTCATTATGGGCGTGTTTACAAAATCAGTTATTTAGCGGGACGAGAGATGGATGTGGTGCAGGAACAGGTGAGAGGTGTGATCAATGAAAGACTGTTTCTGCTGTTTATTTGAGGTCCCCCCCCCCCCCCCACCCCACCCCCAGCTCCAAAAACGTATTCAGCATCGCCTCTATAATGATTCTGACAGCAACCACTGGTGTAGTGTATACCCCCTCAGCCCTCGGGGGGGGGGGTGCGGGCGGGGGGGGGGGGGGGGGCGTGCCCAGGGGGCCCCGCCCTAGTCTGAGTTTTTAAAAAAGTCATCACTCACAAGACTAAACCAGTTCAGCGAGTGAGCAGACCACATGGTTTATTTCTCAAGAAGTCGAGCAAAAAAAGTCAGTCAGTCTCAGGGCTGCCCAAATGAGCCGCAAAAAACATTGTCTGTGCGAGCTAAAGCTAAAATAAAAGCCAGAAATGAAGTCATTATTCCCGGGCAGCAAGAGGCAGTGAAGCTGACGAAATGCGGCCGCAGGTAGCTATAAGTTACCTCCACTACTGCGGGCTGTCCTCCGAGCTTCCTATTAATCTCTTTCCGTAACACACCCAGGTCATAAACTAAGGAGAATGAGACGGTCTGTATTAAAGATCCGACTGAATATGTTGTTTGGCTGTTAAACTTTCATTGTTTTAGGATTAATATTCAGTATTGAAATGGCACCAGTATTTCTGATCTTCAACGTAAATGCTAATGATTATGGATTTAAATGGCCATTACAATGTTTCCTTATGATTTTGCTAAAGGAGGGATGTCAAGGTAAAAAATATATAGTGGATGCATCAAATTATGTTCCTATTAAAATATAATATCAACATTTTTCATATTTTTGGGCAAAAAAATTGAAAGCTTCAAAGTAATCGTGGGTTTTAAGTCTGAAGGTAGCTGAGTTCATATTCTGGTAGTGTATACTTACGCAAGCTTCCATCTGACATCGGTTTGATATCGCGGAATAATTTTACGGCAGGGGTCATTATGTGCCCTGTCTTATTGATTTGCCCTTTTTGTAACAAAGAGATCTTGTTAAAATGTCATATAAGATCACACTAAATTGGAACATTAGCCAGTCCTGTTGAAATATGAAGAAAAAATGCCTTTTCAGTTGTGAAAATAAGTCTCAAAGAATTTTTTTTTTTTGGTTGAAAGAGTCAATCTCGCCATCATTTTGTGTTTTTCTCAACAACAAAAAAAATGTTCTTGGCGAATGGCACCATTATGAATTGTCATTACTTCCATTTGAATGCTTTCCTTGAGTAATATCTTATCTTAGAATGACCTTAGGTGCCAAAGGACAGTCAGCTATTCATGAGGACAATTTGTTCCTCACAATGAAACAGGTGAGTATGGGAATACTGAGCGGCTCATCCTGTTAATTTCGATATCTGTTAAGGCTCTGCTCCAGTGTGTGGATGGGCCCCATGGTCTGGTATCTGTTAAGGCTCTGCTCCAGTGTGTGGATGGGCCCCATGGTCTGGTATCTGTTAAGGCTCTGCTCCAGTGTGTGGATGGGCCCCATGGTCTGGTATTTGTTAAGGCTTTGTTCCAGTGTGTGGATGGGCCCTGTGGTCTGGTATTTGTTAAGGCTTTGTTCCAGTGTGTGGATGGGCCCCATGGTCTGGTATCTGTTAAGGCTCTGCTCCAGTGTGTGGATGGGCCCCATGGTCTGGTATTTGCTAAGGCTCTGTGCCAGTGTGTGGATGGGCCCCATGGTCTGGTATTTGCTAAGACTCTGTTCCAGTGTGTGAATGGGCCACATGTTCTGGTATCTGTTGAGGCTTTGTTCCAGTGTGTGGATGGGCCACATGTTCTGGTATCTGTTAAGACTCTGTTCCAGTGTGTGGATGGGCCCTGTGGTCTGGTATTTGTTAAGGCTCTGTTCCAGTGTGTGGATGGGCCCCATGGTCTGGTATTTGCTAAGACTCTGCTCCAGTGTGTGGATGGGCCCTCTGGTCTGGTATCTGTTAAGGCTCTGTTCCAGTGTGTGGATGGGCCACATATTCTGGTATCTGTTAAGGCTTTGTTCCAGTGTGTGGATGAGCCACATGGTCTGGTATCTGCTAAGGCTCTGTTCCAGTGTGTGGATGGGCCACATGTTCTGGTATCTGTTAAGGCTTTGTTCCAGTGTGTGGATGGGCCACATGTTCTGGTATCTGTTAAGGCTTTGTTCCAGTGTGTGGATGGGCCACATGTTCTGGTATCTGTTAAGGCTCTGTTCCAGTGTGTGGATGGGCCACATGTTCTGGTATCTGTTAAGGCTCTGTTCCAGTGTGAGGATGGGCCACATGTTCTGGTATCTGTTAAGACTCTGTTCCAGTGTGTGGATGGGCCCTGTGGTCTGGTATTTGTTAAGGCTCTGTTCCAGTGTGTGGATGGGCCCTGTGGTCTGGTATTTGTTAAGGCTGTGTTCCAGTGTGCGGATGGGTACTGTATCTGGACCGTGCCAGTGCTAGTGTAGCCAGCAGCCCTGCAGGGTAGTGTTCAGCTGGCTGTGGTGTCTGCAGGCTGGGGGGGATTCAGTCTGCCAGGGCAGACTTCGGCCTCCCTGTTCACCCGCAGTGTGCTGCTCAAGCTGCATGCCTCTCGTCTGCGAGCTCAGCTTGAGGACTGCGATGTGAGAGGAAGAGCGTGCGCTTGTCTGCAACTCTTCCAAACCGAGGATGCAGCAATAACTGCTGACTACAACTGGCCCTTCTAAACTGGGAGGAGGAGGGGGGGGGGGGGGGCGGGGCATAAAGAATAATCACAGCCAGGCCAGTTAACCATTTGAAGAGCGGGTTTTTGGAATGTTTTTTCAAAAGTCTAAGTCAGTGTTCTAGAACTCCTTTGCCTTTAATCGCCAGCGGTGACTGTGACATCAGCATCGGAATGTTTTCAGTTAAGAACGTTTCGATCACGTATTTGTGACCTCACACTGTTAAAAGAAAAAAGTGTTGGAATGGCAGGTGGCCCCGCTGACTGACGCTCGTGTTCTTCTGCTCGCCTTCCCCAGACATCGTGCTGAACTTCCGCACGAGCTACGTGAGCACGTCGGGCCAGGTGGTGTACGACGCCCGCTCCATCTGCGTCCACTACGCCACCACCTGGCTGTTCGTGGACCTGATCGCCGCCCTGCCCTTTGACCTCCTGTACGCCTTCAACGTCAGCGTGGTGAGATCCTGCCCCCCCAGCCCCCCTCGCTCCCCCCCCCCCCAACCATCCCCCCCCCCGCACCCCCCCCAACCCCCCCCCCCCCCCCCCACCCCCCACCCCGCCCCCGCCGGCTCCACAGCGCTCGATAGCTGATGTAGGCTGAGGAATGGACCCCATTACACCCTCCCATTCGCCGCTGACGTCCGTTTGAAAATGGATCCGGGCCCTCTGGCGCTGAACGGGTCCGGGGGGTTTCGTTTGCAATCGAGTCGATTCCGAAGGCCGCCGTTTCATTGATCTGTTCGCGAAAGGGAATGTCAGGACTCCAGTGTTAAATATGACTGGAGGTGCGTGCTGCAAATGAGCCAATTAGTATCGCTCCTGAAAAGACAATACAGCTCACATACATCAGGTCCCTCAGACAAGTAATTGCTTGTGCTTCAGGTAGCACATTCAACTGTTGTGCGTCAGCCGGTGTAGCATGTATTGAACACTTGGTGCGTTCTCGGAAAAGCCAGTCGAACGGTTTGTCTCATTCGTGGTGATATTTTTTTTCCATTTTCAGCTTGATGGAAGTAGATAATGCGGATTTTACGACAAACAGCCAGAGAAAAGCACTTAGACGCCAGAACACAGCAAGTAAAAAGTTTGTAGGGAGTCACATCGATGAAGGAATGACACGTTAGAAAAAAACAAAAGCCCTTTTGTTGTCCTTTAAGAGCAGGACAGGAGGATGAGAGGGCCTGTAGTCTGAAAGCTTACTGCAGTGCCTCAGGACTCCACGCTGTCTGTCATGCACATGTGACTGCAGTCAGGGTTCTTCCCTGTGACCCCCTAACCCAAAGCTACCCAACCCTGTACCTGGAGATCTACCATCCTGTAGGTTTTCACTCCAAACCTAACAAAGCCACACCTCATTCAACAGCTAGAGCAGGGCTGCCCAACCCTGTTCCTGGAGATCTACCATCCTGTAGGTTTTCACTCCAAACCTAACAAAGCGGACCTCATTCAACAGCTAGAGCAGGGCTGCCCAACCCTGTTCCTGGAGATCTACCATCCTGTAGGTTTTCACTCCAAACCTAACAAAGCCACACCTCATTCAACAGCTAGAGCAGGGCTGCCCAACCCTGTTCCTGGAGATCTACCATCCTGTAGGTTTTCACTCCAAACCTAACAAAGCGGACCTCATTCAACAGCTAGAGCAGGGCTGCCCAACCCTGTTCCTGGAGATCTACCATCCTGTAGGTTTTCACTCCAAACCTAACAAAGCGGACCTCATTCAACAGCTAGAGCAGGGCTGCCCAACTCTGTTCCTGAAAATCTACTGTCCTGTAGGCTTTCACCCCAAGCCTAATAAAGTGCACCTCATTCAACAGCTAGAGATTTAGTTGAGCTAATCAGTAGGTTCCAACGTTCCACATAGAGTTGAAATGAAAACCTACAGGACGACAGATCTCCAGGAACAGGGTTGGTTACCGCTGCCTAACCTCTGACCTTTGACCCCTGGCAGTACTTTGGCGTGCACCTGCTGAAGACGGTGCGCTTGCTGCGGCTGCTGCGGCTGCTGCAGAAGCTGGAGCGGTACTCCCAGTACAGCGCGGTGGTGCTCACGCTGCTCATGTCCATGTTCGCGCTGCTGGCGCACTGGATGGCCTGCGTCTGGTACTTCATCGGCCGCCGGGAGATCGAGAGCAACAGCGCCGGGACCTGGGACATCGGTCAGTGTGCGCCGCCCCCCCCCCCCCCCCCCCCCCGGAAACACACGCACACACACACACACACACACACACACACACCACACACACACACATGCACGCTCGCACACTCACATACAACACCAACGCTCGCACCCTCACACAGACACACCAACGCTCGCACCCTCACATACTCACACACACTCACACACACACACACGCACACTCACACACACACACGCACGCTCGCTCACTCACTCACTCACACACTCACACACACGCAAATCCAAACTCACATACTCACAAGCACACACACAGCTGCCATTTCGTCTAAAAGAAGAGTGTGAATATAATATTCAGCAACAAAACAAAACTCTTTTATCGACTTGAACCATAAGAAAACACAGAGCTCTGCAGGGGATATCTGTGGAACATGGAACGCTTCTGTATAATTACAGTGACATCACAATGTACTTTTATCATTTGCACATAACAGAAGTAAATTATAGTCTGAAGACTATAATGCAAATTCTCTGTCCTCAATCAAAAACAGTGTCAACATTCAGTAATGGCTTCGGTGAGGCGGCTTTGCCAAGATGATTTAGTGGCAGTAAAGGGGCCAGATTTTGTCTACCCATCGAAGCAGCGGGTTTGCAACAGAAACGAGACTGGCGGGATGTACCTCCCCAGCATGCACCACAAACTGCGTCACACCCCCCCCCCCCCCCCCCCCCCTCTCTCACAGGCTGGGAAACAGGCCCCCGGTCCGGTCGGCATGAGTCAGAGTGACACTGTTATTTCTGTAATCAGAGTGATGGGTTTAGAGAGAGCCGGTTCCACCAGCGCCACTCTCCTCCCTCGTTAGCTCGCGCTATCGAGGACCTCTGGATCAGGCGCATTGTGAAGGCCCTGGGCTCCTGGGTCCTGATTGGGGGTATTAGGGAGGAGGGAGGGGGGCCTGGGTGGGTGGGGGGGGGGGGGCTGGGGGGGCTGTGGTGGACGGGGATGGGAGGGGACAGGTTGGAGGTGGTGGTGGTGGGGGGGGGGGGTAACAGGTAATGCGATGGTGAATTGAGAAGATTGCGGCGCGATGGCAAACTCAGATACTGGGACAGAACTCGATTGGGTGGTAGTTGCGATGCTGTGCAGGACGGGTCATTCAATCTATAAACTCTTCAGGCGAAGATTACGGGATTCGCGGCATACTTCATGTTTTTTTTTGAAAAGGCTCATGGGAAATAATCCTCCTGGAAGCAGCTCCAGTGCTTCAGAAGGCCTTGCACTCCATCCTGTGGTGTCAGGGGTACCTCTGCTCCCATCAGTTACTTTTCAAAAAATCTGGTTTTTGTGCTGGATTTAGAAACTATAACATGGAGTACTCTTGGCTGTTAGCACCTCATCACAGAGACACGGGCTTGTCAGTGGCCTGTTTTCGCTCTCTCTCTTTTCTCTCTCTCTCTCTCTCTCTTCTCCCCCATCTATCTCTCTCTCCTCTTTCTCCTCTCTCTCTATCTCTCTGTCTTTCTCTCTTCTCTCCTCTCCTCTCTCTTCCCATTTCTCTCTCCTCTCTCTGTTTCTCTGTCTCCTCTCTCCCCTCTCTCTCTTTCTCTCTCTCCCCTATCTCTCTCCTCTCCCCCCCTCTCTCCTCTCTCTCTCCTCTCTCTCTCTCTCTCTCTCATATCAGCCCTGCTCTTCCTGTCAGAAGAAATTAGACGTTGGTTTTTGAGTCACCTCCAGCGCCTCCTCGGAGACGTCGATCGGGACGGCGGCCCCTTCCTGTCGGAACCTTGACGAGCCCCGGCCCTCTCCGTAATGGGGGGGGAGGGGGATGTCGCCTGGCGGCCTCCCTGTCGCTTCCCCTAAATTAAACAAGGCGCTGTTAAAACTTTAATTACCCTCTTCTGTGAGGACGGCCGCGCCGCGCTGCTCCGACTCTGACAGATGAGCGCAATATAACAGCCTGATCCGCCAGAGCGCTCCGCGGCGGCGGCCAATCACAGCGCAGCCCCCTTCCCCTCTCCACTGTCCCAGCGTTCCCCGAACAGGTAACCGACACCAATTACCGAACCGGGGAGGGGGGGGGGCCGTCCCTTCTCAGGAACGGTTCCTCTGCGGGGGAAAGCTGCAGCCGGAATGGAAATTTCCTCCAATCGCTTGTCAGCTGAAGGGAATCAGCGTAAACGGCCTCGTCGTTACTGCCGCGCGCCGTCGCTAACGTGCTAACGTGCTAAACTTTGGATTTTTACGTATTCCAGGCAGATGGCTGCCACATCTGTTCCGTAATGAGATTACTTTGCTTGTTTTGTACGCGCGCGTGGAACAACACTCATTTAACGGATATAATGATATGGAGAAGTGAATCAGCGTAAATAAATAACCAGTAAAGTGGATCTCTGAATTATCAAGGGCACAGGAGTGTTACCAAGGTAACCTGGAAGATTATTTTAAAAAATATATTTTCTGAAAATGATTTTTATTCAGATTTATTAGGATATAATGAATACCTAAGACCATGTTACATGCCTGTTGAGGCAAAAAAACAGACAAGGGCATCGCTGCTGGTACCTTAGCCAAGGCAAGGGCATCGCTACTGGTACCTTAGCCAAGGCAAGGGCATTGCTACAGGTACCTTAGCCAAGGCAAGGGCATCGCTGCTGGTACCTTAGCCAAGGCAAGGGCATCGCTACTGTTACCTTAGCCAAGGCAAGGGCATCGCTACTGGTACCTTAGCTATGGCAAGGGCATCACTACTGGTACCTTAGCTATGGCAAGGGCATCGCTACTGGTACCTTAGCCAGGCAAGGGCATTGCTACTGGTACCTTAGCCAAGGCAAGGGCATTGCTACAGGTACCTTAGCCAAGGGCATCGCTACTGGTACCTTAGCCAAGGCAAGGGCATCGCTACTGTTACCTTAGCCAAGGCAAGGGCATCGCTACTGGTACCTTAGCTATGGCAAGGGCATCACTACTGGTACCTTAGCTATGGCAAGGGCATCGCTACTGGTACCTTAGCCAAGGCAAGGGCATCGCTACTGGTACCTTAGCCAAGGCAAGGGCATTGCTACTGGTACCTTAGCCAAGGCAAGCGCCACCTGTGCCTTTTAATGTCAGTGCATTGTGAAGACAAGGTGAAGGATTACAGCTGGGAGGATATCTGCTGATTCTGCAAAAACATACAGGGAGCTCTCTCATGCAATTAGGAAGCTGGTAATTATCAAATCACACACGCAATCACACACACATACACACACACATGCATGAACATGCTCATGCACGGATACACACACACACACACACATTCACCCGTGCACACACACATATGCATGCACAGACTCACGCATATACGCACACACACACACTCACACACATATATACATATGCATGCACTGACACGCATGCAAGCAAGCACACACGCGTGCTTGCATGCACACACACGCGCACACCCACACACACACACACGTACACCCACCCACACACACACTCACACACGCACACACACACACGCACCAGTCTCACGCTCGAGCCAGGGATTATGCAGCCACACACACACACGTACACCCACCCACACACACACTCACACACGTACACCCACCCACACACACACTCACACACACACACACACACACGCACCAGTCCCACGCTCGAGCCAGGGATTACGCAGCCACACACACACACACAGTATTGGTCGGCCGTGTCGGTGCAGATGGTCTAGTTAACTCCGCCTTGTTACACACTGGAGCGCACGGACCCCTATTTGCTCTGATCTAGCGCTATTTTCTGCATCGCGTCTCCCAAGACGTGCGAGAGATTTGCCAATTTGTAAACTGTGGGATTTTTGGTCAATTTACTGAGAGATTTGACTGGTTTGAGGCAGTCAGGGCCTCACCGATTCACCACCGCGCGCAATACGGCTAATGATACCGCTTCAGTCCGCCGGTCTGCGCTTCAAAGCCGTTGGCTGGAAGACTTCCCGTCTCCATGGCACCCCCCCCCCCCCCCCCCCCCCCTCCCCCTCCGCCCTCCGTGACCGCCCCCCCCCCCCACCTCTCTCCCTCCCTCCCTTCATCTCTCCCTCTCAGTCCTGCGGCCCTGCCGCCCGTCCGTCCGTCGTCCGTGCGTCCCAGCAGCTTCTGGGACGTGTCGGCAGATGCGGGGCTGACCTTAAAACGAAAGGTCAGCGTTTCTTTGAAAATCACTTCCAAGGCCAAGCGGCTGCTTTTTCTCTACATTAAAAAAAAAGAAGAAAATCAAAGGCTGGGAGGAACAGATCACGACTCAGAAGGGCACCGCTGGGGCCCGGTGCGCCGGAGAAGAATGTCCCGTCCTGGGAAGTCGCTCCTCTGTCTATTAGACTGTTTTTTTTTTCCTCTCCTGCTGTCGCACCGCTGGTTCAGGACCCTGGACAGCGACAGCGTGCAGCGCAGACAGGGGGTTCAAAGGCTGAATGGAACGTCTTCAGCACCTTGGACAGCAGCACATCGACATCAGAGAGAGGCAGAACGTTGAAGTTGGAGAGGGTTTAAAATGGTGGTCGGAGTAGAAAAGCGTGGCAGGACCAGGCAACTGCTCACCTACACGCACTCACACACGGCCACACCCGCACACACTCACACGCGCGCACACGTATGCACACACATTCACACGCATGTGCACATGCTCACACTCACACGCACACATACACATGCACACACGCACAAGAACACGTGTGCACACACACACCTGCACCTGCACACACACACCGACACATGCACAAGAACACACATGCACTCACACAAACAGACACCCAGTCACACACACACACAAACATGCACACACACACCCACACCCACACACACACACACACATACACACACACACACACACACACTCACACGCACACACACACACGCACACACACACACACACACACACACACACACACACACACACACACACACACACACACACACACAATCGTTATGGCCTTCCCACACAATATTATCGAAGCGTTTAGAGGAGCACAGTTGTTGCATTAATTATATGCTTATTAGAAAATCGTTGACGTGCGACATTTATAATGATAATATTTATCGACACGGTTTCTTGCTCAGTTCCCGAGGCGACTTGTTAATCATAGTGCTCATTCTGCACCGTGTTCCAGGGTAGAGTAACTCTGTTCTCCTCAGGATACTCGCAGCTGCACCACTGCAGTGTTTTGCCCCGGGCTGCTCTGCTGTGCCGTGCCCATGTGCAGTTTCTCATCCCCGTGCAGAACGAGTTCCTGTGAGTTCCTGTGAGTTCCTGTGAGTTCCTGTGTGTCTGTTTTCTCTCAGGTTGGCTGCACGAGCTCGGCAAACGGCTGGGCACCCCCTACTTCCTGCCCCCGCTGGCCTCGCTGCTCGGGGTCTCCGATTCGCTGGGCCCCGTGGCCCTGGACGGGACGGCGGCCAACGGCAGCCAGTGGAACTCCTCGGGGGCGGAGCTGCAGGGGCGGGACTCCTGGAACGCCAGCCGGTGGAACGGGACGGGGGCGGGGCTTGGGGGCGGCGGCGGCGGCGGCGGGGGCACGGCGGTCGCGGGGGCGGGGCAGTGGAACGGCTCCGGGGCGGAGCTCGGGGGCGGACCCTCGGTGCGGAGCTCCTACGTGACGTCGCTCTACTTCGCCCTCAGCAGCCTGACCAGCGTGGGCTTCGGCAACGTCTCCGCCAACACCGACTCCGAGAAGATCTTCTCCATCTGCACCATGCTCATCGGAGGTGAGTCCTCAGCAGTGTAAATGGACTGCATTTATATAGCGCTTTTATCCAAAGCGCTTTACAATTGATGCCTCTCATTTGCCAGAGCAGTTAGGGATTAGGTGTCTTGCTCAAGGACACTTCGACACGCCCAGGCCGGGGTTTGAACCAGCAACCCTCCGACTGCCAGACAATCGCTCTTACCTCCTGAGCTATGGTCGCCCCCTGGCATAGTGTGGTGTAGTGGGGCCTTGAGCAAGGTGCTTAACCTGCGTTGCTGCAGTATATATATATATATATCCAGCTGTATAAATGTACGCTGTGTAAAAAGTTTTGTAAGTCGCTCTGGATAAGAGTGTCTGCTGAATGTCTGTGATGTGATGTAATGTTCAGACGCTGAAACCCTGAAGTCACTTTTTTAAAATGTATTTCCGCACTCGGGATTGTAAAGCCGCGGCTCGCATCCAAGGCGACGCTGTGGAAACAGCGGTGATGACTCTCCGTGCTGGAGACAGACTGGCGCGGTAGTCTCCGCAGTGATCTACATCCTGTTTGTCTTGTTTATCTCTCGCATATGCTTGCAAGCACGTCTCCGCGAAAGTCCCATTTCCTCCGCTTCGCTGCTGCTATTGGTCGTGAGCGAGCTGACAGCCAATGGCAGCGCACCGAACATCCCCGGTGTGTGGAGCTGCTTGGCAGGGTGTCCTGAAGCCGCAGCCAATGAAGTTCCGCTGGGGTGGGACCGGGCGGGGGCGGCGGTTGGGGGAAGAGGCGAAACCGTGATCCAGGCCCCGTTGCTCCCGGTCTGCGTGTTCGCTCGTGTCTGTATCGTCCAGACGCCCGTTCTCATCTTCGTGATTGTTGAGAGTGCACGAGGCCCCTCTGCGCAGAACGGAACCATGGGAACGCAAACATATGCCCCCCCCCCTCCCCCCTCCCCGCCTGACTGTGCGCAGTCCAGTAGGAACGCGGTATACGATTCTCCCCATGGGAACCCACAACCTCGCCAGAGAGCTGTTTAAATTGGCGCTCCAGAGACGGGGGGGGGGGGGGGGGGGGGGGTGGGGTGGCGTGGGGCGGGGCATGGCGTGCCCCAGGAGGTGGGGCGCACGCGGAAACGCTGCCTAACGACGTGGTGAGTCACCCATGGGTCGGGGGGAGGCGGGCGAGGGCAAGTGTGCTGTACCCTGCAGGCTGTACATTACCCCCCCCCCCCCCCCCCCCGCACACACTGCCCCCCCCCCCCCCCCCCTGTGCCCCCCCCCCCCCCCCCCCGCACTTTTAGAGAAGAGTCACACTGCCCCCCCCCCCCAGAGCAGGGCACTGCTGGCACACACACACATGTCTCCACCCCACCCCCCCCCCCGCACTTTTTAGAGAAGAGTCCCCCCCCCCCCCAGAGCAGGGCACTGCTGGGCAACACGTCCCCCCACCCCCCCTGCACTTTAAGAGAAGGGCACACTGTCCCCCCCCCCCCCCCCCCCCCCCCCCCCCCCCCCCCGCTGCACTTTAAGAGAACAGTCACACTACCCCCCCCCCCCCGCCCCCCGCACTTTTAGAGAACAGTGCCCCCCCCCCCGAGCAGGGCACTGCTGGGGACACGTACACACCCGTGCTCCACGTGCTGCTGGGAGACGATCACCGTGCCGACGCCCTGGCGTGTTGGCACCGTGGCGCAGGCTGGCTCGCCGCAGCTGATGGCGCTGGAGCTCAGCCAATCAGAGCAGCAGCAGCCTGTGCCTCTCCGTCTGTTACCCGACCAGTCGCCAGGAGCAGTGCGGGAATACCAGCCAACCAGGGAGCGGGGAAAAACCAGCCAACCAGGGAGCGGGGAAAAACCAGCCAATCAGGGAGCAGGAAAACCAGCCAACCAGGGAGCAGGGAAAAACCAGCCAATCAGGGAGCGGGGAAAAACCAGCCAACCAGGGAGCAGGGAAAAACCAGCCAACCAGGGAGCAGGGAAAAACCAGCCAATCAGGGAGCAGGAAAACCAGCCAACCAGGGAGCGGGGAAAAACCAGCCAATCAGGGAGCAGGAAAACCAGCCAACCAGGGAGCAGGGAAAAACCAGCCAATCAGGGAGCGGGGAAATACCAGCCAACCAGGGAGCAGGGAAATACCAGCCAACCAGAGAGCAGGGAAATACCAGCCAACCAGGGAGCGGGGAAAAACCAGCCAACCAGGGAGCAGGGAAATACCAGCCAACCAGGGAGCGGGGGAAAACCAGCCAACCAGGGAGCAGAGAAATACCAGCCAACCAGGGAGCGGGGAAAAACCAGCCAACCAGGGAGCAGGGAAAAACCAGCCAACCAGGGAGCAGGGAAAAACCAGCCAACCAGGGAGCAAGGAAAAACCAACCAACCAGGGAGCAGAGAAATACCAGCCAACCAGGGAGCAGGGAAAAACCAGCCCACCAGGGAGCAGGGAAAAACCAGCCAATCAGGGAGCAGGAAAACCAGCCAACCAGGGAGCGGGGAAAAACCAGCCAATCAGGGAGCAGGAAAACCAGCCAACCAGGGAGCAGGGAAAAACCAGCCAATCAGGGAGCGGGGAAAAACCAGCCAATCAGGGAGCGGGGAAAAACCAGCCCACCAGGGAGCAGGGAAAAACCAGCCCACCAGGGAGCGGAAAAACCAGCCAACCAGGGAGCAGGGAAAAACCAGCCAACCAGGGAGCAGGGAAAAACCAGCCAACCAGGGAGCAAGGAAAAACCAGCCAACCAGGGAGCAGGGAAAAACCAGCCAACCAGGGAGCAGGGAAAAACCAGCCAACCAGGAAGCGGGGAAACCAGCCAACCAGGGAGCGGGGAAACCAGCCAACCAGGAAGCAGGGAAACCAGCCAACCAGGGAGCGGGGAAACCAGCCAACCAGGACCGGGAACTCCAAACAGAAAGAACTGACTTGGGAGGAAGAATGATGGGGGGGAATGAACAGAGGGAAAAGAAGAAGAGGGGAAAAGGGTAGTTATGTAAGGGAATGAAAGCCCAGCCTTCCCCACTCTGCTGTAGTACGGGGGGCTGACATATTCACTCTCAGAGGCGTCATGGCAACAGTGTTCCACCCTGCGCTTTTGGATGTGTAATTACTGGCTAATTATACGAGAAAAATGGAGGCCTTCTCTCCCTCTCTCCCTCTCTCCCCGCTCTCCCTCTCTCTCTCCCTCTCCCTCCGTCTCTCTCTCTCTCTCCTCTCCCTCTCCTCCCCCCTCTCTCATCTCTCTCTCTCTCTCTCCAGCCCCCCCTCTCTGCCTCTGTCTCTGCGTTTATTTTTAATCACCCGCCGCCTTCCCGCTCACGGCATTCCAAACGGGAAGTTTTAAAAGCTGACCGGCCTTCCGTCCTCTTCGTCGGCTCGGACCCTGACCGGGACCCTTTGCCCCGCCCCCCCCCCCGGCACCGGAGGGGGGGCGTGTCCGTGATGATTGACAGCTCGGCCCCAGGTTGCAGCTGCGTTCGGCCTCTGGAAGGGCGTCGCGAGAAATGAGCGCTGGGGCCTCTGATGGGATAATGGTCACCAATCACCCCCCCCCCCCCCCCCCCACCCCACCCCCTCCTAAACAGAGCAATTGGCCCCCGCTCAGATGGGACTGGCATAAATACCCACTTACACCATTAAGTCATTTCACTCCCCCCAGGGTGATAAATATGAAATTGTTTTGGCTTTGCTTGTTTTTTTTTTTTTTTTTTTTTTCCCTTCTTCCTCTTTCATCGAGCGTCTGGATTAAGTGACCGTTGCTCACGCACTCCCTCCACACCGGAAGAGAGGCTGCTTTGATCCCTCTGCTTTTTCTGTGTGTGGTTTTGGCAGTTGGTGCACGGCACAGTGAGCCTGTCCCAGCGCTGACCCCCTCTCTCCCTTACTGCCCCGGGCTGGCTGCCCGGGGCCCGGGGGGCATCGTTCTGGGCAGAAACACAAACGCCATGAAATGAAGAGGAGAACCAGGCCCCAAAGAGACGCCACTTCCTGTCCCCCGGAATCGCGGCGCTGCGGCCGCCTCATTGGGCTCGGCCGTGCCGCTCGTTTTGCGCTGTTGGATTTTAAATCCCCACAAGGCCAGTCCTGTCTGTGATGAACCCAGTGCAGGAAGTGGCAGCGCTGCCGACAGGAAGTGACGCGGTCAGTCGTATTCCACTTCCTTATGTCTCCAGGCCCAGCCCACAAAAACACAGGAAGAGCGCTGAGGAGAGTGATTTGTGAAACAAAGAAACGGAGAGTCTGCAGGTGGCATCACTTTGAATTCAGGCAGGGGGGGTCCATTCCACCCTACCCAAACCCCCCCCCCCACCCCCCCACTTTCACACTCCAAGGAGCGAAAAAGCCAATTACAGTCCACTCCAGTTGGCAGCTGCGCTGTCCGCCTCAGACAAAAGCACTTTATGCCTTTCCCCGCGTCTTTAAGACCGATAACCGCAGCGGAGGAGAGGCAGGCTTAATGGCGCTGCGAAGGCCGATGAAGAGCAGCAGTGAGGCGAGGTCTGGCCTGGAGTCGGATCGCTGGATTGGCCGTTTAGACCGGTGCTGGAGCTCGCATCGCGTAAAACCATGAGGCCTCTGTCGGAGCGAACGGCTCGGGCCTTGCAGATCGTTAAATAGAAAATAAAAACACCCTGGTACCAGCGCTGAATTACTCTAATTGAATAACCTTGTAAAAAAAAAAACACACAAAGGGCAGCAGAATAACAGGACGGGTTTTCTCCTGTGCAGCTTGTGGCTGAACTGTGCGCCGAACAAACAGGAAGAAATATCACCAGCCTGGTTGTTTTTATTTTTTGAAAAAGGAGAAAATGGGTGTAGACTGTTTACAAGTCCTCTTACAGACCCCTGCTCCCCCTAGCCTCCCCCCCCCCCCCCCCCCCGGCTGTCCCCTCCTCTCTGCCTCTCTCTCTCCATCCGTCTCTTACATCGCTCACACAGACACTCTGCTCACACAGACAGTCCTGCTCACACAGACACTCTGCTCACACAGACACTCTGCTCACACAGACACTCTGCTCACACAGACACTCTGCTCACACAGACACTCTGCTCATACAGACACTCTGCTCACACAGACACTCTGCTCATACAGACACTCTGCTCACACAGACACTCTGCTCACACAGACACTCTGCTCATGCACTCTGCTCATACAGACACACACACTCTGCTCATACAGACACTCTCACACAGACACTCTGCTCATACAGACACTCTGCTCATACAGACACTCTGCTCATACAGACACTCTGCTCACACAGACACTCTGCTCACACAGACACTCTGCTCATACAGACACTCTGCTCATACAGACACTCTGCTCACACAGACACTCTGCTCATACAGACACTGCTCACACAGACACTCTGCTCACACAGACACTCTGCTCATACAGACACTCTGCTCATACAGACACTCTGCTCACACAGACACTCTGCTCACACAGACACTCTGCTCACACACACACTCTGCTCACACAGACACTCTGCTCATACAGACACTCTGCTCACACAGACACTCTGCTCACACAGACACTCTGCTCATACAGACACTCTGCTCATACAGACACTCTGCTCACACAGACACTGCTCACACAGACACTCTGCTCACACAGACACTCTGCTCATACAGACACTCTGCTCACACAGACACTCTGCTCACACAGACACTCTGCTCATACAGACACTCTGCTCACACAGACACTCTGCTCACACAGACACTCTGCTCATACAGACACTCTGCTCACACAGACACTCTTCTCACACAGACACTCTGCTCATACAGACACTCTGCTCATACAGACACTCTGCTCACACACACACTCTGCTCACACACACACTCTGCTCATACAGACACTCTGCTCACACAGACACTCTGCTCATACAGACACTCTGCTCACACAGACACTCTGCTCATACAGACACTCTGCTCACACAGACACTCTGCTCACACAGACACTCTGCTCACACAGACACTCTGCTCACACAGACAGTCCTGTTCATTACGCCCCAGCGTGAGGTCGGCCCTCAGCCACCGCCCTCCATCAGGGCTCTGTGCCCCCCGCTCACCACGCTGATTACAGAGAGAGAGAGAGAGAGAGAGAGAGAGAGAGAGAGAGAGAGAGAGAGAGAGAGAGAGAGAGAGAGAGAGAGAGAGATAGAGAGAGAGAGGAGAGAGAGAGAGAGAGAGAGAGAGAGAGAGAGGGGGAGAGAGAGAGAGGGAGGAGAGAGAGAGAGAGAGAGAGAGGGAGAGAGAGAGAGAGAGAGAGAGAGAGAGAGAGAGAGAGAGAGGGAGAGAGAGAGAGGAGAAGAGAGAGAGAGAGGGGAGAGAGAGAGGGGAGGAGAGAGAGAGAGGGAGAGAGAGAGAGAGAGAGAGGATGAGAGAGAGAGAGGAGAGAGAGAGAGAGAGAGAGGGGAGAGAGAGAGAGAGAGAGAGAGAGAGAGAGAGGAGAGAGAGAGAGAGAGAGAGAGAGAGAGAGAGGGGGAGAGAGAGAGAGAGAGAGAGGAAATAAAGATAGACAGGCATCGAAGGAAGCATTCATAACCCGCCATGACATGAACTCGAGCTAAATTTAGCAGCAGTCCATTTAAATCTCCAAGAACTGCTTATTTCACACTGTGGATGTAGAGAACCGTGGCCTGGGTTAACCCTTCTGAGAGAGAGAGAGAGAGAGAGAGAGAGAGAGAGAGAGAGAGATGGAGAAGAGAGGGAGAAGGGAGAAAAGCACACATTTGTCAGCTCAGGGGTCTCATTTATAAAACGGTCACGTTTAATCTCAGTCAGTGGCTCACGGTGAAAACCATGACCAAGTATGGATTTATTGAAATGCCACTTTGATGTGGTCACGATCGTACCGCTGCGTAAAGTTTACAGTAGACGTTTGTTACTCCCCTGCTGGCTGGGTGGAGGTACTGCACCTTTGATGGCTGAATGAATGAATGAATCGTGGCATTTATGTAGCACTTTTCTGAACGCTCAAACTGCTTTACGGGCTGCGTGCGAGCGCCCTAAGTGGGTGGCCTAAATGCTTTATGAATAATGTTTGATTGACAGTCCGAGCTCGCTGTGATCGAAACGTTGAAAAGCAGCCCTGTTGAAACGGAAGTGGCTGTTATCGGCCACGTTCACCAGACTGGGGTCGTTGTAACGCACGTTCACTCGGGTTCAAGTTGAAGCTAATTGAAGTTCGCATACCACAGGCGCACAAGAGGCCGATACAGCACTTTAAAACCAACGCAGGAAACTTTGTTCAGTGTCAGTTATTTTTATTTAATCAAGCATATGAGCAACTTGGGAAATGATCTCGAGGTTACATTTCATTTTAAATCCAAGAACATTTTTTTTTTTTTTTTTTTTTTAATAAATGAGGTCCCCAAGTCTGCTTTTGTGGGACAGTAGCGTTGCGCTCTCGGACGGACGACCGCAGAAACGGTCTCAGTGACGGTCTTACGGGCGTTGGGTTGAGCGGTGGATGACCCACGGTTTAATATGCACGGCCATATTAAAAATGAGTCCTCAATTCCCACTGTAATCAGCGTTCATTTGATCAGGGGGCAGGACGTGGGGGCTGGAGGAAGTTATCGTTTCCTGTGGGGCTTTAGACAGTGGCGCACGCTTTGCCGAGTGTGATCTGTCATCAGAGCTGTTGGGTCCTCTCGAGCGTTTCTTCCCCTAACAGTGCTTCCCAGATGCCTGCGTGGGCTGGTAAAGCACACGGGACAGAGCAGGAGAGGCAGTAACAAAGGATGAAATGAACATGGATGAACACTGTCTGGATAAAAAACACTGCAGATTGTCGTAGAACTGAGACAGCTTTCTGACTGAGAATTAAGTGAACAGTAAGAAAAAAAGAAGTAAAGAATAAGAATATCTTTGTGTGTATAAATTGGCAAGACCATTTCAGATTATTCATGGAATTTTGTCTTAAAAGAAATTTGTAAATTGGAATTGGAAATGGAAGTCGGAGTTAAATTTTTATATCTGGAATAACTTTGCTTCAGATAGGAATGGTAATAACAATGTTATCATTAACTTGTATGGCTGGTTGTTCCAACCCAGACATTACAGGCCAGTTTCACTGACACAGATTATGCTTATTCCTAAGGTTTTGTATGGAGAAGGCCTTTTATCCAAGGCATTGTACAATATATGAATGCATCTGTTTGCCGGCATAAGTAGCCCCCTGAGATCGAACCCTTAACCTTTGTGTTGTTAGGTGCAGTGCTCTGCCAGCTGGGCCATGGGACTGCAATGCTGTGTATAGCTAGCTATGACACTTTTATTATCATTATTATTATTATTATTATTATTATTATTGTTATTATTATTATTATTATTATTATTATTGTTATTATTATTTATTGAGGTTTTGCTATATACAGTGTTGAATGTGTCATGTGTCATGTTAGTTTGACTGGACTTGATGTGTTCTATGAATAACTGTTACATAATGAGTATCGTACCTTATCGGACCTGTGTTTTGTAGTTGCTCCAGTGACCATAGGGGCGACATAGCTCAGGAGGTAAGAGCGGCTGTCTGGCATTCAGAAAGTTGCCGGTTCAATCCCCCGCCCTGAGCGTGTCGAAGTGTCCCTGAGCAAAACACCTAGCCCCTAACTGCTCTGGTGAATGAATTGTAAAGCGCTTTGGATAAAAGCGCTATATAAATGCAGTCCATTTACCATTTACCATCCGTACGCACTTACTGTATATCGCTTTGGATGAATAAATGTGATGTAATGTTTGAGGCCTTGTTGTGAGCGCGTGCGCCTGTCTCCCCCCCCCCCCCCCCCCCCCCCCCCCCCCCCCCCCCCCCCCCCCCCCCCCCCCGCAGCCCTGATGCACGCCGTGGTGTTCGGGAACGTGACGGCCATCATCCAGCGCATGTACTCGCGCCGCTCGCTCTACCACACGCGCACCAAGGACCTGAAGGACTTCATCCGCGTGCACCGGCTGCCCAAGGCCCTGGAGCAGCGCGTCATGGAGTGCTTCCAGACCACCTGGTCCGTCAACAACGGCATCGACGTCAGCGAGGTAGGCGCCGTCGTCCGTCGTCGTCGTCTCCACGGGCCGCGTCGGGAAAACGGCGGGTCGCCGTCAGGGGTCGAGGCCCGTCCGGTCCGGTCCGGTCCGGTCCGGTCCCCGCTCGGGGAGGCAGTGCCCTCGACCTCGAGGCCCGCTTCCTGCTCCAAGCACCTGTCCGCAACTGCCCTCAGCAGCCGGTGCCCTGCACCCCCCCCCCCCCCCCCCCCCCCCCCCGAAGGTTAATGTGGGGTTTAAATCAAACTCTGAGCGCCACGTCGGGCGCTGAAGGGCTTTATAGGCGCAGTGAAGTCCGGCTCCTACGTCCCTAAGTCACTGAGTCTGAGTTTTTGTAGGCGTCCATTACATCCTGCTAAGTGGTTTTTATTGCTTTCTCTCTCTCTCTTCCTCTCTCTCACCCGCTCACCCTACGGGGTCTCAATCCATTATTTATCTCATTTCCACCCACCCCTCCTTCTCCATCACCCTTTCTTTCCTTTCACTCTCTTCTTCATCGCGCCCCCGTCGCCCAATCCATCCTCCCCGCTGCCATCCGCCTCTCTCTGACTCTGTCTGTTCTTTACCTGCGTCCCTCCTCCCTCCATCCAATCCATCCTCTCCCTGGCTGTTTATCTTCTTCACCTCCGTCCCTCCCTCCATCCAATCCATCCTCTCCCTGGCTCTGTCTGTTCTGTACCTCCGTCCCTTTCCCCTCCATCTCTCCCATTCTCCATCCCCCCTTCCTCCATCCTCTTCCCCTTGCCACCCCCCTCCTTCCATCCTCCATCCTCCTCCTTCTCCTCCCCCCTTGCTCGCTTCCCCCTGTCCTCCTCCTGGTCCCCTTGCCCCCCCCTCCCCCATCCTCCTCCTCCCCTCACCCCCCCCCCCCCCCCCCCCCCCCTCCCCACAGCTGCTGAAGGACTTCCCGGACGAGCTGCGGGCGGACATCGCCATGCACCTGAACAAGGAGCTGCTGCAGCTGCCGCTGTTCGAGTCGGCCAGCAGGGGGTGCCTGCGCTCCCTGTCGCTCATCATCAAGACGTCGTTCTGCGCTCCCGGAGAGTTCCTCATCCGCCAGGGGGACGCGCTGCAGGCCATCTACTTCGTCTGCTCCGGCTCCATGGAGGTGCTGAAGGACAACACCGTGCTGGCCATCCTGGGTAAGGGATCGGCGTAGAGCGGCGCCGACCGGCCCAAACCCAAACCCAAACACAGCCCTGCTCCTGGAGATCCACCCTCCCACCCACCCGTAGGCTTCACCTCTGACCCAAACACAGCCCTGCTCCTGGAGATCCACCCTCCCGTAGGCTTCATCTCTAACCCAAACAAAGCACACCTCATTCAACAGCTAGAGCAGGGCTGGCCAACCCTGTTCCTGGAGATCTACTGTCCTGTAGGTTTATACTCCAAACCCAAACAAAGCACACCTCATTCAACAGCTAGAGGCAGGGCTGGCCAACCTTGTTTCTGATCCACCCTCCCACCCACCCGTAGGCTTCATCTCTGACCCAAACACAGCCCTGCTCCTGGAGATCCACCCTCCCGTAGGCTTCATCTCTGACCCAAACACAGCCCTGCTCCTGGAGATCCACCCTCCCCACCCACCCCCTCCCGTAGGCTTCATCTCTGACCCAAACACAGCCCTGCTCCTGGAGATCCACCCTCCCGTAGGCTTCATCTCTACCCAAACACAGCCCCTGCTCCTGGAGATCCACCCTCCCGTAGGCTTCATCTCTAACCCAAACACAGCCCTGCTCCTGGAGATCCACCCTCCCGTAGGCTTCATCTCTAACCCAAACACAGCCCTGCTCCTGGAGATCCACCCTCCCACCCTCCCGTAGGCTTCATCTCTAACCCAAACACAGCCCTGCTCCTGGAGATCCACCCTCCCGTAGGCTTCATCTCTAACCCAAACACAGCCCTGCTCCTGGAGATCCACCCTCCCGTAGGCTTCATCTCTAACCCAAACACAACCCTGCTCCTGGAGATCCACCCTTCCACCCAAACCCCCTGTAGGCTTCATCTCTAACCCAAACACAGCCCTGCTCCAGGAGATCCACCCTCCCGTAGGCTTCATCTCTAACCCAAACACAGCCCTGCTCCTGGAGATCCACCCTCCCGTAGGCTTCATCTCTAACCCAAACACAGCCCCCTGCTCCTGCTCCTGGAGATCCACCCTCCCGTAGGCTTCATCTCTAACCCAAACACAGCCCTGCTCCTGGAGATCCACCCTCCCGTAGGCTTCATCTCTAACCCAAACACAGCCCTGCTCCTGGAGATCCACCCTCCCGTAGGCTTCATCTCTAACCCAAACAAAGCCACACCTCATTCAACAGCTAGAGCAGGGCTGCCCAACCCTGTTCCTGGAGATCTATCGTCCTGTAGGTTTATACTCCAACCGTAATAAAGCACCCCTCATTCAACAGCTAGATATCTCCTTGAGCTGCTAATTTGTAGAGTCAGGTGTGCAAAATTAGAATTGAAATTAAAACCTACAGGACGGTAGAGCTCCAGGAACAGGGTCAGATACCGCTGTTTTAGAGCATGTGAACACATACACACATATATATATATATACAAGCAAACATGCACACACACACACACACATGTATATATACAAACAAACGCAAACGTGCACACACATACACACACACACATGCACCCGCACATTCTCAAACACACGTACTTGCTGTACTCATCTACCCCCCCCCCCCCCCCCCCCCCCCCCCCCACCTCTTCCTAAAGAAATATTTGAACTTTCAGGGAGAGTTCCTGTCCCTGTGCTCCTTTCCCAGCTCTGTGAATGGGGTGGAGGGACACTGCTGAGACCACATGGGGCTTGATTGCACTGCTAATGAGGAAGTTGAGCCGCTCGCTCATGTTAATGTCCAACCTCTCATTAGACCTGTTTCCTGGTGGGTGGACTCGGGGGGGGGGGGGGGGGTGTCCTCAGGGTGTTGCCATAGGAACACACCCACTGCTTCCCCCCTCACCCCCCAACTGCGGGGGCAGCTGGTGGGTGGCTTAAATAAGGTAGACATGTTCAGATTCAGCTGAAGACAATGACTTGTGGTGAGGACAAAAATGTGTGTGTGTGTGTGTGTGTGTGCGCGCACCTGTGTGTCTGTGTCTGTGTGTGAGTGTGTGTGTGTGTGTGTGTGTGTGTGTGTGTGTGTGTGTAGGTGTGTGTGTGTGTGTGTGTGTGCGCGCACCTGTGTGTCTGTGTCTGTGTGTGAGTGTGTGTGTGTGGTGTGTGTGTGTGTGTGTGTGTGTGTGCACACCTGTGTGTCTGTGTCTGTGTGTGTGTGTGTGTGTGTGTGTGTGTGTGTGTGTGTGTGTGTGTGTTTGTGTGCACACCTGTGTGTCTGTGTCTGTGTGTGAGTGTGTGTGTGTGTGCGTGTGTGTGTGTGTGTGCTAATGGGCGTTCTGGATTTGCACACAAGTGTGTGTCTGCACGTCCCATCTTGAATGAGTTCTTTCTTTGGAGCCGCTGTATTGGCATAAAAGAGGATAATTTTCCCATTTCTGAGCACACAGTGTGGCTCGTTATCCGCGCTGTTTATTTTATAAGCTGCTCTTCGCTCGTCTTTGTCAGGGGCGTGAATAATATCGCGGGCTTCTGCGTGTTTGCGCTCGCGTTTCTCCTCCGAAGCTCTGCCAGCAGAAAAACAAGAGTTCATCCGTCCTGCCTGAATACTGATGGGCTCAAAGGAGAACAGACAGTCAAACCGCACAGGTAGACCCCAACACTGTACAGTTACCCTCAGGTAGACCCCAACACTACAGTTAGACTCAGATAGACCCCAACACTGTACAGTTAGACTCAGACAGACCCCAACACTGTACAGTTAGACTCAGATAGACCCCAACACTGTACAGTTAGACTCAGACAGACCCCAACACTGTACAGTTACCCTCAGATAGACCCCAACACTGTACAGTTACCCTCAGATAGACCCCAACACTGTACAGTTACCCTCAGATAGACCCCAACACTGTACAGTTAGACTCAGATAGACCCCAACACTGTACAGTTAGACTCAGACAGACCCCAAAACTGTACAGTTACCCTCAGATAGACCCCAAAACTGTACAGTTAGACTCAGGTAGACCCCAACACTGTACAGTTAAACTCAGATAGACCCCAACACTGTACAGTTAAACTCAGATAGACCCCAACACTGTACAGTTACCCTCAGATAGACCCCAACACTGTACAGTTAGACTCAGATAGACCCCAACACTGTACATTTAGACTCAGACAGACCCCAACACTGTACAGTTAAACTCAGACAGACCCCAGCACTGTACAGTTAGACTCAGATAGACCCCAACACTGTACAGTTACCCTCAGATAGACCCCAACACTGTACAGTTAAACTCAGATAGACCCCAGCACTGTACAGTTAAACTCAGATAGACCCCAACACTGTACAGTTACCCTCAGATAGACCCCAGCACTGTACAGTTACACACAGACAGACCCCAGCCATCAAGTGTCTACACTCTGTGACAAGGATAGAGTGAGAGAAAGTGCTCATCTATAGTCTATCATCGTTCACACACACACACACACACAGGCACACATACACACTCTCACTTCATCAAATTCACACACAGACACAAACATAAACTCGTACATAGATGACATATGACCACACCTCAATAGGCCCTTTTAAGGTCCATCCCTGGAGGGGTTGGGGTGGGGTGGGGGGGGGGGGGGTAGTCCTGTAGGATACAGGTTTGGTAATCACCGCTCCTGATGTGCGGGTTGGTGAAGGTCGGTGCGTCTCTTTGAGTTCCTGCTCTCTGTGTGTTCCATAGTCTTTGGCTCCACAGGAAGTGGACCCGTTTGCTCGCGATTAGAGGGGCTCAAACCTCAGCAACAGTCTACATCTCACCCGCCCAGGGCCAATACGACAAACACAATACGAACATGATATGTACACATTTAGGAATTATAAATTTGACGACTTTATTGCTCGTGTTTGTACCCACACAGGGTGTTGATTTCGCTTTGGAAGCTGCTAGATATCGTACCTCGATGTTCGTTCAGCAGAAACACGGCGTGCGAGACGAGCTGGAACTCTTCCACGCGGGAGGGAAAAAAGCCGCGTGGTCCGGGGAGATAGGAGGATTACCGCGTTACGCCCGGGAACGTCGCGCGGGGAAAATGAGCATGCGTGCGGCGGCGGCGGCGGCGGCGGTGGGTGGGTGGGGTGGGTGGGGGAATCCCCCTTCGTCTGAATCTCCCCTGTGTGTGAGAGAGAGAGAGAGAGATTGGGGGTTAGTCGCTCTGACGGGTACCGCTGTTCCTGTGGCGCTTGTTTGTCTGGCCTAGTTTTTGATGAGCAGAGTCCCACAGAAGAGTCGCTCCAGCGACTGTGCGACGCGTCCAAATAAAGGCGGTTTTGTCCATGCGCCTGGAAAACATATTCAAACCCTAACGGCACAAATTGAAGTTGACGTTGTACTGTTTGAACAAACAAGCGCGAATCCGCAATAGCTGCGACCGCACATGCGCACGCATCCATGTGTGCATGCATCCACGCACACGCCCTCACGCAAACTCGTGACCTCTTCTTTGGCTCATGACCAACCTTTCCACAAAATCTTGTGCAAATCTGTGAATCCATTCGGGAGTTATATTTGCCTTTTTGTGATAGGCCACGCCCATCACCACGCCCCCTCTTGGTCAATCGGCCTGAAAGTTACTCAGCTCTACCTTGGGTCATGACCAAACTCCATGGCAAATTTCAGCCTCCTGGGGCGAAAACTGTGGCCGCTACGGGGTGGGACACTTTTGTGGACCAACCAACCAACCGGCCAACCGACAGACCTAGAGGTATAGAGCTGCGGTCGCAGCTAATAAATGAGATATTGTGCCAAACTTTATTTTGCCGAACAGTTTTTCAGACAAGCACGTCCGTCTGTTTTAAATACCCTGGGTAAGTACTTTTTCCTTGCATTAAAGTGTTCACTAAACCCCAAGATAAATTTCAATACTTACTTTTTCCAACAATTCATATAAATGCACCTCTGATTGCTTAAAATGTAAATCGCATGCTATGTAAATGAACAACATTGTCTTCAGAAACCTTGTGCAAAATCCTTCTGTAGTCGGCTGTATATGAACAGACAGCACGCTGCTTTCAGGATTTAAAAAAAAGAATCAAATTTTAAATCTCAACGGTATAATCAAAGCGTGCAGGAAGGGGCTCTGTGGCTCTTTATGCGTAATATAACGACTTTAAAAAAAAGATCATTTGGATTCTTTAATGGCTTTTATTACGAGAACCACCATAAACCGCCCTGGCCTTCACTCGTTTTAGTACATGCTACATTATCGTGTAATAAAAAGCGCTATATAAATAAAGTGTGTAGCTATTATTAGTGCAGGTAATGCTGCTGACCACCAAACAGCAGGAAAAAAAGGTTGCAGTTAACAGTCGCATAAGAAAGAGTAAATTATATCAGGCCCTTGCTGCTTGTATTCAAAAAGCACTGAGCGGTAAGTAGAAATGTACAACTTTAATAGAGCGCTCTCTTGGGAAGGCTAATAGTGATGCTTATTTAAATATAGTCATAATCATGAATTATAATGACGAGTTCAACATGGATAATTCATATAACGTATGTGTGTACATTTATTTGCATGTACAAGTCTTATGCAAATAATGTACAGTATGTTTTTTTCTCATTTCAGTTTGCTTTACTGTGCATGCGCAGCAATAACAGACGAAACAACAAAAGCAAGCATTCCTTTAATGAAAACGCTGCACTGGCGATTAGATAAATAAGGATGAGAAAGTGCATCCTCTCTCTCTCTCTCTGTCATCGACTCTCTCGCCTCTCCCATACGCAGTGCTCCGGCATTCCGGAACATTCCGCAAACATTCCGGAACTTTCCGCGAACGTTCCGGAACATTCCGCGAACATTCCGGAATATTCCGCGCGCTGCTTTGAGTCAGGCCGTGACTCCTCTGGATTGTTTTTTTGGATAACGCCGCCCTCCGCTCCGTTGCTCTTTTTTTTTTCTCCTCCCTGGCCCCTCCTTTCTCCTTCTTTCTTTTTTAAAAAACTTCTCTCCTCTACCGTGCTCGTTCACTCTTTTCCTTTTATCTCCATCTCTCCACCCTCGCCTCTGTACCTCTCTTCCTCCGCTTTTCTTCTCTTCTCCCCCCCCCCCCCTTGTACCGCTCTCTTTTCCCTCTCTCCCTGTTTCTCTCGGTCCCCGCTGGCTCGGTCGGTTGCTGGTGTCTGGCCCATGTTTGCAGAGCTATAGCAGCTTAGCTACATTAATTGAGTATGAGTGATTAATCCTGCCCCCCCCCCCCCCCCCCACCCCCAGTGCTCATTGTGGCCCTCGCTGTCTGTGAAATGAGCAGGAGAGAGATGTCACGGCCGCAGACAGGCAAACCAACGGCCGGCTTCATTTGCTCTGACCGCCTCTCCGTCGGGTCACCTCTCTGACGGTTTTAGAAGAAAGAGAGAATGAGAGAGAGAGGGGGGGGGGAGAAGACAGGGAGAGAGAGAGGGGGGAGAGGGAAGAGAGAGAGATGGATAGAGAGGAGAGAAAGCTATTGCCGTTGGAACCATTCACGGACTGGGGGTGGGGGGGTGTTTGAGATTCTAATTATTTACAAACTAACTCAATCCTTTTTTTCATTTTTTCAATCAGCTACTCTGACCGGACATTGTATTGAGTCCAGTCAGGGCCACGAACCGGGGCCGTGCGAATAATTTGAAAGCTGGACATTCCAGTCAAAACAATCGGTATCTGGCATCATTAGTTTGTGTGTGTGTGTGTGTCCCCCCCCCCCCCCCCCCCCCCCCCCACCTCTCAGCCAGCTAGGCTTCCTGGGACGATAGCCATGGAAAGAAAAGGGGGGAGAGGCCCAAATAAAGTCTTGCTTTGGGCCCCCAAAAACAAAAGGCCTGAGGCAGCCCTGCCTGGCTGTATCAGAAGTGCAGCGGACTTAATAGGACTTAATAACTCCACTGCATTTGGTGTGGAGGCCATTAAGGTCTGTTTTTTGATTGGTTGACCGAAACGGGGCTCTTCTCTGGTCCGTCACCAAAAGAACATTTTAAATCTTCAGTACGCCTTCACCTCGGTTTGGCTGGTCTCTTAAACAGGAGTTTTCTAATACTGACAATGTCAGTGTAAGGTGAAGCACTTTGTGCTTCCAGGACATCAACGCACAAGTCAGCACGTACCCGGCCTTGCAACCGACTCAAAACAACAAAATCATTTTTTCATGTATATTTTCTGACTCATTTTACCAGCTGACATCGTTTGCGAGAATCACGCTTAATTCAGTGGAATGAGATCCAGTCTTGCCACGAGATTGTGCCCTGGGATTTTTTTTCTTAAATAAAATTTTTATCATGTATAGACTGTGGAAAGACAGGCAGAAAAAATACTATTTTGATTTTATGAGTTGAAGTTGGGCTTTAAAGGCATAAATAATGACTTTGTTTCTGTGAGACTAATGAGGACTGTATAACAGCGAGCTGCCTGTCTGCCCTGACTGCACCCGGCTGCCTGGTTTTCCATCTTGGGGTCCGTTCACTGTAATAAGCCCAAATTCGCATCCTATGGGCCATACACGCCCCTTATCTCAGTCTTCAAATTTAAAGCTCCCCGAGGCTAAGCTTAAAAGTGTCCAAGCTTGCCAAAGCGGAGCGCTGAAGATGAGTTTACAGACATCTCACCGGCTCTTTAAGCAGAGGGTTTGTGCTTCTTTTTAAATGCCAGGATGTACATGTCCATGCCCTGTGTGTGTGTGTGTGTGAGAGAGTATGAATGCGTGTGTGAGTGTGTCTGAATGTGTGTGCGTGCTTGCATGCACGCGTGTGTGTGTGTCTGTGAGTATGAATGTGTATGTGTGTGTGTGAGTGTGTCTGAATGTGTGTGCGTGCTTGCGTGTGTGCGTCTGTGAGTATGAATGTGTCTGTGTGTGTGTGAGCGTGTGTCTGCGTGTGTGCGAGCGTGCGTGCATGTGTGCGTACGTGCATGCATGCGTGCGTGTGTAAGTGTGTGCGCGCATATGTGTGTGCTTACATGTGTGCGTGTGTCTGTGTGAGAGACATTGACAGTGTTTCCCCTCAAGGTTACAGGAACAGTATTAGCAGTCCCAGACTGCAGTGTGTGACCTTGCCCTATGGCTCTCCGCAGTCTGTGTGTCTGTGCGCAGAGACACCCGTGTTTTCATAAGCAGACCTCCTCAGTAAGCTCCACCGCATCTCTCCTCTGTGGTAAATAATTGATCGGAGCTGCATTATTTATGCCCTGTGGATTATTAATACAGGGCAGTGTGCAGCGTGAAGTGATAGATCTCTCTACGTCTCCCAAAAAAACAAAACAAAAAAAAAAACTATAAAACTTTGTTCAGAACAAAGCAGGGTTAACAAAGGAAGGAGAACAGGGAGACTCAGAGGCAGATAGAAACCACATCAATCCCAGCACGTGTACTCACACACACACACTCATACGCACACAGACACACACACACACACGCACTCACACACACACTCATACGCACACAGACACACACACACACACGCACTCATACACATACTCATACGCACACAGACACGCACACACGCACACACTCACACACACACACACACACACACACACACACACACACATACACACACACACACAGACACACACACACACACACACACACGCACTCACACACACACTCATACGCACACAGACACACACACACACACACACACGCACTCATACACACACTCATACGCACACAGACACGCACACACTCACACACACACACACACCCACATACCCGCACACACGTGCACACTCATGCACACACACACACACTCACACACACTGTGTGTGATCTGGAATTCTCTCGTCCGAACAGTACATGCTGCACACCTGATTTGGAATTCTCCTATTGGAATGGTGCACACTGCACACTTGAGAGGACATTTGGATGGACTAACAGGCATAGACAGGTTGACACATTGACATGTTGCCAGATATTCGGAGGTGCTGATTTCGTTTTATTGTCAGTCATTTCTATCGTTGTGTTCCATAGCAGTCCCTTTTCTTTCCATCTTCTCTCTCAAGTATCTGTTATAATAGGTTTTTTTTTTTTTTTCAAATAAACTTGGAGGGGCCCATTCATTAAATATTACATCCTTGAAGCATTTGAATTTGAATGACTGACTAACCCCCCCCCCCCCCCACACACACTTCCATTCATGCCCATACACCCTTCACCTCCTGCTTCATTTTCACCTCCAGAGAAGCCTTTAGCTAACTAACTGGAGCAGATCTGGGTGAAATACATACGTGTTTTGGATTCAAATACTTTTCTACGCTTTACTGATCTTGTCTGGTGTGTTGGAACCAATGAAACACTCTCGAAAAGTGCAGACCCCCCCATTGTGGTCATACTGGCAGGCTCAATCACACCAGGCAAGATCAACAGAGCACAGAAAAGCATTTGAATCCAAAACAAAAAAATACGTATTTGACCCAGGTCTGAACAGGAGCGAACAGATTCGCCGTGGAAACAGCGTCCCCCCCCCTCTCCCCCCCCCCCCCCCCCCCCCCCCCCCCCCCCCCCCCCCCCAGCGTAGCGCGTCTTTCGCGTGTAAAAAAAAGACAATGGCGGCCGACCTTTTTCCGCAGCTCCCGCTGGATAATTAATCCGCGTTCCCAGATGAGCGGATGAGGCGGGTGCGCTAACAGCTGCCACTCAGGCCCAGCGCTGCCCGGGCCTCCTGTTTCTGTTTTCTGCGTGTAATTGGGTCTGGAGCCGTGGTCTCTGGCAGGCCTGGGGAGGACATGACGGCTTCTCCCGTCTCCCCAAAACGAATGGATGGAGAGGGGGCAGATATGAATGGAGATAAGATCCGGCGATGAACGACCTCGGGGGTTTTCCATCTGCGTTGGTCGTTAACGAGGTGTTGCCGGGGAGTTCAATCGGTTAATAGGACGGAGAGGGTCCTGGCAGCACTCCTGGCGGTAACAGATTACACGTTCATCTGGATTATGTAATCAGATTGCAAAAAAAAAATGAAGTAATTGCAATTAGCCTAGAACACTTTGGAAAAATATTAATAATCTGATTACGGTTAGTTCCCTGAAGATAACGTGTACACGTACACAAGCAAACGCACAAAAGCACACCCCGACGTATACACACGCTGACACCACACACACGCAATCGCACACACAAGCCCCATACACACAGGAGGATGAGCCAGAAGTGTATGTATGTGTTGTGGCTACACATACAAAGAAACAACACAAACTAACTTATTGTGCTGCACATTTGTTTAAGCACGTGCTAGGCAAATGGAACTGGATGTGATCCATAAGAAGTCAGATTAGATTACACCTTTTTAATAGCCCAGCAGAACAGTCATGTAATTTGTAATCGGTATCAGGAACCAGGACATTTTCAAAGTAATCTGCCCAGCTCTGGATTCTGGTAAATGGGCTGTATTCAGTCCCACCGATGGAGTGTAAGATTGGGGGCTTGGGTAACACGGTTCGGCTCCAGTCCTGTGTTTTCCCGAGGTAGAATGAGAGTGAAATGAAGGAGAGAGCTGGACAGTGTGTGTGCGTGTGTGTGTGTGCGGGTGTGAGTGAGTGTGGGTGCGTGTGGGTGTGTGTGGGTGTGTGTGTGTGTGTGTGTGGGTGTTTGTGTGTGTGCATATGTGAGTGTGTGTGTGTGTGTGTGTGTGTGTGCATGCGTGTGCGAGGAGGGGGCGCTGGGGGGGTGCAGTGATCTGCTGGGGAGGGCGGTATCTCCAGGCTGAAGGTCACGGCCTCACAGAGAGCGCGACACAAACAGGAGTCCACTAGGGGTCCTCACCCCCCCCCCACGCCACCACCCCCACGCCCTGCTTCCTGAACGAGCCCCAGCTCTGTGCCACGACCCGGTGCGCGGACACAATGCCATCAAATGGCACCGGCGGATCCACCGGGGTCCTCTGACCCGGGTACGGCCCGCCCGGAGACAGCGACCCCCCCGGAGACAGCGCTGCATTATTCATCTCCTGAACGAATCGCCCTCGCATGACCCGCATATCTCACGGTTTCGCACATCGCCCGATTATGCAGCTCCCCCCCCCCGAAGCGATTTCCGTTAAGCGCCGTCCCGACGTCTGCAAGTCCACGGGACCCCCCCGAGCGCGCTTACTTTCGGCGTGGGGGGGTCAAGCGTTCAGCACCTCGGCCAGGATGCAACACTGCCTGCGGTCCTCGTCTTGACAACCAATGGGCAGAGAGCGAAAGAGAGAGAGAGAGACAGAGGGGTTGATTGGGGGGTGGAGGAGGTTAAGCAGGATACAGAGGGGTCAAGAGAGAGACAGAGGGGTTGAGTGGGAGATGCAGGGGTTGAGTGGGGGATGGAGGGGTTGAGTGGGAGATGCAGGGGTTGAGTGGGGGATGCAGGGGTTCAGCGAAAGATAACATAACATAACGTAAGACGAGAACAGGCCATTCAGCCCAACACTGCTCGTCTATTCCTACCACTAAACTGTACTTAATGCTTAGTTTACCTAAAAGCTAGATAGTATCTAACACTGTATCAAGCCGGGCCTTGAATACCCCCAGTGTTTCTGCCTCCATTAAATGTCCAGGCAAGCTATTCCACATTCTCTGTGTGAAAAAATATTTCCTAATGTCTGTGTGAAATTTACCTTTGCCAGTTTCCATTTATGCCCCCTCGTTTTGCTGGATGAGATGGAGGGGTTAAGCAGGAGTGTTATGATAAGCGTCACGGCTGTGTGTGTGTGTGTGTGTGTGTGTGTGTGTGTGTCGGTTCTTATTTTGCTCAGTGTCATGTGCAAACTGTTGCAGGATGGGAAATTTGCTGCAGCAATTTTGGCAGCGCAGTGCCGGAGATGGCCGTGGGAATTGAACTGAATTGTGAATGATGGAGAGAGAGAGAGAGAGAGAGAAAGAGGGGGAGAGAGAGGGAGAGGGAGAGGGAGGGGGAGAGAGAGAGAGAGAGAGAGAGAGAGAGGGAGAGAGAGAGCAGGCGGGGGTGGTGTGGTGTTAGCAAAATGAAGAGTAATGTCGAGAGACTTGGGCATTGTGAGACGGAGGGGTGGGGGGTGGGGGGTGGGGGGGGTGGGGTGGGGGGGGGGGGGGGGGGAGAACGGAAACAGCAGAGACCCCAGAGAGGAGCGAGAGAAAGGTGTAAAATGGAAGCTCTTGCGCCTCCCCGCCCACCCCGGCCTCCCTCTCTGCCCTCGCGTCTCCTGGGAGAGCCTGCAGGGTGGGGGGGGAAGGGGGGGGGGGTGAGCAAGCCTTTGCCGGGAAGTTTTTCCTGCCACAGTTCTGCCTCCAGACCTCTCTTCTCTCTCCTCTCTCCACTTGGCTCCCTCTCTGTGTTTTAGTTCCCTTCCCGTCCAAGAAGCAGAAGAGCTGGCCATCGCTGTTTTGATGGCTTTGGTTTTTGCGCTTTTCTCTCAGTGACCCACATGGAGTTCTTTCATTAATCATAGGTTTGGTCTGCAATGTTTTTTTTTTTTTTGCAAAATTCTAAGCGAGTGTTCTAGAACTCCGGTGCTTTCAGTCACCAGTAGCAACTGTTACATCAGCGTTAGAATGTTCACAAATATGTGATAAGAACAATCTTATCACATGTTTGTGATCTTAGACCTTAAACGGTTGAGGAAGACGGGGTCCTGGAGGGATTCAGCCAGTGTTGCTGTTCTGTATATGTGTGTGTGTGTGTGTGTGTGTGAGGGGTGGGGAGACTCAAAAAATTGTGCTGTAATTATGCTGGGATGGGGTTGCCTGGGGCAGTGAGGCTCAGATGTGAGATCTTTTTTTTGGGGCCCAAAATCTGTAGAGGTGCCCTTGTTTACAGCCCTTGGTGTATGTGAGTGTGTGTGTGTGTGTGTGAGTGTGTGTATGTGTGTGAGTGAGTGTGTGTGTGTGTGTGTGTGTGTGAGTGTGTGTGTGTGTGTGTGTGTGTGTGTGTGTGTGTGTGTGTGTGTGTGTGTGTGTGTGTGTGAGTGTGTGTGTGTGTGTGTGTCAGTAAGTGAATAAATGAACCCCTCCCATAGGTGATGCTCACAAACCCAGCCTTTGTTCTGCAGCTTGTGCGGAGGCGTGTGGCAGGTGAGCTCTTACCCGCGGCTGTCCCCCCGCAGGTAAGGGAGACCTGATCGGCTCGGACTCCCTGACCAAGGAGCAGGTGATAAAGACCAACGCCAACGTGAAGGCGCTGACCTACTGCGACCTCCAGTACATCAGCCTGAAGGGCCTGCGGGAGGTGCTGCGCCTGTACCCCGAGTACGCCCAGAAGTTCGTCAGCGAGATCCAGCACGACCTCACCTACAACCTGCGGGAGGGCCACGGAGCAGACGTGAGTCCAGCGTCAGCCTGCGCGCCGCGTCATACGCTAGCTAGACTCCATCCACTTAAATGGGGGTTTGTGCGCGCCGCGCCATACGCTAGCTCTGCTACATTCACCAGAATGGGGGTTTGTGCATGCTGCGTCATACGCTAGCTAGACTCCATCCACATAAATGGGGGTTTGTGCACGCTGCGTCCTTCGCTAGCTAGACACCATCCACCCAAATATGAGTTTGTGCATGCTACATCATATGCTAGCTAGACACCATCCACCTGAATGTGGGTTTATGCATGCTACATCATATGCTAGCTAGACACCATCCACCTGAATGTGGGTTTGTGCACGCTACATCATACGCTAGCTAGATACCACCCACCAAAATGCAGGTTTGTGCACGCTACATCATACGCTAGCTAGATACCACCCACCAAAATGCAGGTTTGTGCACGCTACATCATACGCTAGCTAGACACCACCCACCAAAATGCAGGTTTGTGCACGCTACATCATACGCTAGCTAGACACCACCCACCAAAATGCAGGTTTGTGCACGCTACATCATACGCTAGCTAGACACCACCCACCAAAATGCAGGTTTGTGCACGCTACATCATACGCTAGCTAGACACCACCCACCAAAATGCAGGTTTGTGCACGCTACATCATATGTTAACGCTAGCTAGACACCACCCACCCAAATGCAGGTTTGTGCACACTACATCATACGCTAGCTAGACACCATCCACCCAAATGTGGGTTTTTGTATGCTATGTCATATGCTAGCTACACTCCACCCAAATGCGGGTTTGTGCATGTTATGTGATATGCTAGCTACACTCCATCCAAATGTGGGTTTGTGTATGCTACATCATATGCTAACTACACTCCATCCACCCACATGCGGGTTTGTCTAAATGTGGTTCTTCTAGGGTCAAGGAGGGTGGCCATTGCAGAATTGTGGGGACAGGGATGGTAGTAATTTCTCTTTTCGTGTTCTGATACTCTAAATGACAAAAGAGAGAACTGGAGTGCAGTATGATTAATGATGCACACGGTTCCAAATGCAGAACCTGGCCTCATTTATCCAGGGGCTGAAAGTAACGTCCAAACGTTTAACATCCAAATCTGTATGCTAATTTTACCTTCACTGGTCTGGCTGCCGTCCATACCTCTCGTCCAGTTTGCCTCTGTGTGTTGGTGTGTGGAACCAGCTTCAATGACACAAAGATGCTTGAGGAGATGCGTATATGTGACACTCACTCAATTAAAATAGAATGTGTAATTGGGGCCCGGTTGTCGTTAAAACAGCCAGAGCCAAGAGGCAATTAGCTCACAAAGAGCTGCTGAATGGCGCCGTGAATTATTTCGCTGAGTCACTTTTGCGGTATTTTGCGGGTGGAAGCGCAGTCGCCCCCCGAAAAACACCCACAAATCTACACGGACAACCGCGGAAATAATGAAACGAAATGGAGAATTCTATTTGAACAGAGTGAGAGCTTTTAATTTCCTTTCAGCAAGCGTTCATCGCCGCCCAAAAAAAAAAACAAAAAAAAAAAAACAACAAAAAAAAAACATTTATTTAACAGTCATCTTTGTAGACTCGTAGAGCCCATCGGACAAATTAAGTGAGAGATGTGCCTTGCCAACGGGTCGGATATGATTATCATTAGTGTTAGGACTGAGCACCAGAGATTTTTTTTTTTAAAAAAAAAAGTGCATACGGCTTCGTCTGGTCTTCATTTAAACCTGAAGAGTGTTTTGACTTGTGATCCACTCCAGCAGTTAAAATGGTTTTATTAAATGGACTGCATTTATATAGCGCTTTTATCCAAAAGCGCTTTACATTGAGCAGTTGGGGGTTAGGTTGTCTTGCTCAAGGGACACTTTGACATGCCCAGGGCGGGGTTTTTGAACCGCAACTCAAACAATCTCTTACCTCCTGAGCTGCCCCTATTACGGAGCCTCAAATCTGGTGAAGGAGTTAGCGGCAGGGCTGTACACTGTAAAGGAGACCGCCCCTCAGTCCCCCTTTTTATTTCAGTGCAAAAACACAGTAAAAAAACACACACACAGTAAAATAAATAAATAAAATAAATAAATAAATAAAAGTACAGCACGATTTGTACGTGTATGAGTCAGCCTGAGGGCCGCATCGCTGACTGGTGTCATATGAGGCCACAGTGAGGACCGCTGAGTCCCGAGCCTCTCTCACACACCTCTCGCCCTTCCCTTTCTGGGAGAGGCATTCGGTGCTACGTGTGTCCGACACAAGATGGAGAGCGGGGTGGGGGGGGTGTGCTTAAATTTATAAGCTCCCGCCTCCTCCATCTTGGAATGTCATTAGCCGGGGGTTGTCTCTACTTACTCTGATGCCGTACCTGCAGCGGATGCAACGCAAAAGCAACACAATGTCCTCGCTTTGTAGGGTATGTGCGAAAAAGTGACACACACACACACACACAGCACCCTTTTTTTTTTTTTTACAGATGACCCCTGTCAAATTTTCAGGGATTACTGTCTTCTAGCTTTGCCTTACAAAAACAGATCCGGCTCCCGCCTGGAATAATAATCCCCTGCATCACTGCCTGCCGTCGACTTCCGGCTGAAAACGCCGCAGAGTAAGATGGATGAGTGCACAGGCCGCATTTCTGCTCTCCGGTGCAATTCATTTATTAGCCCCGTAGACACGTCACATTACGAGAGCCGGTGTGGCTCGTCGTCAGGCGGCTTGAAAATATCGCTTATCTTTGCGTCTAATACGTTAAGTGCACTGGGGGGGGGGGGGTTGGGGAGGGGGGGGGGAAGCACAGTTTCTCATACACCCGTCTCAGATGTTACACGTTCTTAGTTTTTTTTTTTTATCATGTCAAAATATCATTCTGCCCTATGCCTGTCTGCAGCCTCACCTTAAAACCAAAAAAAAAAAAACAGTTACGTTTAAAAAAAAAAAAACGGCATTCCATTATAACGTTCCGTTTCATTATAGCGCTGTAGCGTAGACGGCTGCGTCGGCGGCGCCTGCGTGGTGAAAACCAGGCTGTATGGCGGTGGTTTTCGGGGGGGGGGGGGGGTTGCTGTGCTGTTGCCAGCAGGAACAGGCTCCTGGGGTGTAAACCTCATCTGCGGGCTTGTTCGGGTGCGGATTGAGCCAGCGCTCGCTGTGTTGCTCGCATCAGTTGTTGTTAGCTCGAGCCTGGGGCTAGGTTACGCTCACCATTAGCCGCCAGACTTGCGCTGACAGCAGCGTTGTTGTAATTTCCCCGCTACCTGCAGTTCCGTGTTTATTTATCCCCGTGTTGTCCTTGCCCTTGTTTTCTTGTTTTTGAAACCCTGTTTTTTTTTCTCTCCCGGCTCAGAGCGCTCAGTCACTTTGGAAAGCGTGTCTCTGCGACGCCCTTGCTTTGGGAGAGCGCGTCCTTCGTAATTAGCGCCGCTAACCGCTACTTCTTTTCACACCGCAGTCATTGTGTGGGAGGGCTAAATCTCATGCGCAGCTGGTACAAAAAGACTGCAAACACCCAAGCAGCCACAGGGGAAGCTTTTGCGAGCTCAGGGGGCCCCTAAAATTGTGCGTATGTACCCTAGTGCTTACTGAAATGACACTACTAGTGCTGACTGAAATGACGCTACTAGTGCTGACTGAAATGACACTACTAGTGCTGACTGAAATGACACTACTAGTGCTTACTGAAATGACACACTAGTGCTGACTGAAATGACACTACTAGTGCTTACTGAAATGACACACTAGTGCTGACTGAAATGACACTACTAGTGCTGACTGAAATGACACTACTAGTGCTGACTGAAATGACACACTAGTGCTGACTGAAATGACACTACTAGTGCTGACTGAAATGACACACTAGTGCTGACTGAAATGACACACTAGTGCTGACTGAAATGACACACTAGTGCAGACTGAAATGACACACAAGTGCTCCTCAGAAGCTCCTCTCTCTGACTGGTTCTGCAGCCAGCTGTGATGCCAGTACCTCCACAGGGTATTTCAGCCACGGTCAGTGTGTCATCATCGGGATCTGATTCTCTGCCGTCCGGCGTATCACTGCACCAGTTACCACTGCCTTATCAGCACAGTCCACTTCCAGCCATCCGCCTGGCACTAATATGTTAGCATAGTATTTTTTATATGCTGCCGTTGCTGTTTGACAGTATTGATTTGCAAGATATAATAACTACCTTTGTCTTTATGACTCTCCCTCCGTACACTCAGGAACACAGCAGGGGTTCATGAATTGTAAGCTACTGCAGAAGTGTAATCCAGCAACAAGGATCTGCTGTACACAATGTTGTATCTATCACAGGACATCACACATTTATACATCACACACTCAACGGTGCAGTACATTATACATCACACATCAGACACTTTCTCATGTTTAAGAAAATCACTCTGTTTATGTGTTTTTATGCAGCAGTTAAATTCAAATTTTAGTTGCAGGATGCTTTTTAGGAAGGGCGTTGTCACAATGCAGCTTTACCAAGGTTCAGGCCTGAAATCCCCCTATACCCC
>CM045885.1:1103615-1106115 GCA_025169545.1 Anguilla japonica
TTTTCTGTCCTGGGGGGTCGTGGCCACCTGGAGGTATTAAATATGGGTAGCTGCAGTTGAAATCGGACTGCTGGGAGTGTGGAAGGTGTGGCTGGGTCTCTGGCATTTTCCCAGCGATGCCGTTTTTAATCGTTCTCAGCACAGGGGTTTCACATGTGGATATTAAACTAGAGCTGGGGTTTTACAAGCAGCAGGTAGCTTTTTATTATATTTTTTTTATGAGTCACAGCAACTTAACTGGTTTTTTTCCTGTCCCTCTCACCCCACCCCTCTCTCACTCCTTCTGTTACCCTACCCTTTATCCCTCCATCTTCCTTTTTTACTCATCTCTCATCCTTCCCATTTCTCCCTTCCCGCCGTTTTCTCCCTCCCTGTTTTCACATTCATGCCTCTCTTTCTCTGCTTCCCTCCCTCGTTCTCTCCATCTCTCTCCGTCTCCTTTCCTTTTTCTCAGACGGACTGGGAGAGCAACGGCGGCCTGGTGAAGAAGCTGCCGTCCATTAAAGAGGACGAGGAGGGCGACGAAGAGGAGCACTCCACCCTGTCCCGGGCCCCCCGGTCCCCGCTGAGGCTGACCCGGGGGCTGAACTCGCCCCTGCGCTCCCCCTGATGCCCCCCCGCCCCTTCCGCTCCCCCCCGAGCCGCTCCGCCCCGCCACCCTGCAGATCCCCCTCGTCAGCTTCAGCGGCGCCCCCCCGGAGCTCAGCCCCAGGTAGGAACCCTCCTCTCCTGCAGTCGTTCCCCCGGGGGACGCCTTATGGGCGGACACCGATGTGGGGAAAAATATATAAGGCCGTGTCCAAACCGGTGCACTTGCCTACTATTGAGTATACTGAACTCAGTAAGGTGCATACTCAATAGTAGGCAAGTGCACTGATTCAGACATGGCCTAAACAAGAAGGGAGGTCCCTTCATTTCCCAACTTCCCACACATTCCCAAACTCATTCTTTAAATCCGATTTGCCTTAAAATGCCCTGAAGACCGGATTTTTGTTTTCCCACACCATACTTATACACTTCTGATGCTTCTTAATGAATATTCACAAGGACATTATTTGGGTAAACGCTTGCAATTCAGAGTGGTGGGTGGACCGGGAAAAATATTTCAATCTTCTGTGACGTGGTACCTGATAATATCAAATACATACATTCATGGGTCTGAATGAATTTCCATCGTAAATCTGTCCAGCGATGAGAGAAGTGACGCCTGCAGTTAACAGGCAGATTGCTTGAGTGCTCTGCTTAAGATGCTGCTCGCCCATTACCCATAATCCCCCTCCTTCCCCCTCGAGTGGGCGATGCGGCTTCCACCCCGGCATTAGCCCGCCGCGCCCTGTGTTTGTGAACGGCCCTTATGAACCTCCTCCTCGGCTTAAAGGCTTTCAGACCCACAAGTGCTCGGAGCAAAACCGTGGCGGAAAATCAAATGCGGAGCCCCGTTCACCAGCAGCCATGCATTACTCTCAAGGGTTCCGGCGTCCTCGTGATCGAACAGTCAGATCAACGAAGGCAGTGGTTTTAATCCCAGAACTGAATTATTTCCGAGATTTTTTTTTTTTTTTTTTTTTAACATGGTGACCACTGCAGTCAGCAGAGAAACAAAGAGGTGCACTGTGGGTAAGATTAACCCCTTCGACGGACAGGGCCCCAGCATGTGGGCTGCACCTGTACATCAGTGATCTTGAGGGCAAAGTGCCTTCTTGGCGCATCCCAGCTCAGACACGGCGTCCATTAGCAGGGGGCAGGCACCGTTGTCCGGGGCAACGTGCGACACCAACCGTCCTGCGCGTTACGCGATCCGTGGCCCGTCCTCGTCGGAGAACACGGGAGGCACCTGGGCGTGTAGCGTGTGCGGAGCGGCGGAGCGAGCCTCACCGTGCGAGTCTGACAGACAGGAGAGGACCGCCAAGCCTCTCTGCTCATCACACGGGTGCAGTGTGGGCTTTTTAGAGAGAGCAGGGGTTGGAGAGGGGGCTGGCAGGCAGGTTGGGGGGGGGGGGGGGGGGGTTTAAGGGGCGGTGTCCAGCTCCCCTGTTAGTGCAGAGACTGCCGTGTGCACGCTTCATCGCCCTGATACAATAGGGGGCTGCCATGGAAACCGACTGGACTGGACCGGCTCATTTTGTGGGCGGGGAAATGGGCAGCATTCCAGAATGGAATCCTGGCCTGTGGTGGCGGTACGTGCCATCGCCCGCGGCTGCGTGGGGTGGCGTGTGGCTTATCCCCCCCCCCCCCCCCCCCCCCCCCCCCCCCCCCCCCCCCCCCCCCCCCCGGCGCGTGTGCCCAGAGGAGGCGTGGCTCGGTCCGCGGGATGCTGCTCGCAGCAGGACACGCCCAACGTCCCACGGGCCGGTCCTCCAGCGCAGCGACTACAAGCACCACAGAGCAAGAAGGAGAGGCAGCGCCTGGCAACAAGCACGCTCGTCCGCGCTTTCCCAGAATTCCCGCCTAATACCCTGAAAATTGTACAGATTTATGGGAGGCGTTATTGATATTCATA
>CM045885.1:1111115-1231115 GCA_025169545.1 Anguilla japonica
AGTGCAGACCCAGGGGGCGGGGGTCTGCTCAGCTGCCTGGTCCCCTCCCCCCCGCCCCACGTCGCCCCGCTACCGCCAAACCCGCTCCCGCCCCACTCGGGCCGGTCCACGCCCTCCCCAAGCGAGGCGGTCACCCCCGGGGGGACGTCGCCCCCCTCGGCCCCGAAAAACGGACTGCCCCGCCCTCCCCAGGACCAGCGGGACACCCTCGCCTCCAGAACCCCCTCCCACTCCCTCTCCTTCTCCCTCTCCCTCTCCTCCGCCTCGTCCTCCTCCTCCCTCTCCCCCTGCCAGGGCCCCCACCTCTCCCGGCTGGGCAGGCACAGCAGGGGGCTCCTGCCCCCGCCCCCTTCTCAGGACACGCCCCCTCCTCCACCTCTGCTGTCCCACTGCTCCGCCCCCCCGTCGCTCAGCAGTTCCCCCGGAGACCACAGGCTGGGGGTCAGCCTGCCCTGCTCCTCGCCCACGCCCCCCATCCCGCCCCCTCCCTTGGCTCCGCCCCATGGGCCCCCCCCGTCCCCCCGCTCCCCGTCATCCCCCCGCTCCCCCGGCTCTCTGGACTCCCTGAAGGACACGACGGCCAGCTTTGGCCCCCCCACCTGGCCCCCCAGCCCCGGCGCCCCCCACCTGGAGCTGGAGATGGACGAGTGGGGCGAGCGGTCGGAGCACATCAGCTTCATCGATGAGGAAGACCCCGCGCTGTGAGGGGGGCGGAGACGAGCCGCGCAGACGCCGCCGCGGGGGGTGGGAGGAGGAAGAGGAGGAGGAGGAGGAAGAGGAGTCCGCTGAACGAGAGAGGAAACGTGACCTTGCCCCCCCCCCCCCATGGCCATGGCCCCTGAGTGCTGGGAGGGGCGCCGCCAGTCATCGCCACCGCAAAACAGAGGCTGGTGGCTCCGCCCACCCCTGTGACATCACCAGGGGAGACTCTTCACAGACTCTTCACCCTGGCCACCTCCATCTCCTGATCCCACCTGTCACCTGGGGCTCGGTCGCCTGCGCAGGTAGAACACCTCGGCGCAGGAGTTTACGACACAGTGAGCCGCCTGTGGGCCGGCCTACTCTCCCTCAGCGCGTGGGGGGGGAAAACTGGAGCGCTAAACAGGCTAACGATGTATTCATAAGACCTCTTTTAAGTATATTAAGCATCATTCAGTGACATCACTTCAGAGGGATGCAGCTGGCGGGAGACGTGAGAACATTCCGGACGGACTAGCATCAAACTGCGTTCAGCCAATCGGACGACCGAGAGAAGCCTGACCAACCCGTTTGGCTGAAGGCTGACTCCCATCTGTTCTGAGTTTGACATATCATGTTTTAACCCAAAGAAGTTCCTTATTTGCTTGCCGTAGTGGCCATCTCCACTATTTAGTGAATGCTTTTTCTAGTTGGGGGGACCATAGATAGATCACCAGCCACCCTGTAATGCTAAGAAGACCCCCCCCCCCCCCCCCCCACCCTGCCCCCTTACCCATGGCTTATTCTGACATTAATGCCTTTTTGGAAGCTACGGCACCCGATCACCAGGTTAAAATCTTAACGCCGGTCCCCTTACAGGAAACAATTTTATTACACTCTACTGTTTTGGAAAAAAAAGATGTGATCCAGGGTGGCTCACACACAGTACTGTATGTTTTAGTATTTCCGTTTTGAGCACACAGGTCTCTTGGTATTCTCTATCGTATACGCTTTGGTACTATTTATTGCTAACGGAGGCACTAGGCTTCGCTAGGCTTCTGAGCCCAACACCGGATCGTTTGGACGAGGAACGCAGAATTTTCCCTTATTCCTGTTGTTGAGGAGATTCATCCCGTTTTAGAAACTAGAGGTGGGGAACGTCACTCTACGGCATTACTATCTCTCTCTCACTCCCTCTCTCTGTCTCTCTCTCTCTCTCTCTCTCTCATACCTCTTCTTCACACCCAACAGTGTGACAAGTCACAAATGACTCTGTTCTGATCATTAGTGAGTTAGACCAGGCGGCCATGTTCCCCTCCCCCTGTTGGAGATGCTCACTCTGAGGCTGTGACTGCAGCTCACTCTCTCTCTCTCTCTCTCTCTTTCTCTCCCTCTCTCTCTCTCTCCCTCCCTCCCTCTCTGACAATCACCGAGAAAACTGGGAGCTGAGAACCGAGCATCTGTGCACCCATCTGAAACCTGGCAACCATGGTCGTTAGCTGGGTGCTGAGACAGGGAGGGAGCGGGGCGGAAAGGGGGGGTTTGGGGGGGGTGGGGGGAGTTTTCTGGTTAAGCCATCTTAGGACTTTTTCACGAGACCCGAGCTTTAGTCACACAGCCGTTTGTGCCTTCTCTTCTGACTCGTGACATCAGCCAATCATTTCACTTCAGGGGGTTTTTGCTTTGGTTTAAGGGTCGATGATCATGTGACTCTACAGCCACGACTGTCTTTTTATTTTTGCACACATTTAGTCACACACAGGACCCTGGGAACAGACTTGACAGGGCAGAATAAACTGAGGTCGAACCGACTGCGAAAGGGCTGCCCTGGTACAGATGTTAGCATTAGCACTGCGCTGGTACAGATGTTAGCGTTAGCGCTGTGCTGGTACAGACGTTAGCATAGGGCCGCCCTGGTACAGACGTTAGCGTTAGCGCTGCGCTGGTACAGACGTTAGCATTAGGGCTGCCCTGGTGCAGACGTTAGCGTTAGGGCTGCCCTGGTACAGACGTTAGCATTAGGGCCGCCCTGGTACAGACGTTAGCGTCAGGGTTGCCCTGGCACAGACGTTTGGGCGAAAGGAGTCACCACATCCGTGCAGCCGGGCAGAATTCACCCCACCCTCCCCATCCAGCTTTGAGGAATGTCATGACACCGTTTGTCCAGCAGAGGGCGATTTCCACACATCTGCTGCAGCCACGGCGAGCGCAGAGGCCCGTGTGAAAACGCACAGCCCGCGCGCGACTCACACCCGCAGAGCAGAGAGAACGCGCGACTCGTAGCACTGTGTGCGCGCGTGTGCGCATGTGTGCGCGCGTGTGTGTGCGTGTGCGTGTGTGCGCGTGTGTGTGTGGCAGACAGGTGCAGCAGGCAGCGGAACGTTCCAGTTTAAAATGACAAAGGGTTCCATTTCCGTTTTTTCAGCTCAGCACTGGGAGCACACAGACAGGGACTCCCAGCATTATTCAGAAAGCTCGAGGAGAGAGGGGGGGTTGGGGTGGAGGGGGGGGGGGGGGGACGGGTGGGGGTGGGGGTTTATGCATGTCACAGCTTACTGCATGAGGAATGTGCCTGCTTGTAATAAATGGGGTGGGGGCCGGGGGTTACAGATGTATTTTATTAATAACAGCTGAGTTGGGGAAAAAAAAACAAGAATAAAAAAGGTGTTGTTTTATAGTAAAACTTGACCTCTGTGCTGCTTTAGACCATGGGGACAACTCGACCGGGTCGCCTTCACATGACCACAACACATTTGCAGACTGAAACACTAATCAGACGCCCAACACTTCCTCAAACATGTCCAGCGCCTACACAAAGAAGACAAAAGACTGTCCGTTTCATTCACTTTTTTAATAAGGAAATATTTCATCAGTTAGTAAATTATGCGGAGAGGAAGGAGGGCAGCTTTGACGCAGAGTGTGTGCAGTGTGCGGCAGAGGCTAAAGGGACACGCTGGGCGTGCGGCCCTCGCTGACAGGCCTCCGCAGGGTGAGGGCGCTCCGCTCTCAGCGAGTCTGGGTTCCCCAATCCGCTCTCTCCGAGCGTCCCGCGTGACCTGGGTCATGTGACGCGAGCGTCACGGTCCGTTCGTTCCGAGCCGGGACGGGACTCTCCGAGCGGCGCTGCGGCTGGAGCGGGTTCTAGGAGTCCGGGTTCCGCTGGAGCCAGAGCGGGTTCTAGGTTTTCGGGTTCCCCCGCAGCCGGTTCTGGGAGTCCGGGTTCCGCTGGAGCAGGTTCTGTGAGTCTAAGTTCCACTGCAGTGGAGCGGGTTCCAGGTGTCCAGGTTCCACTGCAGCTGGAGCAGGTTCTAGGTGTCCAGGTTCCACTGCAGCTGGAGCAGGTTCTAGGTGTCCAGGTTCTGCTCGCAGAAGCGAGGTGTTGACTCACCGCAGGCCGAACACACATCGCTCGGCCGTAGTGTGTATTCACCGCCAACCCCCCCCACCCCCCCCCCCCCCCCCCACTTCCCCAGCAATGAAACACTCACACCAGCAGCCAGCTCCATCAGTCAGGTCTGCATATATTTCAGCTCAAACATTCTCTCTAATAGAGCTTCAAAAAGGGCCAAAGGCCAAGCGGGCGGCCAATTCTGAAAAATAAAAATTAGGACTAAACCAAAAAACCCTCTTGCCAGACATCATATAAGCCCCACCCCTTCTCAGTCTCCAGAAGTTCATTTGTGAGGAGCATTGAACAGTGCTCCCCCCCCCCCCCCCCCCCCCCCCCCCCCCCCAATCCCATCTCTCCCTGCAGCTCCCCACAGAAACAGGAAAGACGTGGCCTCACACGAACCAAAAACAAATCTTCACACACAAAAAAAAAAAATAAAATGGAGAGGAAAAAATAAAAATCCAAAAAATATATTTATATATTTATATATATTTCCGAGGTATGTATCCGCAAAAACAAAAAAACACACACAAATGACAAAAAAAACAGAGGGGGAGGAAAATAAAATCGCAGTCTTCTGTTGGAGATTCTCCCCTCCCCCCTCAAAATAGTAATAATATTAATAACAACAACAACCAACAAAAATAAAATAAGGAGGCAATACCCCCAACACCCCTCCCCCGTTCTGTCCGGACATCAGTGTCTGCATCTGTCCTCCCACCTGGAGGAATCCGATGCACCCAGCCACCAGGGGGCGCCACCTGCTCCAATTAGTCATTTCTTCATATTGCGTCCACCAAAAAAAAAAAGAAGCTAAAAATCTCTACAGTCTCTCTTGCAAAGAAATATGAAATTGCAAACCGTCATTATGCCCCCCCCCTCCCCTCCCCTCGCTTCCCCCAATAGAGTCTCCAGGTATCAAGGTGGGGGGGGGAGTGAAGTGGGGGGGGGGGGTGGGGGGGTTGTTTGAGCCGGGGCTCAAAAAGGTGTCTTGTGCAACAAAACTAAAAGGAAACAAAACTGGAAAAATAAAGGAACGCGGAAGTTGAGCTCCCGGCGATTGTTCACTTCCTGTCCCGCCCACTGTCATGCCAGGTACTGCTGCATCGCTGTCTTTGCCCTGAGGGATGGGAACACAGGAACAGGAAACGCATCATCATCGTGCTGCACCCAGCCAATATCCTTCAGACAACCAAAACACATCTCACAGACTTCATTTACTGCAGGGATGCTCAAATCTGGCCCTGGAGGGCAGTGGTGCTGCCGGGTCTCATGCCTCCCCTCTGATCAGGACTGATTTAAACCTGGGAACCAGGTGAGTCTGATTAAAGTCCCTAATTGGCCACAGATTAGTCACCTATCTGCTAGAACAGAAAACCTGCAGTACTACAGGTCTTCAAGGCCACATTTGAGTGTCCCTGATTTTACTGCATCCTAGAAATTAATGTGTCTAAATGAAGTTACCAGCACTGTGCAACACATCTGAGTCAGCATCAGTAAAACATGCAGGAAGCGCTCGGTGTGATGCTGCTTTTCGCTCAGATCAAACACTGCAAACGCACGGGACCCTGTGCCAGAACCTGGGGGGGGGGGGAGCGGAACGAGGACGGACCTGTCGCAGAGGTTCGGGTCCGAGGCCTGGGTGAGCTTGTGCAGGACGTCCACGAAGCCCATCTCCCTCAGCTTGTCCTGCCGCTCCTGGGACCCTGGGCCACCAAGACAAGAGCCCCAGTTACCAGGAAAGGAAAAGCAAGCACAGCTAGCACCCTCCGCTGGAGAGAAGAGCAACTACAACCATCCTGAATGATTTTCTGCAACTGTTGTCTACGGGACACGAGGGTTACTGAAAACAGTTTGACATTTGGCCACTATATCCTCAGCGCTCCCTCTCCCCACCCCCCAACGCCTCCCCCCTGCAGACCCCGCCCCACCACACCCCCACCCCCACCCCCACCCCCACCCCCACCATGCCCTCGCCCCCCCTTGTGGCCACCTGTCATGGCGACGCCCTCACCGTCCTCCTCGTTCCAGACGAGATTGGAGACGCAGAAGGTGGCGGCCAGCTGCAGCTTCACATTCGAGTGTCCCTGAGAGAGAGATAGGGAGAGAGAGAGAGAGGGAGAGAGGGAGAGAGAGAGAGAGAGAGAGAGAGAGAGGAGAGAGAGAGAGAGAGGAGAGAGAGAGAGGGAGAGAGGGAGAGAGGGCTGAGCGAGAGAGAGAGAGAGAGAGATAGAGAGAGAGAGAGAGAGAGAGGAAGAGAGAGAGAGGGAGGGAGAGAGGAGAGAGAGAGAGAGAGAGAGAGAGAGAGAGAGAGAGAGAGAGAGAGAGAGAGAGAGAGAGTGCCAATGAGACGCCACACAAGGGGCGAGCGGAAACCGCACACGGTACGCATGTCCCACGGTTTTTTAGAGAGAGAGAGGGTACCATGTAGTATTTGATTTTCTGCAGCATGTCGTCGTTGGTCATGATGAGCTCCTTGGCCGTGCTGCCGTCGGCGATGTTGGTCAGGATGCACAGCGTCTGAAAGGCGGACCAATGAGGCGTTAGGTGTGCTCGCGGTCAGGGCTCCGCCCACCCGGACCCTCCCGGCCACATCGTTCTCAGAGAAGGCCCACCCCAGGGGGCGCAGCGTTTCGGGGGCCCAGTTCTCAGAGAAGGCCCACCCCAGGGGTCGCAGCGTTTCGGGGGGTGCAGTTCTCAGAGGAAGCCCACCTCAGGGACAGCGGCGTTCGGGGGGCCTACCTGCTCCTTGACCTCAAGGCTGTGCTCCCCCTCCAGGATGAGGGTGACTGCCTGCATGATCTGCTTCCCGTGGGAGCTCATCACCTGGTCTATGTGCTGGGAGGGGAGCACAGGGGGAGGGACAGGCGTTACTACGGTAACAACAGACCCTTCAGTGTCACTACGGTAACGACAGACCTTTCAGAGTTACTACGGTAACGACAGACCTTCAGAGTTACTACGGTAACAACAGACCCTTCAGTGTTACTACGGTAACAACAGACCTTTCAGTGTTACTACGGTAACAACAGACCCTTCAGTGTTACTACGGTAACGACAGACCCTTCAGTGTTACTACGGTAATGACAGACCTTTGAGTGTTATTACGGTAACGACACTTCTTTGAGTTACTACGGTAACAACAGAACTTTCAGAGTCACTACGGTAACGACAGACCGTTCAGCATTATTACAGTACAGGCACCTTTCAGTAAACATGACCCTGATACAGAGGGACCTTACTCATAAATCACAGACCTTTACACGCGTGTGCGTGACTGACCGGGCGTGTGGAATGCGTGTGCGTGACTGACCAGGCGTGTGGAATGCGTGTGCGTGACTGACCAGGCGTGTGGAATGCGTGTGCGTGACTGACCAGGCGTGTGGAATGCGTGTGCGTGACTGACCAGGCGTGTGGAACGCGTGTGTGTGACTGACCAGGCGTGTGGAATGCGTGTGCGTGACTGACCAGGCGTGTGGAATGCGTGTGTGACTGCCCAGGCGTGTGGAATGCGTGTGCGTGACTGACCAGGCGTGTGGAATGCGTGTGCGTGACTGACCAGGCGTGTGGACAGCAGGTTCCTCAGCAGCCCCAGGGTCTTCATCAGCACGTTGGGGTCGGGGTCCGACAGCAGGCGGAAGAGCTGCTCCGTCCCCAGCGCCCGCACGATCTCCACCTTCACCTTCTGATCCGCCTGGAACGCCATGTTCTGCAGGGGGAACCGGGAACCCAGAACCTGAGAACCCCCCTCCTCACCCACCGAATGAGCTGCGCGGACAACACTGGACCAGGCCAGCCTGCTAGCACCTGCTAGCACGCTAACACCCACCCAGCCCCTCTCCTGTAGCTCTCAGTAACACCAGGACCTGCTAGCATGCTAACACCCACCCAGCCCCTCTCCTGTAGGCCTCAGTAACACTAGGACCAGGCCAGCCTGCTAGCACTTAAACAACCACAAACAAAACACTCAGGCCATATTTCCCCTGATTGCAGTACGGTAGCTGAATGTGCTTCTCTAGTGCCTGTGTGCCTCCACAATATCACAGGGAAACCGCACTGGGTGTACAGTTTCATAATAATAATAATAATGTATTCATATGGCACTGTTCATTAAATCTCAAAGCACCTTTGCTGCTCATGGTAATATCAGGCCAAAGGCAAACGGTCTCACCATGAGAGCCCAGATTCCGTTGACCCTCAGCGCTGGGCTGTCGCTCTGCGTCAGGCTGCAAAGCAGCTCGATCACGCCCGACTCCAGGATGGGCTGCACGGACAGAAGAGCACACACACGCACGCGTGCACACACACACACACACACACGCACGCACGCACATACACACACACAGGCACACACATAAGCACACACAGGACACACGCGCACACAGGCAGGCACAGGCACACACACAGAACACGCACGCACATACACATACACACACGCGAGTGCACACACACACACACACACACACACAGACACAGGACATACAAAAAAAGAGGGTCCCAGTTTTACTTCACTCCAGCAAAATAACCGCTTTAAATGAACCTTTAATTTAAAAAAATATTTTAAAATGAGGCATCTTTTTTGTTTTTTACCCAGAATGCTGTGCTCCACTCACCTCTTTGCTGGGGGAGAAGTCCAGCAGCAGGTTGCATAGTGTGGAAGAGGCCATGACCAGCACCTCATCTGGGGCGTTCTGTAACAGCTGGAGAGAGAGGGGGGGGGGGGGGGGGGGCATGAGGGGGCGTCTCCTAAACGCATACACCTCTACAGCGGAGTGTGTTTGGCTCTCAATGAGATAAACTCCCACACCAGAGAAAGCTCCCGTATTATCTTTACATTGCTATGGGGTTTTGATCAGAGTCTGGAGAGCAACCGATGCTTGACGTCAATGCTTGATGAGTCACTGGTCAAGCAGTAGCCCCGCCAATTTAGGGCTGACGAAACCTCCCTCCCTCCCTGTCGCTAGGTGAGACAATGAGGCTCCCATACAGCATGGACGCTAGAGGGACGGCTCGTACATTAGCACGTACATTAGTACGTACGTTAACTCGTACCTTAGCTCATACGTTAACACGAACATTAGCTTGTACGTTAGCTCGTACCTTAGCTCATACGTTAACGCGAACGTTAGCTCGTACGTTAGCTCATACGTTAACGCGAACGTTAGCTCGTACCTTAGCTCATACGTTAACGCGAATGTTAGCTCGTACGTTAGCGCATACATTAGCTTGTATGTTAGCACGTGTTAGCCACGCACCTTCAGGAGCGGCTTCCAGACAGCGTGGTCGTGGAAACTCGTCCTCAACTGCTGCACCGAGCGAGAGAGGCTGTGTAGACACCTGGAGAGGGAGAGAGGGACGGGGGGGAGGGAGAGAGGGAGAGAGAGGGAGGGAGAGGGAGGAAGAGGCGATATGAAAAGCAGAAGGAAGTGTGGAGGTGGAGGTAAAATTAGCACGGCAGCTGTCTGCCACTTCCAACTTACGCAACAATTTTCTCAAAATCAAACACCGTAAAAAAAAAAAATCAGGCCAGTGCAGACGTAAGTGCCCTGAATGCATTTAGATATTTCTTCCAGGTAACTAAGGGCAGGTGAGGGCAGGGAGGGCAGGGCGAGCGGCGTACCTGACAGCTGCTAACCGCACCTTGATGCTGGACTCGGACAGGCCGCTGACGATCCTGTCCATCATGTTCTCCGTCTCCGTGATCTGGAAGGGAGGGGGGAGGAGGCGAGTGAATGAATGAATGGCTGAATAGAGTGCGGGTGAAAGGGTGAAGGTGAAAGGGTGAGGATGCCCCACCTTCTTGCGGATGTCCTCGTCGTTGGCCCCCAGGGAGGCGTAGAGCTTGAAGGCGGCCTGGCGCAGCTCGTGAGCGTGCTTCAGATCATGATCCAGCTGCAGGGAGAGAGAGGCAGTCAGGCACCTTCACAGAGTGTGCAACCTTCACAGAGTGCGCTAACCTTCACAGAGTGAGCCAACCTTCACACAGTGAGCCAACCTTCACAGAGTGAGCCAACCTTCACACAGTGAGCTAACCTTCACACAGTGAGCCAACCTTCACAGAGTGCGCTAACCTTCTCAGAGTGAGCCAACCTTCACACAGTGAGCCAACCTTCACACAGTGAGCCAACCTTCTCAGAGTGAGCCAATCTTCACAGAGTGAGCTAACCTTCACAGAGTGAGCCAACCTTCTCAGAGTGAGCCAACCTTCACACAGTGAGCCAACCTTCACACAGTGAGCCAACCTTCACAGAGTGAGCTAACCTTCTCAGAGTGAGCCAACCTTCACACAGTGAGCCAACCTTCTCAGAGTGAGCTAACCTTCTCAGAGTGAGCCAACCTTCACACAGTGAGCCAACCTTCAGAGTGAGCTAACCTTCTAAGAGTGAGCCAACCTTCACAGAGTGAGCTAACCTTCACAGAGTGAGCTAACCTTCTCAGAGTGAGCCAACCTTCACAGAGTGAGCTAACCTTCACAGAGTGAGCCAACCTTCTCAGAGTGAGCCAACCTTCACAGAGTGAGCCAACCTTCACAGAGTGAGCTAACCTTCTCAGAGTGAGCCAACCTTCACAGAGTGAGCTAACCTTCACAGAGTGAGCCAACCTTCTCAGAGTGAGCCAACCTTCACACAGTGAGCCAACCTTCACAGAGTGAGCTAACCTTCACAGAGTGAGCCAACCTTCTCAGAGTGAGCCAACCTTCACAGAGTGAGCCAACCTTCTCAGAGTGAGCCAACCTTCACAGAGTGAGCCAACCTTCACAGAGTGAGCTAACCTTCACAGAGTGAGCCAACCTTCTCAGAGTGAGCCAACCTTCACAGAGTGAGCTAACCTTCTCAGAGTGAGCCAACCTTCACAGAGTGAGCCAATCTTCTCAGTGAGTGAACATTCACAGAGTGAATGGATATTCACCCCCCCACAGAGTGAGCCCCCACCAGCGAGCTCCCCACCCACCCCCCCCCCCCCCGCCACTCCCCCCAGCCCCCCCCCCACGCCGCTCCCCAGCCCCCCCCACCCCCCCTCCACGCCGCTCCCCGCCCAGCCCCCCCCCCCCCCCCCCACGCCGCTCCCCAGCCCCCCCCCCCACCCCCCACGCCATTCCCCACCCCCCCCCCCCCCCCCCCCCCCCCCCCCCCAGCCTCACCCTCTTGATGTCGGTGATGGCGCTGACGGAGCTGGGGTATTTGAAGTAGTCGGCCAGCATGGCGACCAGGTGGTCTGTGACACTGGCGAGGCGCTGCAGCTCCACGTCCGGCTCCATCAGGTACGCCAGCGTCTCCGCCCCCTCCACCCGCTCCTCCAGCAGCCGCTCCTTACTGCACATGCGCACCAGGCAGGGCAGCGTCTGCGCAGGCGGGACGGGTTACACACTCACACTCACACTCACAGCTGCAGCGTCTGCGCAGGCGGGACGGGTTACACACTCACACACACACTCACAGCTGCAGCATCTGCGCAGACAGGACGGGTTACACACTCACACTCACACTCACAGCTGCAGCGTCTGCGCAGGCGGGACAGGTTACACACTCACACACACACTCACAGCTGCAGCATCTGCGCAGACAGGACGGGTTACACACACTCACACTCACACACACAGCTGCAGCGTCTGCGCAGACGGGACGGGTTACACACTCACACTCACACACACAGCTGCAGCGTCTGCGCAGGCGGGACGGGTTACACACTCACACACACACTCACAGCTGCAGCGTCTGCGCAGACGGAACGTGTTACACACTCACACACACACAGTCACAGCTGCAGCGTCTGCGCAGACAGGACGGGTTACACACTCACACTCACAGCTGCAGGGTCTGCGCAGACGGGACGGGTTACACACTCACACTCACAGCTGCAGCGTCTGCGAAGACGGGACGTGTTACACACTCACACACACAGCTGCAGGGTCTGCGCAGACAGGACGGGTTACACACTCACACACACACTCACAGCTGCAGCGTCTGCGCAGACAGGACGGGTTACACACTCACACTCACACACACAGTTGCAGGGTCTGCGCAGACGGTACGCGTTACACACTCACATTCAGGGCTAGCACCCTCCTGTATGGCACAGTCCAGTCTCCAGACACACAGGGCAAAGGCAAGGGGGGGGGGGGGTTAGACGCACCTTTAAAATGATGCAGTTGTCGTCTGTCCTTATGGCTCCTGCTCGACACATGTACGTTAGGCTGGGGGGGAGAAAGAGAATGAGTACACAGATTCACTTACCCAATCACTCACTCACCCACTCACTCACTCACTCACTCACACACTCTCTCTCACTCACTCACTCACTCACCATTTGGCTGCAGTGAGCTGCATCTCAATGGGTCGATCCCTTTGCATCATTCTGACAAAAACCTGAGAGAGCTGCTCCCCATCCACGAGAACTGAGAGAGGGAGAGGGGGGGGGAGTGGGGGAGGGGGAGGGGGAGCGGGAGAGAGGGAGGGAGAGAAGGAGAGAGAGAGAGAAGGATGGCCATCAGGTTAACCGCAGCATGATGTTTAAGCCATGGCAGCAGCGTCACTGCACACGGCGAGCAGGGAGGAGGAGAGTATGGGAGGGGTCAGCACAGCGTCGCACGGTTACGTGAGACTGAAGCTATGAGAATGTGAGTCAATACCAGCATCAACATGAACTAAAATATCACTTCAACATAAAGAGTGAGAGACAGATAGAGAGAGATAGAGAGAGAGAGAGAGAGACTCACCATTCACCAACGTCATGGAGACCTGAGTGTTCTCGTAGGCTAAGACCGAGAAGCACTTGAGTGCCTGCATCCGTACCTGCAGAGGAGAGATGGGGTCAGTAGGGGGCAGCTGTGAGCACGAGCGCAGGGACATGCCCCAGGAGGGGGAGGGACAGGGGGGAGGGGGGGGGGGGGGGGAGGGGGAGGGGGGGGTACAGGGGGGTATGGGGAGGGTACAGGGGGAAGGGGGAGGGGAAGGGGGGAGGGGGGGGGGGGGGGGGGGACAGGGGGAAGGGGGAGGGGCGGAGGGGGGGGGGGGGTACAGGGGAAGGGGGAGGGCGTACAGGGGGACAGGGGGGGAAGGGGGGGGACAGAGGGGGGGGTAAGGGGGAAGGGGGAGGGCGTACAGGGGGGAGGGTTACAGGGGAAAGGGTGAAGGGGGCGGGAGGGGGTACAGGGGGAAGGGGGAAGGGGGGGGGAAGGGGGGGGGGAGGGCGTACCTTGTAAGACGGAGAGATGAGGAGGGGAGCGATGTTCTGGATGGCAGCGTGGCTGTACAGGACCGTCTGGTGCTCTGGGGTCTGCGGGGCAAGAGGGGCAAGTCAATAATGTGTGTGCGTGCATGTGTGTGTGTGTGTGTGTGTGCGTGTGCGTGCGTGTATGTGTGTGTGTGCACGCGTGCGTGCGTGCGTGCGTGCGTGCGTGACAGACAGTGTGTAGAGTAAAGTGTGTGTGTGTGTGTGCGCGCGTGTGAGAGAAAGAGAGAGAGAGACAGGGCGGGCTCCTCACCTTGCAGCAGTGGGAGAAGATCTGTGTGATGTACTCCTGCGTTCTCTGAGACCGACTCAGCAGCGACATGAGGTGGGGGATCACAGTGGGGTCCTGGGAAATGAGGGGGGGCGGGGTGGGGTGGGGTGGGGGGGGGGGGGGGGGCACAGCCACGATAAACATCCTTACACACACCAACACATCATTACGCTCCCCAATGTAAAAGTGGATTCTTTACATTACAGCTCACTTGCTGACTAGAGATAATGCTAACACTCTAGATTATGTCAACAGATACACCTGCAAAAAAACAACTACACAGTAAATCTGCTCAAAAATGTTTAAGAATTACCCTCTCAAATTCATCAAGGTACTAGAGAGATGCTCACAGTGTAGAGCAGCTGCACGGTGAAAGTGTGTGTGTGAGTGTGAGTGTGTGTGTGTGTGTAAGCGTGTGAGAGAGAGACTCACAGTGTAGAGCAGCTGCACGGTGAGAGTGTGTGTGTGAGTGTGTGTGTGTGTGTGAGTGTGTGAGAGAGACTCACAGTGTAGAGCAGCTGCACGGGTGTGACAGGACTGATGAAGACTGTCCTCAGACAGCGTAGACACGCCTCGATGAAGGTCAGATCCGGGCACACCAGACCTGGAGACACAGGAGACTCAGTTTCTCTCACATGACAAACCACAGCACTCTCATCCTCCGCCAACTACAAATCCCAGCACCCCACATCACAAACCACAGTACTCTCACCCTCCGCCAACTACAGATCCCAGCATCCCTCATCACAAACCACAGCATGCTCATCCTCACCAACTACAAATCCCAGCACCCTTCTGTCACAGATATCCCACAGCAACTCATTTCACCTGGCACAGCCTATCAGGCCATAACACTACAGGATTTCCAGCTTTCCCTAACTTTCCACTGCTCTTAGACCAGGGGTGGGTAATTAATTCCGGTCTGGAAGGACCAGTGTGTCCGGGGCCCCAGCCTGAGGGACTCCAAAATGAGTCATAAGCGCTTTGGCCCCCGAGTCTGCATTTGTATCTGTGCTCTGCCTGGACCAAACGTGCCGACAGACCGGCCAACTTCAGAACTGTCACAAGTGTGAGTTTCTCTCAAACACACACACACACACCCACCCACGCCCATCTAGCCGCAGAACACATGATTTTGGCAAGCCTCATTTGCATGAATACACACGGCAGTGTGCTCACAAAGAAATGCTCAGCAGTGCATGAATCTGAGCCCGCCTTTTTAATCACCTCTGCATTCAAACATCTCCTTTAGCCACGCCCCCACCCCCACCCTCCAATTTCTCTCTGTTTAACCCTTTAAGGTGTGAGGTCCCAAAGATGTGATTAGAACGTTCTTAACTGAACATTCTAATGCTGATGTCACAGTCACTACTGGTAACTGAAAGCAGCGGAGTTCTAGAACACTGACTTTGTTTTTAAACATTCCAAACAGACCTGCTCTTCAGAGGTTTATAGGGCAGTTCACCGATGTATGATTGTTGCCACCGGCGATCATCACAATTGACGGTCGCATGCAAAGCGACTTTTGGTTTAAACTAAGACGACGGATGATTTCTCATCGCCGCGATCACAATCTCGCCCTTCCCTGAGACTTCAAACGGCTGCTGAACTCGGTTGCCATGACAACATTCTAGAATGTTCTCACCTCCAGTAAATCAATTATCTCTAGTGTCAAAAGCGCGAATGACTCCCACTTCGGCGACGCGTTCCATCATCGTTTACGCGTTCGTGCATCTCACGAGCGACAGCGTTCAATGTCAAAGACGAGCGATGATGGAACGCTGGCGATGACGGAACTTCGGCGATGACGTAGCGGTATCCACAGGGCGCCCGTGATGCGCCACCGAGCGGTTAGCAGCCTGTTAGCGTACCTTGCAGCAGGGCTGGGATGATGTGGCAGTCCACCAGGGACTTGATGTTGTTCTCCGTGCCCATGGCCAAGCTGCCCAGCACCACCGCACACTCCGTCCGCAGCTCCGCGCTGGACGAGGACTGCTGCAACAGGTACAGGAGCCTGCGGGGAGGGGGAGACACGCACCTGAGCACATGTACCTGAGCATACACGCACCTGAGCACATGCACCTGAGCATACACGCACCTGAGCACATGTACCTGAACACACGCACCCGAACACCACCATAGAGAGGCACCACCCTGAACACACACACATGCCGCTGTAGAAAACCAGCTGCCTGAACACACGCACCTGAACACACCTAACACCATAGAGAGGTTCCTGCCTGAACACACACACACCGCTATAGACACGTTCTTAAAACTAACTATATTCTAACTTGCCAATCATTATTAGAGCCCATTATCCACTGCTAGAGCTTGAAATTAATATGAACTTCCTTGGAAAGGGTCAGTAAATCTTTGAAAATCAATTTTAAATGGAACTATAATTATAAAAATACTAAAAGCAATGATAATAAACACATTTACATGGCACATTCCCATCTCAGGATCTCAAAGCACCTGACAGAGAATGATATAGCACCGCTGACTAAGGGTGCCTGGGTGGGACACTAAGCACAGGAGTCCAGTCCAGGGCTAGCTCCGGCTGTGTCGCTAACAGCCTGACCGCTAACGTGCCGGACGGGCCTCGCTTGGTCAAACCTGCAGATGACAGTCAGGCCCAGCCTGCGTTTACTCACAGGGTGAATACCCCACAGAGATCAAGCCGGGGGGTCAGCAGACAGACAGACAGACAGACAGACAGACAGACAGACACAGAGAAAGCCCTGACCGCTGCAACGGGAGAGAGGGCATTGTACACGGGCAGCGCCATAACAATAGGCTGCCCTCGCTGCGACTCTCCACTCAGCACTTCAGTTGTCCCTGGCCCGCCCAGTCGCCCTGTTCCCGCGATACCTCCGGCAGCCCCGCGGGGGCGCTAGGGAGACAGCCAGCGCTGCCCTCCTGTGCTCAGGTTATCTGCGCTGTGCAATAAGGCCGACTGTTGGCCTGAAACCGGCCTGCTAGGACATTTCACACAGCCAGCTGGATCGCTCAGGCAATATAAACACCATTCTGCCTTTTAATTACAGGTGAGCGCGCTCACCAAGGCAGCGCACGTACAGAGATATCAACAACGGCTAAAACTGAGGGCTCTCTGTAAATACAGCTACCAGCAGAGTGAGTGAGAGAGAGAGGGAGAGGGGGACAGAGAGAGAGGGCGAGAGGGGAAAGAGAGGGGGAGAGAGAGGAGGAGAGATAGAGAGAGAGAGGAAAGGGACATACCTCGGCACAGCTCCCAGCACGATCAGGTTGGCTTTCTGTTTGTTGTTTCCAATTACAGCATTCTTCATGTCACTGCAAACACGAGGACAGATGATGGGAGATCCACCGCTCAACATCTGCCCGGCAACCGTCACAGTGCGCGCGAGGGCCATAATTAATCAACGACTTTAAGGACGCGGGACAGTGACGCTACAGCTCAAACACAGGCAGGGACACATGAATCCACAAGCATCCGCGATCTACAACTACAAGCATAGATTAAGACTTATTTAAGAATTATTTTTTTTTTAAAAGCTGACTACTTAGCCCAGTGGAAAACTACAGCTGTACCAGTCAAGTAATACTCGTGTGGAACCGTAACCAGAGCTGGGGCCCAGGTTAAAAATAAAGACGAAAAAAGCTGTGTACAAACTGCTGGGAGAAAGACGCCGAGAACTGTCTCCGCACCCGCGCATGCTCGCCACATAGTAGGCACACAGACACCGCAAACAAACACGTTCACACAGGCACACGCGTAACACAAAGAAAACAAACGAAAAACTGCAACTTTTCTTCGGCACTTAATAGGGCCACAGTGTGACGAATAAAACGCTACGAGACATACACAATGCAGCCACGGCACAGCCTTCTCATCACGCATACAAAAGTCACATGCTGTAGCCCACTTCCATCATCCACGGCAAGCGCGCACAAAGGGCGCCCACGCCACAGTCACGGCAACACAGCCAGGTACTTACATGACTCCCTGTAGTACTTTTTGCGGGTCAGGGTCGAACAATCTGTCAACATAATGGCGACTGGTGGCGGTGACCTCCTGCATTTTGACACAGACACAAGAAGAGAGGCGCTCACTGCCTCATACCATCATATATTAATGTGTAGAGCTGCGCACACAGGACAAACATCGTGGATCCCAATACAGCATTTTCCTCGTGTCAGTATTAATCAAGTCCGTGGGACAAGCAGTGCGGGTCCCAAGTCTGTCATTTGATAACTCCTGTGTATGTTTATTAACAGCCAGCCCAGAGCGTGCCTGTTTTTTAAGCAACAGACCAATGCTTCTTCTTCTCCAAATGTCTCCTCCGTCCCACGTCTAAATCAAAGTTCGGCATTCACGCAAACACAGATGCCATACTGACCGACGGACTCCTCCATTAACCGGGTGACCGGTCATGGGATAGCGAATTTCGCTGACTTATTTTTAATGTCACTGAAAGTTAATTATAGAAATGAGCAGTAGCATCACTGTCTACGTGACTGCAATCAAAAAAAATATTCAGAAATCTTTTTTGTCATTCTAATCAGCGGCTACGACTTCAAATGCTAACGGGAAAAGGTCCAAAACGAGAATCAGGGCAGGACAGAGGCGGGGTCACGTGTTCCCAGTACAATCAGTCGTTAAAAATGATCTTATTCACATCGATGAATTTTTGGATCGCAGCCAAACAGGGTTAGTGGAAACCATAGGTGGAAACAAATCAACTGATTGCCACTCCTGGAACCGGAGTGATAAAACGGGCAACGCAACACGGCAAGCGCCGAAGCGTCCAAACTAACTAGATAGCTGGTTGTTATTGAGTCGAGTATTAAAACCCGTGCCATGTAAGGAAAAGCACCTTCCGCAACCACACATTTCATTAAACCAATTTTCTTGAAGTTCACAGATTAATTGCGACATTAGTGAGTGATCTAGATAGTCAAGCTAAATATTCAGCAGGCTAACCTTTCAAAGTTAGGTAAAAGTTTGGCTAAGGAAGGTGATTTAACCTCTTCTCTGCTAGTTGATCAACAACTGGATTTCAGGAGGTATGATGACAGCAAATCTCCTGAGAATGAAGCTCTTCAAGCTCAGTGCGTGTCCATAAAATCATTGGCTCGGAATAAAGTAGGTGATTTGGGTAGCTATCCATTTTCTGAAACGGGTCCGACAAAGCAAACATTACATTGGAATCAATTCCGTTCATAGCAGTTAGTTCACCAATACAGCTTGGTAGCACAGCGGGTAAATTTACGCGTCCTCAAATCGTCTCTCTACCAAGTAGCAAGCTAACTCTTCCTTGCTAATAAACAAGCAATTAACTAGCGTTTCATTTGTACACTGTACATGTCTCTAAGGCTTGCAAACCAACTGATTTCCCCACACCGTTAAAGGTAATCAACCTAGTCAGCCAACTGCCATAGTCGACCTAGTGTCAAGAACACAGCAAATGCCCCGCGAACCACACACACGAAGTCAGAGAACTAACATTAGCTACAGTTACATAGCGAGCACTACCTGACTGAATGGTTTGGGAGGCTAGCGTATGTAACAATAATAATATAATAATAGTTCTTATATGACATTGGCTAGTTATCTGGCCAGCATTGGCTACTAAACCGTATCGTCCATCATCGCTTCGAGAGTTTGGTGGATGGACTCACGTTAGTGTGTTTTAGCTAGAAAGCAAGCTAATGCAAGTTGATTAAAAATAATTATTGCAAGCGTTCTTAGTTTAACTTTGTTAGCAATATTATCTAATACTAACAGGTGGCTACGACAATGGGGAAAATGAGCTATCACATTAAGCCAAACTCGCTGACTTGGTTTATATTAGCTAGCTGTTAAATGGCTTGACAGCAGACTTGGCAGCCAGTAGAGCTAATTAGCTCAACTAGCTAGCAAAATAGCTAACGTTAGTTAAGTGTGATCTTGATTAAGGTATAATCAGTTAAATTGCCTACAACTGTTAAGCTAGCTAGCATTTCACAGACAACAAAAATAACTCAAAGAAAAAAAGCCAAGAAACCCCTAACAAAAATATATAAAGCAATCAACATCAGGTTAATAGCTAGCTAACGCCCTGACCCACACTATGTTGTGGCCCAATTTCAGGCAGCTCCGCGACCTAGCTGAAAGGGGGCGTTTCCAGTTTAGCAAGGTAACAAGCTAGCTGCTAAATATTAGAAAATGCTAATCCGATCGTTGTCCATTTAAGATACCACTAAATGTCCCATAACGGCACATTTCAGTTATAGCCACCTAAAGGTAAAGAGCCACAGCTACCCAGGCAATTCTCTGAATCTGACAGCACAGTGAAGCATCCACGAGACTTCATCCGTTAACCTGCAAGTGATGTTAGCCTGATAGCAAGCTAAGGTTATAGAACTAGCTTTTATTAGTGTTTGTAATATCTACGTTGCTAGCAATCAAGTTTATTGAACAGTTAGGTAGCACTAGCTCTGTTAACTTACTCACCCCGATAACTCAAATATAACCTCTAATTTCAGCTAACCGGATTTGTTAGCTAGTTAATGTTACCGTACGGGTACCTAGATAAATGACCAGTTTACGACCTCACTGCAGTTATCCTGCTAAATAAGCACTAAAGAGCATTTAACCGTAACAGTCAGCCACGTTCCGACCTAAATGATAGGAACCGCTGCCGGTAACTCGGTCCGGGTGACCGGGCTAACCCTGCCAGTGACATTCCACCAAGCTCACGAAAAGCGTATGCACGCGAGTTATCCAGCTAGATGTATTATGAGCCTTGTTCCAGTACACTACCTGGGCGCAAAGAGCATGAAACCGAGTTAACAGAGAAACATTTAGGGTTAGACTCACAGACAACACGCTGATGCGGAGTGGGGCCTCCAACAAACACGCCATCTCTCTTCCCCCTGACGAGCGCCCCAACCGGAGCCGCACTTTCTACACACTCGGCCTTCCAGCCCTAACTCGGAAATAAAAAAAATCGGCAGCAACTGCTGGTGGCAGCAACACGCTCTTTCGATGTACTTCGGGGAGTACGGGTGTAATTCGAGAGGGACCAAAACGGGTTAAACGCCCCTCGAAACCATAATAAACTTCCCCATTTGTAATTAACGTTTTGGTACTGTTTACTCTGCGTCGTAACTGCCGAATGTAAAGGTGTAGATTAAGAGGAATTAGTTTTGTTTAGAAAACGCGTCGATCCACACGTTTCAAGTTGACTGATTCTACAAAGTGGTTTTCAAAATGGTTAACATTGGGAAAAATATATATCAGTAAGTAGCTGCACCATGTTTTTTTAGCTGTAATATTAATGGCATAAATAGTATAAACGTAATTTAATAATGGCTACAAGTTTGAGTATTGTTATAAGGGAAAGTGCGACGATAAAATTTCGTGACGTTTTACTTCTGCGCTTTTAACGGAATTGTATGTGCGCACGCGCGTGTGTTCAAGCCATTTTCGGTGGGAAGGAAGGTAGCTAGCTAGGACAGTGGTGCTTGCAGCCTGGCTGCAGCAGTAGCGTTTGTTTTACCTGTAATTGCGAATTTGGAGTATTCAGTGTTCCTCTGTAAACAGAGAATGTACTGTCCAGATAGCCTCTACGAGAGAAGGTATGTCTTATTCATGACTTTAAATAGCCATATACATTGTCGTCTTTGGCTAAATATATAACGTTAGCTAATGCTGTAGTTGGCTAGCTGCTTTTGACCGTTAATGACTGGTACTAAATGTCTCTTTTTGTCTAGCTAGCTTTAGCCAGATAACTTAGCACGCGCAACCCATATTTGAATGAGATTGTGTGTTGTTTTCAGGAATTGCAGTACTATATTGGCAAACAATACTGAGTTTTGAAAGTAGAAGTCACGCCATCTGTTACGAAGCAAAGCAATCTGGTGTAGTCTAAAGCTTTCTAACCCCCTTTGCTTCAGATCAACCAGCTATAAAAATGTAGTTGGCAGTGTTGAGTGTTTTCTTTAAGAGTAAAACTGTTTTCCTTAACAGAACAAGCAAACTTTAATTTGGTAGCTATAACCTTATTGCCAGAATCAATATACAAGGCCAGTAGGCTTTTTTTTTAAACCTCACCTGAAACTCCAGGTGTCAGTTCACGTGCGTCTTTGTGATCTTCCTTTGACATTTCTGAATGTATATTGGACTCACTTTTTTTTTTCCTTTTTTACCCTACAGACAGACATAATTTCGTGCTCTCGTTCCCGTCCTCAAGCGCTTCCTTGCACGGAGCGATTAAGCGTCAGTCCGTCTCTCAACACTGAAGCAGCATAGGCTGAGTGTGAACGAATGAGAACCGTAGCGCTGGACTGCAACCTTGCGCGCGGCGGAGGAGACTAGAGCGTAGAGCGAACAGGTGGGCGAGGGGGGTCGAGCGCGCGGATCGGCCATGAAGATCGCCGTGGAGGGCTGCTGCCACGGCGAGCTCGACAAGATCTACGAGACGATTGGCTACCTGGAGCGCAAGGAGGGCGTGACCGTGGATCTGCTGCTGTGCTGCGGAGACTTCCAGGCTGTGCGCAATGAGGGCGACATGAAGTGCATGGCGGTGCCGCCCAAGTACAGGAGCATGCAGACATTCTACAAGTCAGCATTTAATTTAATTAATTCATTTATTTATCCGTTGCTTTTGCTTTCGCTTCCATGCTTTGTTGTCTGGAAGTGTTCTTCGCGTGTCTGTCCCCTTGCTCTCGCATTAATCTGCCCACTCTCTGTAAAGGTACTACTCTGGTGAAAAGAAGGCTCCAGTCCTGACCATCTTCATTGGGGGCAACCACGAGGCCTCGAACCACCTGCAGGAGCTGTCTTATGGGGGCTGGGTGGCCCCCAACATCTATTACTTGGGTAAGGGTCACACAATAGTGTTTATCATGAAGTGTACTGCAGTCCCCTGTATGTTTGGGGGAAAGCACTTAGAGCTTGGAGTGCCCCTGTGCGACTGGGGTTAAATGTTTGTGCCACTGATTCCGATTAGGTTATGCTGGAGTGGTGCGCTACAAAGGGATAAGGATCGGTGGCCTGTCAGGAATCTTCAAATCGCACGACTACAGGAAAGGTGAGTCTTGAGGGCTAAAAGGAATTTAATCCAAAAAAAAAGCGGTTCTGTCAGTTTCAGAACTTTTTTTCCAGGACTTTTGAACAGGGTTCAGTTCCTTAGGGCACAGTATACTGTACTTTCATCGTAATAATTATAAGTACTCATTTAAAAATGTAAACTGTCATAGTTTTGCATGCAGGCAGGACTGAAATGAATGTCATTTTTGTTACACATTAAATTACACCTTCCATACTATAAGACCATATCATGCTCCCTGATTGGGTTTCAGTGTGATAATTGAATTGTAGCTCAGAATGTATGTTCTTCTCACTAGAGTGAAGCTGCAGTGCAGTGTTCTGTTGAGCTCATGGTGTGTTTGTTGTGTTGCAGGACACTATGAATTCCCACCGTACAGCCAGGAAACACTGCGAAGCGTCTACCACATCAGGAACATTGACGTCTTCAAGCTGAAGCAGGTGATTGGCTGCAGGGGCGACAGAATGGAACCTCTGGGGTTAATTTTTTCTTGCATTTTTTCTTGCAACAGATTATTGGGAAGCGTCAACGGTATCTATGACTACGGCCCTTTGTGACATCACTTCCTGTTCGTGCTTTCAGGTCCAGCACCCCATGGACATCTTCATGTCGCACGACTGGCCGCGCAGTATCTATAACTAAAGCCCTTAGTGACATCACTTCCTGTTCGTGCTTTCAGGTCCAGCACCCCATGGACATCTTCATGTCGCACGACTGGCCGCACGGTATCTATAGCTAAAGCCCTTAGTGACATCACTTCCTGTTCGTGCTTTCAGATCCAGCACCCCATGGACATTTTCATGTCGCACGACTGGCCGCGCAGTATCTATAACTAAAGCCCTTAGTGACATCACTTCCTGTTCATGCTTTCAGATCCAGCACCCCATGGACAGCTTCATGTCGCACGACTGGCCGCGCAGTATCTATAACTAAAGCCCTTAGTGACATCACTTCCTGTTCGTGCTTTCAGATCCAGCATCCCATGGACATCTTCATGTCGCACGACTGGCCACGCGGTGTTTATAACTATGGCAGCACGGAGCAGCTGCTGCGGAAGAAGAAGTTCCTGCGGCAGGAAGTGGAGACCAACACGCTGGGCAGCCCCGCTGCGGCCGAGCTGCTGGCCCACCTGCAGCCGGCCTACTGGTTCTCCGCCCACCTGCACGTCAAGTTCGCCGCCATCGTGCAGCACCAGGTGAGCTGCGGGGCTGTCACTCCGTACAGGGTGGGCGGGGGCGGGGGGCGGGGATGGGGGCGGGGACTGGCTCCTGAGGCTGAGATTACCCACATCGAATCATCCAGCTCTCTCACATCAGTGCTGCTGATCTCTGATTGGTTCTCTCACATTTACTCATATCAGCACTGCTGATCCCTGATTGGTTCTCTCATAAAGTGCTCGTGCCGAGGACTCTGGAGCTGAGTGATGCTATGGGGAGAGATTGGGGCTGATGGAGCTGCACAGGCCTCAGCGTGAGGCTGAATCGATGCTGAATCCAGACTGAATTGAGGCTGAATCCAGGCTGAATCAATGCTGAATTGAGGCTGAATGTGTGTCTGATTGCAGGCCCAGGGCGACTGTGCTCCGCGCACTACCAAGTTCCTCTCTCTGGACAAGTGCCTCCCACACCGGGACTTCCTGCAGGTGAGTGGGGGAGGCGGGTCCTGTCTGTGGCGTCCAATCGCAGCCAGGCATCCACACACAGCAAGGCATCCGATCACAGCCAGGCGTCCAATAACAGCCAGGCATCCAATCAGCCGGCCGTCCAATCGCAGCCGGCCGTCTAGTCACAGCCAGGCGTCCAGTCACAGCCAGCCGTCCAATTGCGTTGCTCTTTATCATCTAGTATGTTTTATTGAGACTGGTCTGGAAGCTCCATTCACAACATCCAGGTACGAGTGATGCTTCAGTGTTTGTGACGTGGTTCGCGATGACTCAGCAGTCAGCGCATATTAAATTGGTCTGATCTCAGTGCAGTGCCATGCAGGGTGGCCTGTAATTACATAACTAACTGCCAGTCGAGTGCTTGCCTTTCCAGGAAAGGAGGAGAACAGGACAGTTCCTGCCTCAATGGCCTTTCTATTCAGCAGCTGCACCACAGGAACTGCAGAGATAATTTATCTGTCCACCTCAGATGCTTCCTAATAGTGGTATCATTCATTTATGAATTTGTTTGTTTGTACGACTGAAAGACACATACTGGGTTATTGAAAGGTCATTAGGAAGAATACACAGATGTTAGACAACCAGCTATCCAGCAAAGACCTATTTTATGTGGTGAAAACCCAAATCCCCAAATCTTGCAGCTCCAGTAATCATAATTACTAGTTACATGGTATAGGTGATAACTTGAGAGAGTCGAGGTGACCTTTAGTTCGGTTTCCTAGGTGACGGCCAAAATGGGTGAACACAGATGCTGTTTGTGGCAAGTCTGAGTTAAACTACAGGGTCTTGCGGAATATTTTCTATAAATGGGGTCCCAGTGTAGTGGGGCAGCAGTGTGTGTCTGTCTGTCTTGAGTGTGTACGCATGTGTGTATCTGTCTGGAGTGTGCGTGCGTGCGTGCGTGCGTGGGTGTATTGTGTGTGTGTGTGTGTTTGTATGTGTATATTGTGTGAGTATGACTGCGCTCTCTGCTGCAGATTGTGAAGGTGTGTGTGTGTGTGTATATGGAGTGTGTGACTGCTCTCTTTCTCTGTGCTGCAGATTGTGGATGTGTGTGTGTATACGTGTGTGTGTGTGTGTGACTCTGCTCTCTCTCTCCCTGTGCTGCAGGTTGTGGAGGTGTGTGTGTATGGTGTGTGTGTGACTCTGCTCTCTCTCTCTCTCTCTCTGTGCTGCAGGTCGTGGAGGCGTGTCTGTGTATGTGTGTGTGACTGCTCTCTCTCTCCCTGTGCTGCAGGTGGTGGAGCTGGCAGACCGGCCTGGCTGCTCTGAGCAGCTGGAGTATGACCCGGAGTGGCTGGCCATCCTGAAGGCCACAGACAGCCTGCAGAGACCCTCACCCGGGCCCTGGAACCCCCCCCAAGACAACGGGCTGCACAGCAAGTGAGAGCGTTACTGACCCCCCCCCCCCCCCCCCCCGCTGCTTTCACCATTTACACACACACACACACACACACACACACCACAGGCTCGCAGGACCCTGTTTCACACTTGCACAAACACTTTGGGGGAACATGTCACTCTTTTCCATGCTGGTCCTGAGGTTGTATTTGATCAGATGAGCAGGTCATCTTACTTGTCAAGTGGGTGGTGGGCTGTGGCTGTGTGTGCGCTGCTCTTGCCTGACTCTGGTGCTGCTCCCACGTTGTTCCCAGGTGGGACTACAGTGCCTCAGAAGCGGCCATGTTGGAGGTGGTGGGGGACCTGGGAGGGGAGCTCCACATCCCCGAAAACTTCTGCGTCACGGTGCCGGCCTACGACCCCAGCCGCCCCCAGCCCCAGGCGGCCCCCGCCTACGCCACCAACGCTCAGACCACGGAGCTGTGCGCCACCCTGGGCCTGACGGACGTCTACGCCAAGGCGGGGCGCGCCACGGGCTCCGGAGAGGCACGGGGCAAGGGCGCCTCCGAGGAGGAGGAGGAGGAGGAGGAGGAAGAGGAGGAGAACCAGAGCACGGGCAGCGCGGAGGAGCCCAGCGAGTACCCCACCGACACCTCGGGCCTGTCCAGCTCCTACAACCCCGACGAAATCACCATCGAGGACGAGTGGGAGGAAGAGGAGGAGGAGGAGGAGGACGGAGGGGGTGGGGTGAAGAAGGGGGCCGGCCCCCCCAGCCTGAGCCCCGACGCCGTGGTCCCGGAGGGGCGGGGCAGCGGCCAGGACGCAGACAGCCCCCCCAGAGACCTGGCCTCCAGCCGCCTGGTCCTGCCCCCTCCCCGGCTGCCCCTCCCCCTGGACCTCCCTCCCCCCGCCCACTCCACTCCCGGCTCCGCCTCCCCGTCCCACTGCAGCCCGACGGAGGAAGGGAGCCCCCTGCTGGTGAGAATCCCCAAGCGCACCAGCGGGGAGGCAGGAGCCCCCGGCAGCGCCGGCAACACCCCGAAGATCAAACGCCGCAACCAGACCATCTACACCGCCCCAGACGACGAGGAGGAGGAGAGCGAGGGGTAGAGGAGGAGAGCGAGGGGTAGAGGCAGGAGAGGGAGGAGTAGAGGGAGGGGAGGGAGGGCTAGAGGGAGGAGAGCGAGGGCGAGAGGGAGGAGAGTGAGGGCTAGAGGGAGGAGAGGGAGGGCTAGAGGGAGGAGAGCGAGAGGGGGATAGAGGGGGTAGAGGGAGGAGAGAGGGAGGGGTAGAGGAGGAGAGGGAGGGGGTAGAGGGACAGAGGGATGTGTGTGGGGTGAGAGAGAGAGAGAGAGAGACGCTGTAACACTAGCGCTGAGCGTGTTTTTATCCCCAGCAGAAGGGAGGTTCCTGTAAGGAGACTGATGGGACCCTCTACTGGACTGTGTATTGGGCTCTCTGGAGTTCAGAATTATTCTCATTCCTGATGTCTGGGAATGTTAAACCAGCAAGGAGTCATTTGTTTTAAGAAGAGGGGGATGATTTTATGCTTCTCCTATGAATTTTTTTTTTTAAGAGAAAGGGGGGAAAAGAACTCAGAAACCTGATATGTTTTCACTTAATTGTGTATTTAGTTAGATTCCCCCCCAAATCATGCTGATTTTAACACGTCGTTCCCCAAAGATCTATTATATTTGTTGAATTTGACCAAGATGCCGGTGATCGCAGTTGGGGGGGCGTATGATTTTTGTTTTTAAATTATACGGGTGGTTTTCATGTATGTTAATTCCCCTCTGACCACTCTGTACAAAGTGATGTAGAGAACAAAGACCTGTGTAGAGCAAGGCTCAAATCCAGGTCCTGGGGGCCACAGCATCAGTGTTTGATCCAATCATCTACTACACCACCAGATGTCACTAATGAGCTCACGTCCTGGAACAAGGAGGTAAAATACTTGGCGATATCTGGTGGTGTAGTGCATGGTCAGACCAAACACCGGCAGAAGCTGTGGCCCCACGGACCTGGAGCTGAGTAGCATCGGTGTAGAGAAACCTTTTTTTTCTCACAGAGAACTATAAACGGTGTTAAAATGAATCTGCTTTGCTGTTTATTTCACTTGTTCCAGTAAGCACTGCAGAAGAGTTCAGTGCTTGCTTTGGCCACATGCAGTTTATTTCCCTTGATAATTCTCTTGCAGTTCCACAATGGTACTGTTTATTTGTCTGTAACCCACAACAGGGACACACACACACACACACACACACACTGTAAGCCGAAAGGTATACACAGTGATAGTAATTGGCCTCAATTCTTGTTTTTATGAAACTGCCTGGGCTCGATAAGTACCAGTTTATGCACAGAACATTTTTTAAAATCTTGGTGTGAGCAAATCTGCACTGATCACATTAACCACAGAAGAAGAGTGTATGTGCAGAGTTATATGTAATATTGGGAGGTCTAGCATATGCAGCTTGTTTAAACTATTATCACAGTCAAATTTTAATCAAACAAGTGCCGAGATTATGTAGTGCTTTTAAAGCAGTTGTCTGCATAAAGTCACTGGCACATTGTAATTGTTGGATGTTGGCATGACTTTCTCACACATTTAAACTTTTTTCTGATCACTTTTTAAAAAAATTTAAAACAGAAAAATATGAGTGGTCCCCTGTGCTTGAAGTACATCCACACACACCCGTCCTCATCTCCTAGAATAAGACTCCACAGTGTTTTCCTTTAAGTCTTTTATTTGTACAGGTAAATCCAGTGACTGTGCAGCTTAACCATTGCTATACCAAGCGTTACTCTGTCCCCTTCGGCGTGGAGAATCGGTGCACTGCCAGGCCCGGAGCACCAGAACCGTTCGAGCGCCCGACCACCTGTGCCCACGTTCGGACCGGTGCCAGCGTCCTCCGACCGGCACCCCGCGAATCGGCCGCCACCCTACCCCACCAGCCGCCCGAAGGCCATGTCTAAATTGTTTAGTTTTTTTTGGGGGGGGGGGGGGGCTTGTGTGATGTTCCTAGGAGGCACCTCTGCACTTCAAACACAACAGAACAGTGGAAGGGAACCTGGGGGGGGGGGGGGGGTGATCGTTGTTGTTTCACAAAGCAGGATTACCGAGTTAGCTGGATAACTGGGCTGAGTGAAAACCCGGAACGGCTCCCATTACTTTGCTCCATGTTCCAGTTTGGGAGGGTTCTGGGTTTTACTCAGCGCAGTTATCCGGCTGTAACTCCGTGACCCTGCTTCGTGAAGCACGAACCTGGTGGGCGAGATCCGGTAAGAAAACGCACAAGCTGACTGACACACGCAAACACTTCCGTTGCGTTGGTGAGAAAACAGGGCGGTAACGAGCAAGGCCACATTAAAACCGTCCAATCACATTCCATCTCCCGCAGTCATCACGTGATCAGGTACAGACGCATGCAACCGTGTGCTTTTCTGAATGGTTTTAAGTACAAACTCTATGTGACATCACTTCAAGGCTGTTAATGTTGCTTCTGGTAACAAAAACACCCCACCTACTTTCGTCACAGGACAAATCTAAACCGGCAACGTTTACAAACTTTTCGAAATGGCACCACGGGGGTAATATGGATGAGGAATAACACACAGTGACATCATGCATTACAACAGCCTGCAGGATACTGCTAGTTTTTCATCACGTTTCATGTCATTGTCTTTATGCTGTTGTCTTGCAGACTGAAAAATGACCAAATTAAAGGCATTCATGTTTTTTTTTTTTTTTTTTGTTTTTTTTTTTGTTTTTTTCCATTCACTGCACTGGGACTTGATGTGTTCCACCCAGGCACCCAAATGATCTAACTGCAAACTGTGAGCTCAGAAGAACCAGACCCCCATTGTTCCTGAGCGCGGGAGCACACTGAACAACGGGAGAGACTGAGCAACCACAAGGTGGCGCTCTCACAGCACTGCCACGCTGACAGGGGCACATATCACTCATGGAAAAATCTGGGACGTGTTCGATACATAGGACGTCCGCAGAAACAAAACCTGGCTCTTTTGAACACAAGTGCTGATGTGAGAATGTTTTAGAGATTACGGTTGCTGGGCAGGGTTAATTGCTGAAGCTGCTACGTGATTGGTTTAGTCTGACTGGCTCTGAACATAGTACAAGCTATAGGCAGGAATTTGGTTTTTATAATACTTTTTCAGTGCTATGAACCCCCACTAGACATAAGTAACACTTTACAAATATTACTTTTCAAGTACAGATAAATTAAAATCAGAAGAATCATTAAAAATACACACAAAAAAATTTAACACAAACTCCATGATTTTGTTACGCTCTGCCTATTGAACACACCCCAGACTGGCCGAAAACAGAACAAGGAAAAAAAAAAAAAAAGAATAGGCACTTCTATTTCTTTTCCCCCAATCCATCTAGTGTTCCTCTGCTTTGAGATAGACAAGTCTATAATATTTGAGGGTCGAATGTCTTAATCTAAGAATTGCATTACATACAGTTGTACTGGACAGCATCAAACGGTTTGTCTGAAAGCATTTGATGGAATTATTTGTGTTTTCTGTCGAGAGCGTCAATGTTTCAAGACAAAATATCAGAACATCTGTGTCACCTTTGGGCTGAAAGCAGATTAGGATCTCATAATTAGTTTGATCTACAGTACTGCTACTGATAGGCTGCAAATCAGAATGCTTTTAATAACTATTACACAGACAGTTGATTGGTTGTTTAAACAGCAGCTTGTAGCGATCAGCCAATAGGATGAGCAGCGGGGGAGGCAAAGCGGAGACAAACTCCAAACAGTAAATATCACATTCTGTTTCCAGTGCATTCAACCGGGGAGGGAGGGAGGGAGGGAGGGAGGTTTGCGAGTCTTCCTTACTTCGGGTGGAACGTCAAGAAAACGCGGATGAACAGTCCATAAGCGATGACGACGGCGATGAAAAGACGGGGCCTCGGCGGCTAAAGAGTTAATAAATTATCGGTTCGAAAAAGGCGGCGCGCGAAGGAAGCGCACTGAATAAATACAACAGAAGCCGAGAACGTTAGCGGAGCACGCGGCGGATGTAACGGTTTCTGCCACCGATGTTAAATATAATTCGGGATTATTCCGTACGGGATCCTCAAGGTAATGGCAGTCTGAGTACTTGCCCAATTTCGGGGGGGGGGGGGGAGACACGACATTCAAACGTATATGGGTCTGTATTTCGTTCGTCTGTATTTCGTTTTCTCTCATATTTTATCTATTCAACTTTACCTCACTTTCACATGGTGTGGCTCAGACTGACCTTCCCAACCCCGACATAGCCACTGTCCTTCAGTCTGTCTCTGCTACCCCTCTCTGTCATTAAGACCCTGACAGTGCAGTACTTACATCACCAACAGGAACCGTGATTTAAATTAAATAAAACCAAACAACAGCTATTTGTGCCAATTTGTTTTTTTTTTTACAAAATCCAAGATTATCTCTCTAACTCTCTCATTTCTCTCCTTCAATCCTCTCCAATCTCCACCGCTCCACCTAAAATTCTTATCGCCCACGAGGATAAGCTGCAGAACATAGCCTTCATCTCTATTTCTCCCTCACTCCCTCCCTCGCTCCCTGTATCCCTCTGGGTGGTGCTAAGGTGGGGGGGTTACGGAAGGGATGATCTGCGCCCCGGCCCCCAGGGTGTGGGGAGGGGGGGGTTAGTTCCCACAGCAGCCCCGGGTGGACTGGGCGTCGGGGTCCTGGAGGTTCACCCCCCTCTGCCTCGCTGCATGCGTGGGGTTCTGGGTGTCTGTTTTTGGCATCTTTTTCGCTGGAGAAAATAAGTAAGATTAAAAACACAAGAGCCATTTTAAAATTCATATTATCGTATATCTTTGTAGTCTTATAAATAAGCTATCTGAGAGTATTCTGTGGCATCTGAAGGGGGCGGCAGTGTAGCATAATGTAGAATAAAGGACTTGGGCTTGTAACCTAAAGGTCACAGGTTCAATTCCCCAGTAGGACACTGCTATTCGATAAAAGCGTCTGCTAAATGCCTGTACTGTAATGTAATCTGAGTATTTAAGTACAGATAAGGTAAAGTACAGTATACAGATACTTTATAGTGGACTCACATGGAGCTTCATGCTTATAGTAAATAACTAGGGAGCGCTAGGTAAGTTCCAACATTAGATTTGATGCTGTGACTGAGCCTGTGGCATAGGAAGCTAAGCTCTCCCATCTGGCCTGGTGGGAAGCTTTGTGAGGCCCGGGGGACTCACCAATGGCCAGGAACAGTTCATTGACGTTCATGGCAGTCTTGGCAGAGGTCTCCATGAAGAGCAGTCCTGTGTCCTCAGCGTAGGTCTGAGCCTCCTGAACCACAAAAGCACACGGGCGGGGTGAGATCAGAATTCGGTCCACCTTAAAAACTCCACACTCCACCAAAAGCCTTATCTTATGATCATCCTCATAGTAGAACTCCCTTTCACACAAGCTAATGATGACATGCATTTCCCTTCGAACACTCTGATTGGATTGCTTTAACTGTGTAAATTGTCAGGTCACAATTATGTGATTAGAATGTTCTTAACTGAACATTCTAATGCTGATGTCACAATCACTACTGGTAACTGAAAGCAGTGGAGTTCTAGAGCACTGACTTAGAATTTAGAAGAAAAAAAAAAACATTCCAAAAGAATCCCACTCACCCAAATACGATAAAATTTCTTTTGAAGGCCTAGTTCAAAAACTGTAGCAAAAGGTACAACAAAACCAAACATGATTAGACTATTAGTACCCAGCTGAAACATCCAGTGCTCTAGTGTGAGAGCTTAACAGAAGCGCAGTAGATACTGAGCGTTTAGGACTGAATCTCTGGCTACGTTCCCCCTGTACTGCCTGTCTGCAGGTGTGCAGGTCAGCACCTCATACTCCACCATGCGCTTCTCAGCCAGGTCGGCCTTGTTCCCCGCCAGGGCGATGACGATGTTGGGGCTGGCCTGCCTCTGCAGCTCCTTCACCCAGGCCTTGGCCCGCTCAAAGGTCTCCTGCGGAGAAAGAGGAGGAAGAGAAGTGAGCAAAAACGAGCAACGCGGAATAAATACAGAATGTAAAAGGAGGGCCTGAGAAAGAAAGGTGGCGAACGCACTGAATTAAGACTCTGATCGGTGAGCCAGGGGACTTAGCCACATCGAAACTATGACAGCATGTTACCATGGCGACTGTGGCCACCTTATAGCTGAGAGTTATTAATGTTACAGTTTTGGTAGACTGCTGTGGTCAGCCAGCACATATCAGACAATGTAGGAACAAGATAAAAGATGCTACAGGGTTGCAGGAAGGTTGCGATAGTGTTGCGGTGCGTCTGCTGGTCATATGGGGGAGGAGCGGGGAAAGCGGGTCCGCACCGGTTTGGTGATGTCGAACACCACGATGGCGGCTTGCGCCCCTCTGTAGTACATGGGCGCCAGGCTGTGGTAGCGCTCCTGTCCCGCCGTGTCCCAGATCTCAAACTTCACCGTCGTGTCGTCCAGACACACCGACTGCGCAAGGAACGCAGCTGAGAGAGGAAGAGAGAGAAGGCGAGAAAGAGAGAGAGAGACAGACAGAGAGAGAGGGAGACAGTCAGAGAGAAACAGAGACAGAGAAATAGTGAGAGAGAAACAGAGAGAGAGAGGGAGAGAGACACAAGAGGGAGAGAGAGAGACAAAGAGTGAGAGTGAGGAAAAAGGGGAAGAAAGTCAGAGAGACGTGATCCGAGACCAGAAAAAGGAACCAAACAGCTTTATCTTTATCTTTAACCTCACCAATGCTGCCACTCACTGTTGAATTCCAGATTTGTTTACATTTGGGGGCAACTCTCAGCTCTCTCTTTTCTAACCATTCACAGAAACATTGTGATAAATCTACACGGACTCTCGGTTGTGAAAAGCCGCCCAGTTAACTCCAGACTCGCCAGCTCGAGTCTCTCCCCCACCATCCCTCTGAGCTCTTTTCTCTTCCTCCCTCTCTTGCTCCACTCCTTTTCTTTCTCACTCTTTTTCTTTCTCCCTCCTTCCCTGATCTGAGGATCGACCCGGTCCTCACCCCCGATGGTGGTCTCCTGGAACTCGTCGAACTGGCCCTTGACGAAGCGCAGCACCAGGCTGGACTTGCCCACCGCCATGTCTCCCAGCAGCACCAGCTTGAACTGGCAGATCTTGGTCTGGGGCAGGCTGCCGTTGGGCCTGGCGTTTCCTCCTCTGCTGGCCATGAGCAGGCTCCTCCCAGGGGGGGTGGTGGGGGTGGGGGGGAAGGGTCTGTGATTTACAGGGAGGGGGGGGCCTCCAGGGGGTCTCTGACTCAACTCTCCCTCTTACTGCCTCTCTCTTCGCTCCTGAAACACAAAAGCAAACAGGCCACAAATTCACAGTGCAGGAGGGGGTTGCCAGCTTAAATCCCCAGGAGTGTGACCATGCCACTGTACAGCACCTTCCAGGGCAGTGCCTTAGCTGTATTAATTGTAAAAAGTGATCCTAGAACCAGCAAAATTTCTAATGTCAATCACACAGCTTCCTGTTGAAAATGATATTATTACTTTTTACTTGCGCCTTCTTTATGAACATAACTTGTCTCATTTACCTTGAAAAACAGTATTCATACATACTGTTAAAGCTGTCTATTGCAATGTGATGCCAAATCTGAAATGGGAGAAGGAAAAACCATACACAAAAGCAAGAGGACTTTGATTTACAATGTGGTTATATTCAGTGGTTGGAAAGTACCCATACAAAACAAGCTCCGATATAATAGTTAAGAATTACACTTCCTGATAAACCAGTGAACCCTATTCACTTTTGTCAAAACCAGATGCTATTTCTATATGATTTTTTAAAATCTCAAATTCGATACAAAAAAATTAACAGTCAATTCCAAGAGATTATTTGTTTTCACTCATGTCAAACCTGTCTGAAAGAAACGCATATACTTGAAAGCGTTCATACTTATGGATAAAGGAACAAATCTTATCAATTTCTTCAAGTATTTCCGTTCTTAGTTTTACAGCCCAGTTCTACTTCATTGCTGTTGCGTGTTGGGAGTTTGGCGCAGAACGTAAAAATGTGGGAGTTCAACTGTCAAACACGAAGCAAGACTAACAGCTCAGCAAGGGCCACTTCGGTTTGCCAACGTACCACATAGTTGTAGAAATAGTGTATTGGTCCATATCAGATCTACTTCCCCAAAACCCGCATTGTCTCATTTTAACACAGGAATGCACAGCATAATGGCATATTTTTGTGAAAACAGGAATTCATCCAATAGAACGGGACTTCGCCATTTTTATGTACTAAACAACCTCGGATACTTCACTTCATGACTCGAACCTGCACAACCGTGAAATGCAAATATTTACGACCATGAGCAGTTGTTGGGAGTCTTCGGGCGATGCGGCCGTACTTGCTCAGTCAGTGTTTCTCAATCGCAGGCTGCCCGTCCATAAAGCAAACAGATACTAACGCTCGGCTGAGGCGCGTGCTCCCGGTGTCCTATGGCTTCTCATGTTACAATCACAGGTGCATGAAATGAAACCATGTCATTTTAGCATGAAGATATGGACAGCCGCAGCCTATATAAGCAAGGCACAGAAAAGACACACGACTTTCCCTTTCAATCCTAGGGCGAGTGTTCCGCTGTCATCGCAGCAATTACTTAATTAAACAGTGGAAGTTAAACCTGAAATCAGTTGACCAGCTCCTTAAATAGCCGGTGATATCGAATTTTTAGGTTGCTAAACCAATCTGTGCTCCGAATTGTCAAATCTCCGGACACAAACGACCCGTCGCTGTCCGGCCACAGCCAGCGCTGGCTAGCTACCGTTAGCTTGCCTGCTATTACTTTGTCACCAGGGCAAGCCTACAAAACGGCCCCTAGCGCAGGAATGTCGGCCTTCTTTGTGACGCTGACAACTATTGTCCGACACCCTGATGTAAACCCGAAAAAAAGACAACTGTGGTGGCCTAATTACCTGTGACAGATCGTCGCTGCCGAAGCCTCTGGCGTGATATGAATGTACTAGCAACTGCGGCTCTGCGTGTTGTTGTTGATCGAACAGCTGGCTATAGTAGGTCTTCTCGCACTTCCTGAACCGCTGCGCAGCCGCAATAATCATTCCAGGCTTTCTTAAACGGAAATATCGCCTCTTCAACAAAAGCTGTGGGCTCGTGTCACGTTGAGTGTAAAGGTCCTTTTTACTATAACACATATACAAAGCCACAATGAATACCATCTTCCGTGCTGCCTCTTAAAATTAAGGTCAAAGACTAATAGCCAAAATGTAAATAAAGACTAATAAAGACAACAAATAGGCCCGACTTTTTGCAATAAACCCTATTTAGAATAGTATTATTTCACTAAAATGGTATTTTATTTTTATTTTCATTTTGATAAAAATATATGACTTTCTAATAGGCAACTTATTAATTGTTGTGATTAAAATGTTGCCTATTAAATTACGACAATGTACAAAAAGTGTGAAGCCTGAGATAAGGGTTCTGGCTGCCTACATAACCCTGCCAAACAAGGAGACAATGTATTATTGTTGTTGTTATTATTATTATTATGATTATTATTATTATTATTATTATTATTATTATTATTATTATTATTATTATTCCTTTACAAAAATGACTGCAGCTACTGCTAAGTTATACTGTACTTTAACTGAAGTATAATGCAGTCCAAAAGTTCTACTTCATGAGTAGCGTACTGCACATGAAGTACTGAAACTGCATTATAACTGCAGTAATACAGCAATATTTGCAATCATTACAAATACAGATGAACTGAAGTTATTTTCTATATTTTCTCTAGAAAGGCCGTTATTTTAGTTGTTGCTCTGCTACTTTGGAAAAAAAAATTCTGAGTTTCTGAAAACATAATAAAAGAGTCGTAAAAGGCTATGAGCTTTAAGAAGTTAATTCATGGTTGGATTATTCTTAAAAACAATACGACTGATCGATCAAAACAAAGATAGCTGCTAACTATTTACCAATGCTAACATTTATTAAACGTAGCTAAAACAATGTTGTGGTCAAACCATGGACAAAACCGTTTGATTGCTGGTTCTTCCAAAATTCCAGCTGTACAACACCCTACTACATTGGGTATTATTTATTTTTAGGACACTCGCATGGATTAAATACATTTTATGCAGTACAATTCCCATACTCCACGTGAGTCATTATTTCATATAACAGTACTTAATTCAGTTATTAGCAGACAGCAAAAGTTTTTATGGATAAAGTATTCTTTATCCATAAAATTCTCACACACATTTTGGGCGCAGAAATTAAATAGAAGATATTCTTCAGAAATATGATCACGTACTATTCCTATTCCACGCCAAGAGGCGTCAGTATTGGACTTAAATATGTATGTTTTTCCTCTATCTGTTTTCATTATTTCAGGTCTGCCGTAGGGAAGAGTAATATATCTCTGCACAATCGAACGTCATGCTCTCAGAAGTAGCAAGTCGGTGGTAGTAGTGCTATTTTATGTACAGTAGTCAGGTTATAGTCGGTTTTGTTTTATACCATGAAGGCGTGCGACAGAAAGAAGAAAAAACATGGCAAGGATACAGCAGTGAGTTATTCTGAATGTGCTGCATAATCGGGCTTGTTTTTTTTGCTCCTAGATTGTGTGATCAGCAGTTAACGTACATTTATGATTAGCTGATGGCCACTTTACCCGCACCTTATAGAAAGACATCGCGTACTGATCGTGAAGCATTTTTTTATACCCCTTTCAAAAAATGCTTTGATCATTACAAATCATTGGGTAATCTCCATGGTTCGAGTTTGGATAAAATCTCCTATAGTTAATATTAAGAGATATGAGCTAACTAGCCTACTTTTATAGTCTTGTTTTAAACTTCCCTGTTTTATTCTTTCTGCAACCATTTATTTTACTCTGACCGTGGATGCATGATTAAGAAACCTTTACCTTTATATCGCTGTGCCTGGGTATCTCAGTGTTAACTTCAATCGCGTCAATATCCACCCCTTTCATCGTTCATATCCCTCCACAAAACTTGTAAAACAGCACACAAGGGGGTGATGCGACCCTTGGCCCTGCGATATCCAACATGGGTCAGCACTACCACATGCCAGAGACTGGCATTTAGCAGGGGCTTTTATCCAGAGCGACTTACACAACTTTTTACACAGCATTCACATTGCATCCATGTATACAAATGGGTATATACCGAAGCAATGCAGGTTAAGCGCCTTGCCAAAATGGTACGTTGAGAGTGTCCTACCTGGAACTCGAACTGGCTGCAACCAGTTCCTCACCTGTTGTACTACACTGCTCCTGTGTGAACCAGTGATCTTGCCTGTGTTCTGCTGATGCCCAACGGTGACCTTCTCAGGCTAAAGGAGGTGTTTTGGTGAACCCCTAACTACCCAGGAAGCACTGGGATCTTACCCTTGTGTCAGTCAGCACAAGCTCACAATCTAAGGCTTTCTTTTTGCGCTCGCTCTGCCCTCCTGTTTCAGGTGCAGGGGACCAACGACAGCAGTGTGGTTAGCAAGGTGTCCGCCGCGGCGCAGGGCTACTTCCTGGACGACTTTTTGAAGAGCTTTGTGTGCAAAGTTTCTCGACGGGCACCGCTCATTAACAGGTCAGAGGTCGTGCAGTAACCCACACTCTCGGCAGGTCAGAGGTCAAACGGCTACACACGGCGCCGTGGACTTCATCATCTGCTGTTCATTTGTTTATCCCAAACAGCCGTGTAGCATTTAAGTTTAGCACGTGCAGTTTCCATACATCAGTGTCGCAATGCAACATGCCGTTATTCTGTCTGAAGTAAACTGTTGACTTGAACTCAGCGCATGGATTTTGAGTTCACTTGGGAAATTCGGTTTGAAAAGCACTTGTGAGATATGCACTATCAATGGGGCCTTTCAAGTGTGCACAACTGTACACTCTATAATCATAAATGACAGCAGCAGTGTGCAGCCAATAGGTTTTGGGTTTGTGTCTCGCTTCAGGGGCTACTATGTGCGATGGAAAGCTGTGGATCACTGCGTGAAGCAGTTCCTGCGTGTGACTGAGGACTGTCCAAGGAGACAGGTAGGGCAGCGTTTCCTGAATCCAGGCCTACTGAAGTTCACTATATGAGTCAGGTGCTGAACTCTGGCCTACTGGAGCTCACTATGAGTCAGGTGCTGAATTTAGACCTACTGGATCTCCCTATGAGTGAGCTACTGAACTCTGGCCTACTGGAGCTCACTATTAGTGAGCTACTGAACTCTGGACTACTGGAGCTCACTGTGAGTCAGGTGCTGAACTTAGACCTACTGGAGCTCACTATTAGTGAGCTACTGAACTCTGGCCTACTGGAGCTCACTATTAGTGAGCTACTGAACTCTGGCCTACTGGAGCATTTCCTGCTGTCTTTGTGTAAATATTTACTGCTCCCAGACAATGATTCGCAAATCCTCCAAAGAGAGTCTGCGACAGCATAGCACCAAATCTTGCCATTAAAGGGGAAACGGTGTGTAGACCTCTTTAGAAATATAGTTATTTTGTATTCAACACTGTGTTGCTTTTTAGTTTTTTCTTCAATTAAATAATACTGTTTTATTCTGTTTATTGTTGCAGTAATTTGTTTTCATTTTATTGGCTTATTTATGTGGAGTATTCTAGTTCTTAGAAAAGGCTGCCATCTTGCCAAGAAACATGTGAGAATCTTGAATACTTGAACCCTGATATGCTGTAGCTTTTAGAAGAACGTATTTTTTTATCCATGCCTTTGATTATTTAGACACAATGTTCTGAAGTTTGTGTGTGACCTTCCCCTGCTTGCTCTCTCTCCCCTCCCTCCCTGTCTCTATCCCTCTCCATCCCTCTCCCTCCCTCCTCTCTCTCTCTCTCTTTCTGTCTCTCTCTCACCTCCGTCTCTCTCCCTCCTCCCTCCGCCCTCCCTCTCTCTCTGTCTCTCTCCCTCCTCCCTCCCTCTCTCTCTCTCTCTCCTCCCTCCTGCAGGTGTTGTCTCTGGGAGCAGGCTTTGACTCGCTGTACTTCCGCTTGCACGCAGAGGGCGCTCTGGAGCGCGTGATGGTGTTTGAGGTGGACTTCCCCGACGTCGCTCGACGCAAAGCTGCACTGATCAGTGGCAGCGATCACCTGAAGGATTCCCTGAAAGACTGGAGCCCCAGCCCCTCCCCTCCCACAGGTAACACTGAATGCTGATCACAGTGTACGCCATGGATCAAATGTAAGCACAGGAGTCTCTCTTTTCTCCTTTCTCTCTCTCCCTCTCCCTCCCTCCCTCCCTCCTTCCCCACTTGCTACTGTTTTCTCTCTAGCATTTCTCCCAGGGGGTCCTTGAAAAAGAGAAATGTTCTCAATGGGCCTTTCCTGGTTAAATAAAGGATTTTTTAAAAAAAATTGACCGGGTTGTCTCAGTACTTTTCTTTCGCCACACGGTCTCCCCAGGCCCTGTCACCATCTCCAGCGATCAGTACCACCTGCTGGGGGTGGACGTGCGTGCTGAGGGGGCCATGGAAGAGGCCCTGAGCCGGGCGGGGCTGCAGTGGAGCGCCCCCACCCTGCTGCTGTCGGAAGTGGTGCTCACGTACGTGGACGCCCAACGGTCAGTTTCCCGCTCTTTTACACGGCGCTGCTCGTTTCCTGTGTCTTTCGTGCCTGCCGTCACTCCGTATAAGGGCGTGCTGAAACAGGGCTGTCAGGTGAAATTCCCGGGCCAGGGGCACCGGCCTCCCCCCCCCAAAAATGACTCTGAATGTATGTGTAATGGTAATGGTAAATGGACTGCATTTATATAGCGCTTTTATCCAAAGCGCTTTACAATTGATGCCTCTCATTGCCAGAGCAGTTAGAGGTTAGAAGGTGTCTTGCTGGACACTTCGACATGCCCAGGAGACAATCGTCTTACCTCCTGAGCTATCATTTACATATGTCCTGGTCCGTCAGTGTCAGTATTGAATGCTAATGTGGAAAGTGTCTTAACTTCACAATGGGTGTGTTTTAGGTCGGATGCTGTGATTGGCTGGGCTGCGCGGCTGTTCCCCCAATCGCTGTTTGTGATGTACGAGCAGATCCGCCCCGATGACCCCTTCGGCAGGGTCATGCAGGATCACTTCCTGAAGCTGAACTCCACTCTGAACGCGATTAGTCACTACCCCAACACAGCTGCTCAGAGGCAGAGGTTCCTGGAGAGGGTAACCGCTGTCTGTCTGTCTGTCTGCCTGCCTGCCTGCCTGCCTGTCTGTCTACCTGCCTGTCTGTCTGTCTGTCTGTCTGCCTGCCTGCCTGCCTGCCTGCCTGCCTGTCTGTCTGTCTCCTCCCTTTCTGTCTGTCTGCCTGCCTGCCTGCCTGCCTGCCTGTCTGTCTGTCTGTCTGTCTGTCTGTCTGTCTGTCTGTCTGCCTGCCTGCCTGCCTGCCTGCCTGTCTGTCTGTCTGTCTGTCTCCTCCCTGTCTGTCTGTCTGTCTGCCTGCCTGCCTGCCTGCCTGCCTGCCTGTCTGTCTACCTGCCTGTCTGTCTGCCTGCCTGTCTGCCTGCCTGTCTGTCTGTCTGTCTGTCTGCCTGCCTGCCTGCCTGTCTGTCTGTCTGTCTCCTCCCTTTCTGTCTGTCTGCCTGCCTGCCTGCCTGCCTGCCTGCCTGCCTGTCTGTCTGTCTGTCTGTCTGTCTGTCTGTCTGTCTGTCTCCTCCCTGTCTGTCTGTCTGCCTGCCTGTCTGTCTGTCTGTCTGTCTCCTGCCTGCCTGCCTGCCTGCCTGCCTGTCTGCCTGTCTGTCCGTCTGCCTGCCTGCCTGCATGTCTATCCATCTGCCTGTCTGCCTGTCTGTCTGTATGTCTGCCTGCCTTTCTGTCTGTCTGTCTGCCTCTCAAAAAATATTTAGCCAACATACTTTAGTTCATGAGGTACATGTTACATGTGTGAGAATGGACATATACCTAATGAGCCAATGGATGGAATGCAGTTTAATTATAGAGAATGTTGATGAACAGCATTTTTGGGGTGAAAACTGCAGGCTGTTGACAGAGGACTCGTCAGAGGATATTAGAAATTTCAAAGCTAAGTGCAGATTGCATTACATATATGAATTCTGAAAATCGAATCACGGGGAATGAGAGGCGGTGTTTAAACAATGTGCTTTCCTGAGTGTACAGTATTTCTGTTCAGTAAGTTAGATATGTGGAGCAGTGTATATAGAAGTGTACTGATAGTACCTGTTTAGTGTGTGGGCTAGTATTGTCTCCTGTTGTGTGACTGCTGTTACCTGTTGCTGTGCACAGGGCTGGGAGCGCTGTGCCTGTCTGGACATGAACCAGTTCTACCTGGACCTGGTGACGGAGAAAGAGAGGTGCAGGGTGGAGAACCTGGAGCCATTCGACGAGTTTGAGGCGAGTCGGCGGAGCTGGAGCCACACCCCCTCCCTACGATGCCAGAGAAATGTCACCTCTTTCACTGACCCCCCCCCCCCCCCCCCCCGCCCCCCACCCCATGAAGTACACCTTCCAGAACCTTCCATTTCTCATTTCAGTTGCCTTTTCTGTGTGTCAGTGCATCTCATGCCTGAACAGTGTGGCTGTTTCAGCTAAGCAAATGTCCTCAGTAATGCTCACTTTGTCCTCCCTCTCTCTGTTCTTTTTTCTCTCTCTTTTTCAGGAGTGGCACCAGAAATGCTCTCACTACTTCATCCTCACTGCCTCCAAAGGCTCTTTGACGAGCCAGGCCCTGGTCAGCCCTCTGTCCGGTGAGACCAGCCACACTGCCTTCACTAAACGGCCATCTGTGATGCTTTTTACCTAAGCTTTTACATCACGCTGATTCAAACACTGGCGGCCATGTTGGGCTGCAGTTGGTCAGAGCTTGTTCGTAGTCTTTCCGTCTCCTCTTTGGCTCCTGTTGGTCTGTCACAGTCCACTCAGGAATGTGGGGCTGCTCGACTCTGTTTGAAAGCTAATATTTGCCTGGAGCTTTATCATATGTTAGAACAGAAGACATGAGACCAGTGTGAACATGAATGCAACAGAAAAAGTATTACCTGGTATTGACTCACACCCATAATGTAATTTAAAAAATCTATGCAAAAATTTTATTTGACATTTTTAATACAGGACATATTTTATTGAATTATTTTGATGAAATTTGCTTTAGACTTTATTTGCTTATTTGCTTTATTCTCTGATTTGTTTATTTTCTCACTCTTTGTGTGTGTCCATTTCATCGCACATTGTGAAAGCTCCCCGCTGTTGCTCGCGTTCTCTGAACGCTGCGCTGAGGGAGGAGCTCAGCAGGTGGACAGTGCTGACGGGGAGGTGCGGGTGGGGCTGCAGTTTGTGCTGAAAGACTTCTCTTCACCTTCACCTCCCGCTCCTTGCAGAGTCCTCGGTTCCCTGCACGTCGCCAGCGCTGGACCAGCGTACGCTCTGCGCGACGCCCATGCCGGATGGCCCCGAGGGGCCCGGGTCGGAGGGCCTAGGGATGGCTCTGCAGTGCTGGGGCCCGGGGCCATCCTGCTGAGTGGAGGGTCTGGAAGGGGTGGCAGAGGGGGCGGGGCCACTCTCCTGGTCAGAGGCCCGGCTGGGTGGAGCTGTGTCTGCATGGAGCCACAGACCGGTGAGAGATTTGCCCCCGGGTCACTTTAATCCTTTAAGGTGTGAGGTCACTGAACATTCCAATGCTGATTCACAGTCACCACTGGTAACTGAAATCAACCAAGTTCTATGACACCAAAGAGATTCAAACACAAAAGGTATTTGTATCTGTTTGACAACACTGACTTTGAAAAAAAAACATTCCAAGAAACCTACTCTTTAAAGGGTAGATATGTCTATTAAAACACCTCTGTCCAAGTCGGGCTTTTAAGATGAGGTACTGTATGTACACACAGCCCAAAAAAAATGTATAGCACCCCAATTAATTCAAACATGTGCAAGATTTTTAAATAAGTATTCATTAAAGCACATAAAACCCCTTTACATTGAATCTTCATTCTAGCTTGTTGATGACCCTTTTGTGTTGAGTATATGTCCTAATATTGTTGCGTTACCTTTGTGGTCCACCCAGGTGTTAGAATGTACCACACTGTGACAGATGTTCCGGGCTGGGGTGTCCTTGTTTTTGGCGGGCGAACTTCTCCACTCAACCCCATCGGAAGTGTTCCTCCGGATGACCTATGACCTTTCCTCCCTGCCTGACCTCTCTGTCCCAGTCGGCCCCGCCCTTGAATGGCTGTCCGTGAAGGAACTGGCCTGTACGGCAATGCGCCGTTGCCAAGATGGCGACACACCGCCACCCGTCTGAGACACAAAGGTGAGGGGGAGGCCAGATCTCGGGCAGAGATGGTGAAACTGCACAGATATAGACTGGCATTAAATGGCAGAATGATGACGTGAACCCTCAACATAAAGCCAAATGCAGACTAAATCAGCATCAAGCCTGCCATATCAACGAGGGACTCTCTCCGACCTCTCTTCCAGGTCAGAACTTCCTGTTTGTGTTTGGAGGCCGAACGGCGGTGGAGCCAGCGCTGGGAGACGGCCACTTCCTGTGTGTGGAAGACCAGCATTGGACGGCGGTGAGCCACCGTTTATTAAAATAAAACTTTTCAAATGCACGTTAGCCTGAAGACTTGGAATGGACTTATGTTTATATTCTTTGTGTAGATTTCTAAGACATTAAAAATGTACCAGCTTAAAAAAAATCCCCCCCCCGCCCCCCCCCCAAAAGAAAAGGGCCCAAGGGTCTTGCCTTCCCATCTTGCATCCGTTTCACTTACAACAGACCCAGCTGGCTTAAATGAGGCCATGAATGCTGTCTGCGTGATTTGTGATTTGCAGGTGCCAGTAGAGGGCGACACACCTGCAGCTCGTCACTCCCACTCGGCCTGTAGCCATGACGGCGGAGTGGTGATCTTCGGAGGGTTGGGCGGGGGCGGAGTTCCGCTGGGCGATGCCGCCTTGCTGAGGCCGACTGAAACAGGTTTCTCCTGGGCGAGGCTGCAGGTTCGCCCTGCACCTGTGCCCAGGTGAGACGCTCCGCTTGCACCGAACCTCTCAGAGGAAGTGAGCGCGAATCACACGCGTTAAGAAACCATTGCACACACGCCACTCTGTCGTATGGTCAATGTAATTCAATGGTGGTATCTTCAATGGCGCAGAGTGCCTTCTGTTGGCATTTTGTTGCAACATTTGGCACTTTATTGTGACATTTTTTCTAGATGTGTGGTAATTTTATGTTTTAAAAAAAAAGAAATAAAGAAACAAGTCTAGCAGGAGTTGGTATCAGATGTGTCGCAGCTTGCAAAATCAGTTTTGTTTTCCCCTGTATCTAGTAATTCCCCTGTAATTACTTTAATTAATCTACCATCTCTCTCTCTCTCTCTTCAAGGTATTCTCACTCTGCCCATGTCATTGGTCACAAGCTGGTGTTGGTGGGCGGGGTTTGGCTGCAGGCAGAGGGTGTGCCGGGGGTTGCAGTGATAGACCTGGCCACAGGGGGCAGTGTAGAGTACAGCCTGAACACAGTGAGTCGTTTTCCAAAATGGCCCCTTTTTTGGCGCGTTTAACTCCTTCACACTGTTTGTTTGAAACGGTGTGCCTGTATAATAGCCGCGTTGCCCCCCCCCCCCCCCCCCCCCCCCCCCCCCCCCCCCCCCCCCCCCCCCCCCCCCCCCCCCCCCCCCCAGGCCGCGGTACCCTGGCCTCTCATGCTGCACTCTTTCTGCTCCGAGCCGCTGGACGAAGAGGGAACGGCGATCGCGGTGATGGGCGGTGGGGGGAACTGTTTCTCTTTCGGTACTCATCTGAACCCCCGGCCTGTCGCCGTGGACCTGCGGCCTGCGCTTTGAATCACGCCGTGGAGACCACAGGATTACACACTGCAGGAGTACATACTGACAGCGGGAGGACACACTGACTGCAGGAGTACACACTGCAGGAGGACACACTGACTGCGGGAGTACACACTGCAGGAGGACACACTGCAAGACACACTCCAGGAGGACAAAGCCCAGTTTCACACTGGAGCCACCCAGGTAGAATCTGAGCCTGGTGTAGCTGCCTTGGGGTTATAAGTGCTGACCTCTGCTCTGTGCTCCTGCAGTTTCTCATCTCTGTTGTGAGCTTCCCGCACGCGGTGTATCTTACAGAGGAGACATTTTTGCTGTTACACTTCTTGAAGGGATTCTTATGGTGCTGTAAATTCTCTCCTGTGACACACACACACACACACACACACACACACACACACTGTCCAAGCCAAGCACATGCATTCACATGGAACTCACTAATGGAACAGACTAAACAGACACATACGCACAATCGCTTGAATCACTCCAGTGAGACCAAAAACAAGACGTACGCACACAAAGTGAAGAAGACGCAACCCCCTCTCAGCTGCTTGACAGTGAGCTTTTATTTGTGCCGCGACTTCAGTGGACTCTTCCCCGGGGCTCTCGGTGTTTGTGGAACATTGGGGAGGCCTGGAGTGACGTCATCCCGTTAAGACTCGGGGAACAGGGCGTGGGTGGGGAGAGGAGGGGGGGGGGGGCGAGGGGGGGGGGGGGCGTGGATCACTCTGTGAGCCGACGGAAGGACTGGACCGTGGGGCACATCGCACCCCAGTTCGCGGGCTTGCGGTACTCGCCCTTCTCCAGCACGTACTGGCGGCCGCGGAAGTTGGGGTGCTCGTAGAAGACCCACACCCCTTCCAGGACCTTGCAGGAGTGGACCTCCCGCGCGCGGAACCGCTCCTGGATGGAGGGGCAGTCGTCCGTCGATTCGAAGGCCTGGCCCGCGAAGTCGCCCTTATCGTACAGCTGGATCTTGTACTGAGTCCCACTAGGCTGCAGGGGGGTGGGGTTTAGGCAGGGGGTGTTGGAGATTGGAGTAGAGGGGTGAGGGTTGGTGTGGTGAAAGAGAAGGGGGAGGGGGGACATGGAAGGAGGTGAGATGGACTATTCATAGTTCTCTCCACATATACGTATGTATGTATTGATATTTAGCAAACATAAGAAATGTTTAAATGTTAGTAATTGAATCAGATGGATTGAAATCTTCTGCCTAACAGTGTACTCGTCATAGCCATGTTTGACCTTAAAATCCATTTTGCCACAAGGTCAATAGGACAGTCTAACCCAGTTTACAACATTGGTGCATATTTATTGATCCAAAATCAATTTGATACCAAGTCGATTAAATACATTATATATTTCCTTTTTTTTTTTCTTTATTTGTGTACTTTTGCTACTTGAAGAAATTTGTCTAGATAAATGAATGCTCTTAGTTTTCCCGGATTGGCTGTCTGGCACAATAGCCCCTGTAAGCTATAGTAAGCTTATAATGTACCAAACCTAATTGTAGTTTCCTTTAGCCCATTCAGTGCACTGTAAAGAGGTCCATCCCCTGCCTATTAATTGTTTGGAAATGTATGAGGGAGGGCCGTAGCATGTGTGTTTATCTGCACATTAGCTAGTGTAGTGGTCAGTGGTTGGCGTGTGAAGGACAGCACTGGGTGGTGTTATTGATCTCTCTTACTGAAGTCTTTTTGGCTTGAACGGCTTTACCCAGAGCACACTGCAGTTATAGAGCGCGGTGTGCTGGTATTCGGACTGTGCTGGGGTTTTTCCCAGCTCCTGCATGTTGGCTGTTAAATAACTGTTTATTTAGCCCAGTGGTTTTTGGTGATCTACATTTCATTTTAATGCTAAAATATTTAAATGTGACATACACTATATGACCAAAGGTATCTGGACACCCCTTAGTTTGGGGCTGGTTTTCCTGGTTTGGGCTAGGCCCTTTAGTTCCAGTGAAGGCAAATCTTAATGCTACAGCATACAATCACATTCTAGATGTTTCCGTGCTTCCCCAACAGTTTGGGGGAGGCCCTTTCCTGTTTCAGCATGACAATGCCCCGGGCACACAGCAAGGTCCATAAAGAAATGGTTTTGTCGAGAATGGTGTGGGAGAACAACTGGACTGCACAGAGCCCTGACTTCAACCCCATCCCATTGGGATCACATGGAAAGCCAACTACAAGCCAGGCCTACGGTAATCGCCCAATCAGTGCCTGACCTCACTAGTGCTCTTCTGCCAGAATGGAAGCAAATCCCTGCAGCAATGCTCTAACATCTAGTATAAAGCCTTCCCAGAAGAGTGGAGGTTGTTATAGCAGCAAAGGGTTGACCAAGTCCATATTAATGCCCATAATTTTGGATGCTTGATGTCTGGTGTCCGCATACCTTTGGCCATGCTGTTATGTAGGCACAAAGGAATGCTGTCTAAAGAAAGCAAGGAAGGCGGAAGGAGTAGAAGAAGAAGGAGGAAGAGGAGGAGGTGGAGGAGGATGGTCGGTAGGGCTACACTTACGAAGTGGACCATCTTGCAGGAGCAGAGGCGATCGTTGAGGCCCATCCAGCGCTGGTAGTCGGGGTACTCGCCGCGGGTCAGCACGTACTGGTAGCCCGCGTAGTTGGGCCGCTCGTACGCCACCCAGGCGCCGCTCTCCACGCGGACGGAGTTGCAGCGGTTCAGGTAGGAGTGGAAGTCGGAGCAGTCGCTGTCGCACTCGTACCGACGGCCCTGGAAGTTCTTGTCCTCGTAGAAGATGATCTGGGGAGAGGACGAGAGGAGGCGGGAGAAGTTGGGAATGACGGGAGAAGGCAGGAATAGCAGGAGAAGAAGGTAATGGTGGGAATGGCGGGAGAAGTTAGGAATGACGGGAGAAGGTGGGAATGGTGGGAGAAGGCGGGAATGGCAGGGAATGGCGGGAGAAGGCACCGCGACACTCAAGAGGATCTGATCTTGCGTCTGAAAGAGGGTTGGTTAGCCCGTATGCCTTGCTTTCCTGACCTAACTGCCACTACACTACCAAGTGATACCAGCTTTAGGGATCTACCACTTGCCAATAACCACTCATGTTTCACATACGTATGCCAGTTGCATTTGCCATTGCAGAGAGATCTTTTACCAAATAATTAGCCTCTGAAACAACAGTTGAACAGACAAGTGAGACTTGCAGGTTTCCATTTCCTTCCATTTCTGTGTTAAAACAATCCACAGGGAATTGATAGTCTTAGGCTATTATCCACTAAAAACTCAAATGTACTCACTTAGCCACACTTTCACATGTACTGTAAAGTGCTCATGATGCAGATCCCATAGAGGCCTGACTGTGACAGTTGAATAAGAGGATTTTGCTGACTGCAGTTGACTGTCACAGTGACCCACTAACAAGATGGTGCTCACGGTACAACCTGTATGGTAAATGCCCTTCCACTTAGCACAAGACGAGGGGGTATCGGTGTAGCAGAGAACCATAGTTGCCATCAGCGAAACTCAACAGTCCAAGGGAAGCTCAGTCACTCAGTTTCCAAAAACCTTTTCTTTTGTAATCAAATAAACAACTCCCATTCCATATGAGGTGAAAGCTTGAGTTTCATGGCAATATGCTGAACACAAATTAAACTATTAACTACTTTACCTTGACCATCATTTGCTAGATTTACTTTTGAGGAGTTTGGCCTAAATATTCCTCACAAGACTGAAGAACTTTGAATAGCCGGCTTAACTGAATTGTGCATGTTTAAAAAAAATTATATGTTCTTGGGTACCATGGTGTGAAGATTAAGACTACATACGCTAGCTGTCATATATGCATTGGTGCCCATGTATCTGCTGAGTGCAGTTTTACTATACCATTCATATTGGGAATATCGTGCCCACAAGGATCGTGGCTGGCCTGTACTCACCTTGCCCATGTTTGATGTTGTTTAAGCCCGCTGGGGTGGTCTCCCTGAAGTCTGTGTGAGGTGGGACTGAGTCAGGCCCGGCTTCCCAAAGCCTTTTATACCCGACCGGGTTTTTATAAAACCGACAGACAGGCTTTGTCATGAGATCCAAAAATTGAGTCAGTGATTCCGATGCTATTGATGCGTTTCCAGAAATGTGCCATGGGATTACGGGCCATTGACTGCTCACTGCTGCCCTTGCTGAATACATGCCCCCCCCCCACCCCCCCCCCCCCCCCCCCCCCCCCCCCCCCCCCCCCTCGTAACATACCCATGCCACAATACCCACATACCCGCCACTGCACGCTGCCCCCTCAGCCAAGATCCCTGCCAAATCCAGGAACCCAGACACACTGCATTGAGTGCACAAAAAAAAAAAAAACCAGCCCATGAGTCAGCTCTTTTGTGTATTATACCAGAAAGAAAAAATAAATAAATAAAGCAAAAGTGGAGGCGTGGTTGAAAGGAGGGTTCATTTTCAGAAATATTGAAAGATTGCAAATTTGTCATGTCAGGCATTTGACAATCAGAGAAGAAGAATGTCAATAATCTGACATCTGTCAGTCAATCACTCTGATTCACTCCCACACAGTTGTCTGACCTGTGAGCCATAGAATCAGCCATCAGAAGGTAGGACTCAAAATGGCTGGTGCAGATTTGTGTTTATGGTTCCAGTGCATATAGTCCTGTTTTCAGTCCAAACCAGTGAAAGCAAGAGGCTCAGTGTATCCCTATAACATGATTAGATGCAGGTATGGTGAAAAGAGACAATCTTTCAGTGTGATGTTCGTCAGTTGTACTACAAAGGAACTTCCGAGGCCTCTTAGCATTACATCTGTAAGGTTTTACCATGGATGTTTATATACCTCCCACACTAAAATTACCCTGTGGTCTGCAGCAGGCAATCATTACTTCAGTTTCATTGAGTTTAGTGCAGTGAAGGTGTACAAAAGAACGGTCACACAACCTCAACAAAAAATAAATTCTGAGATCCAAGGCACAAAATAAGGGCTTTTATTTATTTTTTCTACAAAAGTGGCTGGAAAGAATATCATATAAAAATATGTGCTTTTAAAACGCGATTTAACTACCTAGGATCATTATGCAGGCTTCAGTGCAATTTCCGTGTAAAAGGCAATAACAGAACTAAGCAGGAAAACTAACTAAAGGCAAGGGAAGGTCCTGTTCCTTCAGACAAACGTCATCAGACTGACCTCTTAACACGTCAGGATCAAAGGTACCTCTGCGTGAAGTTAACACAGCCGGTGCGCACTTTCATTAACTCTACGAACAAGTGCACCCGTTTAAGTACTGTCTCGCTGTACCCTTCAACGTGCATCAGTTCCTTCCCTTAATTCATTGGAGGGGAAATGCACTTGCAACTTTTTCAGCAGAAATCCAGTAACCCGTGTTGCCGTTTTGATAGAGCCATGTGCTACCGTTTGCTACCACCGGTTCTCTACAGTACTACCTAGGCTACATTATCTTGTCGTTTTTGGACGCAGACCCCAGTCCACCCGTCTGCACGTCACATTTCGTATCATCGTAACAGACTTTGACATGCCGACCTTCATCATTTACGTTTAACATTCATACACTGCACAACGTCCTCTCTGTGTGTGTGGGCATGAATGAAACATTCCCATATTGGTCTATTCCCTTTAGATTTACTACCTGATTTCCCAGACTTTTGAATACGGTACCTGACCCGAGCATGACTAACGGGTAAACAGACTATCTTACGTCATGCTCTACCTGATGTACCTAGCGGGGTTGGGGGGCACACACCTGTGCCCTCTGGGGAATGTCAGTCAACCTGTGCTGTGATTGAGCTGTCACTCAAGCCCAGGGCAGTCAGTACCACGTCCCCTTCTGAAGCACGGCTGGGGCCTGCGGTCAGGCCTGCCTGAAACTGTGGACTGCGTGTGAATGAAGATCTGGCTGCAGCCTGTGGCTGGGGTCAGCGCTGGGCAAACGGTACACCCCCAGTACTGATCTGAGATCAGTTAAGACAAACCTCACCCACAACCCCAACCTCTTTATACGGAGAAGCCCAACAGGTCCCAGGCACAGTAAGTAGAGGCACAATCTGAGGACAGCTTTAGGTGTTTTCAGGAGTCAAGGGGTGTGTTCCAACCACTTATTTTTTTCTCCTTGGAATCACGTGCTGTCAACCCATGTTGACATCACGTGATTCCAGATGTCAATTTCACATACTTTTGACCGGTTTGGCTTTCCATACTAGGAAAGGACGCAAGGAAAGGAAGCGAGGAGGTGAAGAAATAAGTGACTGGAAAGCACCCCGAGGTCTTGTCCAAGGACCCTCATCAGCGTGCTGTGGGCGTCTGCCTCGCTGCCTGTCCAGGCCCATCGGGGGTCCTCTCGCCTGGTCTGTGGTCGGGGCTGTAGGTGTCCACCCAGCTGCCGGAAGGCTCTCCGGAGCCGCTGGGGGCGACGATGGGGGGGATGAGGCTGTCCAGCTGCTGCCTGTGGCCCGACTCCAGGAGCCACTCATGGAACTTCTGCTCCACCAGGGCCTGGAACTGCCGCCGCTGGTCTCTGGGGGGTCGCGGAGAACACAGGTTGGCACAGGAGAACACAGGCTAGCACAGGAGAACACAGGTTTGCACAGGGGAACACGGGTTGGCACAGGAGAACAGAGGTTTGCACAGGAGGATGCAGCAGGAGTCTAAATATCTATGTGTGTGTGCATGTAATATGAGCCCAGAAATGTATTATATTTTACCAGCTAATCCTTCTACTTAAGAGCATTAAGAGTAATGGCTTTGAATAATATCTCCATAGGGCTGTGTGGTATTTTAAATCAGTATTTTAAGTGCAATAATAATAACTGCCACCATGTGGCGTATAGGCATCATCGCACCCCTAGATTAAGTTCATTTTCGCATCAGGTCCACTCAGGAGTGATGTGAGCTGTGTGAGTCACGCACTTTGTGAGACGGGCGTCTTTGACGGTCGTCTGCCATTCCTGCACTCGGCGTTCCCGCTCGTCCAGGGCCGCCTTGTAGAGGGGGGGCAGCCCCCCGGGAACTTCGCAGGTATCCCCTTCCATCTGGAAGGGTATCGTCATGGGGCAGAACTCGCTGGGCGGCAGCAGGCGGTAGGACGGGTTTTCGGGGGGGTGCCCCTCGGAACCCAGCGTCAGGGGCTGGTCCCAGACGTTGGGGACCACGGCCAGGCCCGCCTTGGCCATGTCGTCCTCCAGGGAGGGGTAGTGCGTGTGGAAGGGCCCCAGCGTCAGGGCGGCGTTGCCGGGCAGCAGCAGGGGCCGGGTGGGGGTGAGGGCATGCAGGGTGCAGCGGGAGGAGGCCCCCACGGCCACGTGGCCGGCCACGCACACCACCCTGACGTTCTCGCAGCTCTGCACGTGAACGCTGGTCTCCACCGGGCCCAGCACCACCGTGCTGTTCCGACACTTATCCAGACACACAGACCTACGACACAAGGGCGCCCACGGCCTCCTTAAATCACCGGATCTTACACTTTTACGCACCAAAATTTGAAATTCAGTACCTTCCAGGAACCCGTCAAATACACATTCTAGCATAGCGTATTGGTTCCACAGATTAATTCTGGGGCCCACCTCATCACCCATTTTGGGTGCTGACCCACAGTTCAAGAAACACTGCCTGGAATAATAAGGAAGTGCTGTACATACAGTGTCTTTCAACCTGCAGGTCAAACACGTGCAAACTCTAAATACTGCTGGAGGTTTCCAGCCGATCCAGTGATGAGAGTCTTACCTGAGGGGGCACAGGAGGTAGATGAAGGCCTCGGTGCAGCGGTGCACTTTGATGTTGGCGCCGGCCAGTTTGTCCGAGTTCTTGGCCAGCGTCTGCCGGAACACCTGGGACATTAGGACCACTCTGCTGCCGGGCGGGGCCACGTGGGTGTTGCGGGCGATCTTGGCTCTCTTCATGGAGCCTTCCACTGCAAAACAGGGGGGTTCGGAACGGCCCAGTTAACTTGCACTACAGCCCTGCTCCACTGCTGAACACTCTACACAAAACATCTATCATTTCTTAACAAGGGTCACAATGAGGAAAAAAAATATATAGCGAATGTGCTTCCAAAATTAATATATATATGTGCTCAAAAAATAGGCCTTTAATTACTTGGAACCTTCAAGAATTGGTATTCTGAAGTATGAAATCTGTGACAGAGGGCAGGGACAGTGGCGGTGGTGGGGGCAGGGACGGGGGTGGAGACAGGGGCGGGGGGCGGGGTGGAGACGGGGGCGGGGGGGGGCGGTACCTTGGTGGGCCCAGGCCAGCTTCTTCCCGGACCGCAGGCAGGCAGACGTGCCGAAGGGGTTGAGGCAGAGGGTCTGGCGCAGCCAGGCCTGCAGCTGCTGCAGGGAGAAGGAACGGCTGAGCTGGGAGTACCCGGCCTGGGCCTGCAGCGGGGCCCGGGACAGGAGCCTGTGCACGGGGTGCACCGTCCGCCCCCGGCTCACGCACCCCTCCAGCAGGAAGCTCAGCCCCTGCACGGCCTCCGCCGAAATCTGGCTGTCCCGCACCGCCTGCCCCGACCTGCTCAGCTGGCCCGGCTCCACCAGCAGCTCCAGCAGGTCCGAAAGGTGGGTCTGGATGAAGGTGAGGTGGGCCTGGTCATCCCAGTTCTGTAAATAAGGGGGCAGGACAGGGGGAGGAGACACTGACATCATCAGGTTCATTCAAGGGAAATGGAAAAAACTAAGAAAGCTTAATGAATTATCGTTTTACCAGCTGAATGCTCTTATATTTTCAATAAATAATGAAATTCTAAAATTAAAATTATTGGGGTGGACTTGAGCCCTGTAATGCAGGTTATACCATATCCCCTTCACTGAAATAAAAGCCTCATTATGGGCTGTAATTTCCAATGTTATAAAACACAGGACCTATAAAATTTAATTCATCTGTTGTCATGATCAGACAATTGTGCACACCAGTCCACACACACAGGCCAGGTAACTCATGACGGAGGGTTAGACCGCAACCTTGTTCTGGGAGTTCGTCTTCGTTTCGCGGTCAGAGGAAGGGGACGGGGAGCGGCCTCGGGGGCTGGGCCACTCTTCACCAATCAGAGACGTGCGTAGGGACACGCGGTTCAGCTGCTGCATGTAGAGGAAGAGCAGGAACTGCAGGGTGTCCACAGACAGCTGGCAGGAAGACAGACAGACAGACAGACAGACAGACACCTGAAACGTCATTACCTGTAGAGAGGCCTGTACAAAAATGCACAACTACGGGCAAAATTTATATGGGGTGCATCCCAATACTCAAAATATCTATCCTCCTTTCCTCCACTACCACCTAGTCTCCTCCGAGCCCCAGAAGCCAATATTTGTGTCCTCCCTCCCGACACTGTCCCAGTATCAGAGGAAAGGAGTGGGAGTGGGGGAGTGGAGGAAAGGAGGTGAGGAGGGAAAAGTAATGGGACGCACCTATGGACTCAAAGTCATTTTACCGGTCCAACAGGAATAGCCCTGCGTGTTATTTGATTGGATTTCATTTTATTTCAATCCAATACATGGTTCTATAGTAACTTTACCAAATAAGGAGATTAGCTGTGACTATGCAGTGACTGGTCTGAGAGATCAACTATAATGAGTTTAGTGCAATCTAGGAAATTATCATGTTAACTGAATGGATTACTTGCTAATTCTGGCAATGGAAGAAAAAACACCATCATACCATTTCTTGAATGTAAATGTGCATCACTTAGTGTACGGCACAGTATACAGATAGATATAGATTTGACATAGATGCAAGATTTCACTATGAAAAATAAAACTACAGCAGTTATATATTGGGCATATGTGGGTAACACTGTATTTACTGTACTGTCATAAAGAAAATAACAATAAAAGATTTAAATGCTTAAATTTCGGCTATGTGCGCTCACCTTGCTACGCACTCTGTCCAGCTCCTTGGCGGAGCTGCACTGGGACAGCGCCTCGGCCCGCCCCAGCCTCTCTTCGGGGACGTGGGGGGTCAGAAGGTCGAAGGTCTCGAAGTAGAGCCAGGCCAGGTCCTCGGGCAGCTGCAGCTTGCCGCAGGCGATGTGGCGCCACATAGGCCAGCCCAGCAGCGGGTAGCAGCCCTCCCGCGTGCGCACGTAGGCGGCCATCTTGCGCAGGTAGTGCAAGCTGAGCTTGGCTGAGGGTGGCACCTGCAGCGCCCCCAACAGGAAGGGCTCCAGTCGTGCCCATACGCTTGTGCCGTCCTGCTCCATACCTGTGGGGGGTGGGGAGCAGATATAGATCTCAGAGAGAGTGTAGCTATAATACTGTTGCTCACATAATTCAAATGTATCTGGGACATCCTGTCTTTATTATAGAAATATAAGGCCCATGTGAGCAAGCACTTGATAGTCAACACTTGGAAATTACCCAATTAATCTAGCCTCAGATGGGGTGGTAGAAAACATGTCTAGGTTGCAGGTACACATCACACAGCAAAAAGTAGGAGCTGTAATTTCTAACGTTATAAAAACAAACTAGAGGTCTGATAGCCAGTTAACCAGGAAGTGGTACATATCTTCTCCTCCGTTATTACTTTTCTAGCAACAAGATACGTATTAATATTAACAGCCAATCTCATTTTTTGAAATGCAGGCCTTTGAGTGCTACATTGGACTGATGGTAGAGAAAGATGATGAAGCAAGTTAACTTTACCATTAGTTAGAAAAAATAGCTTCGTAGTCTAATGTTTGCTGGAGTTCCGGTTCACAAATTCTAACGCTTGCGAACGTCGTCACTTCCAACAGTCTGATGATCTCTAGACTGGCACGATATCCAGTGCTAGCAACGACAATACGTCGTTTGAAAACATTACTGAAAGTAGCACAAAGTTAGATAGTTAGCAATAAATTGGCGGAAATGACATGCACATACAGCATGTTGAATGAGCTCGTCTATTCTGGGAAGGAATCAAGCCAGAGAATCGTCCAGGCAATCCCAAACCAAGGACGCTTTCGCCTGTTTCCATGACAACTATTATGAATCTGCCTGTGAATATCGACGATTTCGCAACTGCATGTAGGGCAGAGCAACTAGCTAGCTAGCTTCTGATAGTTGCATGAAGTGGTTTACCTTTAAAGCTGCCGTCTTGCTCCGTAATACTCCTTGGTCTTGTCTCAGAATCTTTGAGATATTACTTAGTGATCAGTTGCCTCCCATGGCACGAAAAAATAGATTGCTATTTCCCTATGCATTTCTTTTTTTGTTCAACCATCGCTGTTCCGAATTGGACTAGCAATGTTACTCTCCTCCCTTGACTATTTGCCGCCTCGATCCGTTCCTGATAGCGCGCGCGCGCATCAGTTGGGAACGCGCTTTTAGGCGTCCCAGTGATGCGAGTTGCACCAGAGGAGTTGCACCCACCGAACTGTAACGTTATTGGTTGCACCACTGTCGCTGTAGATAAATGACTGTGGCGACTATAATGCCCCGCCTCAGGTCTCTCTATGCGTTTACCACGACTGTGTATTGATTGAATCGTATATTGCTTTATTTAAACCGACGTAAGTCGTTCTCTAGCGACAAGACTTTGTTAACCAACACAAACTTTCACAGATTAACTCAGATGGTTAGTGTACACTGTAGTAATCCCCTAATAACTAAATAGGCAAATATTTGACACGTCTTTACTTATCATGTGAGTAATAACGTTAGCAAATGGACGTACGTTAAATGTGCTTATAAAGTAACTTACCTATTGCGCTTGTTTTGTGTGTTTCCCTTTAATTCATTCAGTGGGCGGGTCTTAGGGGACGGGCTTTCCGGGTGGAAGTCTGTCGTGTGGGAAGAGGAAAAGGCTGGTGACGGACAGGCCGACCTGACACTGAAAGCCGGCGAGTTGAGTTGGGCGTTCAGGAGAAACACCAGGATCTATGGCTGTCCGAGGGATGAACCTGTGCAGTATATGTTGCCTGATCCTGTATTTCGTCGCGGCAGTGTTTGCGGGGTGAGTAACCGCTCATCCATTCTCGAACAAACTGCAGTGTTCAAAGCGTGTCGCCAGCTGGTACACATGTTGAATTGTGATTGGTCTACGCCTCTGGACCCTTATGTGAGTACCTTAGCCATGAGGAGGGTAACGTGAACCTTCATTTACACCGTTTCATTCAATTTCTTTTAGCTACATTCTGGGTTGATTTAACAGTGTGAAGCCTTATGTTTATTGGTTTTTATTGATGAGTTTGTGAGTGATTGTTTCATATTTTCGCAAGCTTTTACTGTCGCTAGCTATCTAGTCACACCACTAGCTAGCTGCTAGCCGGCAATTGTAGTTCCCTGACACCTTTAACATTCCATCATCTATTTTCTCCTTACCTACATCAAACGGTGATGTGCTCTAATGTATTCTACACATTATTCTTTATTTATATTCAGTGAATTAAAGAACCATTTACCACACGTTGGTATCATTCAGTGTAGTTCAATGCTCGTGTAGGTAGATTAGGATCTCCGAAATTGTTACATTCTTATTTGTTTGAGCATACTCGTAATCCCCCTGAAAGCTTTGTGTTTGGTCTTTCTTCGTCTGGGCCAAGACGTTTATCCAAACAATAAACGCTGCGAGAAATGACAGATCAGTGATTTGACCTGACGTATTGCATACACACTGCAGGCAGCTTTCATGTATGAAAGCTGCACTGATTTGGTTCACGCTAGTCTTTTGTTTGGTTATTTCACTTGTGCAAGTCAACTTTTATAAATTCAACTCATTTTCATCTTTTGCAACTGTTTTATAGACGTGATTTCTATAAGATCCTGGGTGTAAGCAGATCGGCGTCCGTCAAGGATATCAAAAAAGCTTACAGAAAGCTGGCTCTGCAGCTTCACCCAGACAGAAACCAAGATGATCCAAATGCTCAAGACAAGTTCGCGGACTTGGGGGCTGCCTATGAGGTAGGGTGTTGATCGACAGTGTATCTGTGTCCTGTCCTGTACGAGTACCTGTACTGTACGTAGTCTATGGCCAAGATCCACCTGTGCTGATGTGATTGGATGCTGTGACTGGTTATGAATTCCCATGGGCGCGGAGGCAACACTTTCTGCTGTCACTGACGTGCGGACTGCTTGTTCTCTGCCACAGTAGTGTAACCAAAACCAGAATGAGAGCTGGAAATCATTGTAGCTACGCTTATGCGGCAGATACAGGAATAGCGATAGTCTATGCCTTCTCAGTCCACAAAACCCAGCGATTGCCAAATTCAGTTGTTTTAATTATTTAAAATGGGCGATGATCATTGAATCATATCGACTGTAATATTTGAAGTTTTAGGTAGAACAGAAACAAAGAACTATGTGGTGTGTAACGTTAGCATTATTCCTTAGTAACGTTTGAAGCAAATAATGATGAAGAACTAGCTAACGTTAACATGCCAGGGAACTTGAATTTCACAAGTTTAATAATATTCTTTGCAAAATTCTAACGTTAGCTAGCTAGCTAGCTAGCTAGCCAGAATGCTAGATTATTGGCTTGCCAGGTTTGCCGACCCAGATGTCCATTGTTTGGCCGTCATTATGCTTTTTAACAAACTTAATTCAATCTAAATATATGAAACATTCAGCTAATATTTCTACGTAAATAAAATATTGAACATTAACCAGCAGAACTGCTTTTGAAACACTAGAGACAATAAAACTAATATATTTCGAGCGGTTTATTCGGCAACGGCTATGGTTGTTATTGGAAACGAGACGTCCGGTTTGGATTGGTCGGGAAGACTGTGTGGACGCTCCTGATTGGTTGCTTTTGTGGGGTGAAAGTTGAGCCTAGATCACACGAAAATACTGAAGTGGAACATTTGGCATCTGGAGTTGTTGTAACATTATCAAAATGCAAAATTACTAGCAAACATGTACCCTACATTTTTAATGGAGTGTTGGATTTGATTTACTGAAGTATATTTGCATTATGTTAACGCATTAAATCGTGTGGCCACAAGGTGCTATCTGACGAAGAGAAAAGGAAGCAATACGATCAATATGGAGAGGAGGGGCTGAAGGAAGGACATCACAGCTCACATGGGGACATCTTCTCCAGGTCAGTAATGATTATCTTTTTTATTTATCATTGAGGAAGAACATGGAAGTGTTCAAGTATCTTCTGTTTTCCAACAAAACAATTTTTGTTGTCAAAATAATCTCCACATATTTGCACTAATGCTGTTTATACTGATGTTGAGCCAATTTTGAGTTCTTTCTAAAGATAAACTTCTTGTTCAACTCAGGGAAAGTCTGTTATGTATCTATTACGCAATTAAATATTTTTGGTTTCTATTATGTGATATCAGGCACAACTGACATGATGCAAAAATTCAGTTTTACATTTTTTTATTGTTTAAATCAGACTAATAGTGGGAGCTCGGTGCCTGCTGCTGCTTGTTTAAGTTATGATCAGCAAAAATATACATGATATGCCTCTCCTTATCTTTCTCCACTGGCTACTGATTGACATTGACTGGTGACATTAAGCATTTGTAATCTCTCTCTCTGGTTGGTCTGCTTGCAGCCATTTTGTTGAATTAAATTTTTTATGAATACCTGCTGCTCAGGTCTTTGGTTGATGGCCAAACGTTTAACCTGCCTTGCGATTGCTCATTCTGCGCTGCAGTTTCTTTGGCGACTTTGGCTTCATGTTTGGCGGAAACCAGCGGCAGCAGGACCGGAACATTCCCCGGGGCAATGACATCGTGCTGGATCTGGAGGTCACACTCGAAGAGGTGTATTCTGGGAATTTTGTAGAAGTAAGTTACATGTGTGGAGATGGCTGAATATGTGATTGTGCATATATGTGTGTAATATGTATGTGTTTGCGTGTGTCAGCAATGTATTGGTATGTTCTGTTTTCATTAAGGATTGACTTTAGCCTTGGCCGTGGCTGTATATACTAACAAAGAAAGTATTTTTCTCAGTTTCTCTTGCACGCTTACCTTCCTCATTCGCTTTGCTTGTCATCCTCAGGTTGTGCGTAACAAGCCGATAGCCAAGGAGGCTCCTGGGAAGAGGAAATGCAACTGTCGACAGGAAATGAGGACGACGCAACTGGGACCTGGGCGATTCCAGATGACACAGGAAGTGGTCTGCGATGAGTGTCCCAATGTCAAGTGAGTGTCTTCACTGAGGGGAAAAAGGCAACATTATTAACCAGTAGGCTTCCTCTGTACTGGGTAATCTCCAGATTGAATGTTAATAGTAACTTTTATCCAAAGACATGAAGGGCAAGGGGAGTATTCACAGGGCTTAACTACCAAAGCTTCCCTGTATGAATGAAGGTCAATAAATATGTGGCTGTCCATCTCCATTCAGACTGGTGAATGAGGAGAAGACACTGGAGGTTGAGATTGAACAGGGAGTGAGAGATGAGATGGAGTATCCCTTCATAGGAGAAGGTAAGGCATGCCTTCCTCTGCCTCTTATCCTGTACCCCAACTAACACAGCAAACTATTGAGGAGTGAGATGGGCGGCATTTTGTGCATCAGCATGTGCGCACAATTTATTTGCATTAACTACGCATTGGTCTTGACATAAACACAGTGTGAACGAAATGTTTTGTTGTTTTGCCATGAAACTCAGATCTTGGTTTACAAAAACAAAATAATTACAGAAAACAACTTTAGGAAAACAGTTTTATAACACAAACACATCTGTATTTACTAATCTTGATGGTCAAGTTAACACTGGGCAGTTGATCTCCACTGAAGACATGGAGCCGGAATGTAAGCAGTGAGATTGCATACCACAGCTCCCCCTACCGGCTGCACTGGTACTGCATTGCAGTCCACCATGCAGAAGTGTATTGTAATGGTTTCAGTGCACCGATGGCTCTCTAACCTGTACCGTAACATTGTCTGTTTTTCCTCTCTCTGCAGGAGAACCTCATATTGATGGAGAACCAGGAGATTTGCGCTTCCGCATTAAAGTCATGAAGTAAGTCTGGAATTTTTTTATTATTTTGAAATGTAAATGCAGGATTATTCTTTCCAAACTTGTTTAAACAAACATAAAGGCTTGTCATCAAGAAAAGCAGCCCCCCAATAAAATAGTTGGTTTTGCAAACCAAACACTTATATGTTTTGTAAAGATGTCCTGCTGAATGTTTATTTGGTCCAACAAGCACTATCCTGGTTTTCCAATGCATATTGACCACTTAATCATTTACGTTAACTTAATTTATAGCTTTTATTAAACATATATTAAATAAACAGACAAGGTAAAATTTTGATTTCCTTTTTTTTTTTTTCTTACAAAAAATTGTCTTGAATACAGAAACTCTGTACCTCTCTGCATTTGTTTACACTTATTTTTATCAATTTATTGTGTTCTTTCTCTGGAAAACTGTTATAATACATTGACAAGTTTCCTGCCACTGGCCCCTCCCTCTCTCAGTCCTCTCTTGTGTTGATTGGCTGGTGATTCATGTGCGTGTCTCCTGTCAGGCACCCTGTGTTTGAGCGCAGGGGAGATGACCTTTACACCAATGTCACCATCTCCCTGGTGGAGGCGCTAGTGGGCTTCGAGATGGACATCAAACACCTCGATGGACACAAGGTGCATATACTTACACTCGCCTTTTATGGGACGAGCATCATATGCTATCCTGTGCAGACTGTGTCAGTTATGGTTTGAATTTGACCAGTTGGAACCAGTGGCTGTTCACAATTTCCTTGGTTGTTATAACTGACACATGAAACACTTGAGTCCATTATTAAAGCAGACCATGACATTTCATTCACCTGTCACCCGTGATATTAACTGTGCCTCTTCGTCAGGTTCACATTGTGAGAGACAGGATCACCAAACCTGGAGCCAAACTGTGGAAAAAGGGGGAGGGCCTCCCCAACTTCGATAACAACAACATCCGCGGCTCCTCATCGTCACCTTTGACGTGGAGTTCCCCAAAGAACAGCTGGACGAACAAGAAAAAGAGGGTGAGCAGGCGGGAGAAAGAGAACGGGAGACACACACACACACACACACACACACACACACAGGGGTTAGAGTCAGAGCTGATGGGCTGAGAGCGGGTGGGAGGTGGTGAGAGAGAGGGCCGAGCGGGAGACCGTGGGAGGGACTCATGCTGTGCTCTGTTCTTCCAGGGGTAAGGCAGCTGCTGAAACAGGCATCAACGCAGAAGGTGTACAATGGACTACAGGGGTACTGACGTGTTGGCGGCGTTCAGGACTGTTCCCACACGCACGCTGACACACGGACACACAGAAACAAGCATCGGGGTGTATTTATTGTTCATAGATTGTACTCAGGACGGGTTGTCTTATTGTTTGCATTTTTATTTTTTAATATTTTGAAATTAAAATTTTAGTTTTGTTTTTTTGATTTTTAATTTTGTTTTAAACCCCCTGTTCTTTACTTACCTTTTTTCAAACGGACAATTGTGGGTGACAACATGTGTATCCTTTCCATTTTTAATTCCCAAACTGGAATTTTTAAATATATAAATATATTTAAATATTTGTTTGATGTTTTTCTTTTCTTGAATAATACGTGCTTCCCAGTTTGAATAGGGAGAAATCTCAAGTGATCAGTCACACTACAGACGCAGGCTAATCTAAAAGGAACTTGCATTTCCACTTCCACTCTCTCAGCTGGACTGGACTGAAGAGTTGAACTCCATTAGTGATGAAGGACTGAGCCTTCAGAATCTAAGGTCTTGAGCAACAGCTGCTTCCAGAATGATTCTGGGCTGGCTCTTTGAAATAGTTTTATTATTACTTTATTTCTTTTATTTTTTTATTTTTTACAATTTTTATTTTCAGGACTGTTAACCCAAAAAAAAAAAAAATGTGGAACTTGGCTTGCATTCTTTTTCCCACTTCCATAGTTGTACAAATTCCGTTTCAAATTCTAAGGCCGAGTGTCCTTCAGTCTTAATGCTTTTTTGTGTTCATCCCGTGACTGAGTCATAACTTTGCCCGTCATTGTGTTTGTTCTCCATGGTGTTTTTTTCTGGGCTTTTTTGTCCATTTTTGGGCTACCTTTACCACGACAGCCTAGATCTTTCCTCTGGACTGTATCTGACAGAAAGGGACTGTAGTGAACAAAAAAAAAAAAAAAAAAAGCATTTTCTAGAATGTTCTGTTGGAAGGGGGGAGGGAGGTGGGGGGGGGAGGGGGGGTAATTTTCAATCGAGAACTTCAATAAAAAAATGTATTATAATACTTATGTAGTTTTCCTGTGGTAGATTCCAGTTGTGACTTAATGCCACTCTCTTCTGAACCTACTGCTCTTTGTCCTGAACTTTAAGTAACCTATGAATTTTTTTTTCTTTCAAAGATTTTTATTTTTTCTTCTTTAATTTGGTCATTGCTGAAATTAAACAGGTAAGAAACAAGGAAAAATGTATACATTTCTTAAATGTGTCACTCGGAAAGAACATAGCATTTAGACTGGAAACTGGGGGCAAAAAGAAGCCCATAAAACAACAGGAACTGAAGATGGCTGTAGTACAGGCCTTGCCGAGTATCACCAGGGAAAATACCCTGTGTTTTGTGATGTAAGTGGGTCTCAGATTTAAGGCAGTCATTCAATGCAAAGGATTTGCAAACAAGTACTAAATATGACAACTTCAAGGTTATGTTTATTCGTCCAATTACTTTTGGTCCCCAAAAAATGGGGGAATAATGTGCAGTGCTGTGGAAAAAAAGTATCCTGATTTGCTCTATTATTGCACGTTTGTCACTGAATTGTTTCAGATCTGTTGACAAAATGTAATATTAGATAAAGAGAGTCAACACAAAACACATTTCTTTAATTATTTCATTTATTTAATGAAAAATGTTTAACACCCATATCACGCATGTGAAACGGTAATTGCTTAAGTTAAACTTAACTGGTTGTACTACTTTTAGTAGCAATAACTGCTTAAAATTTCCTATAATTCTTTGCAGAACTGCTTTAATTCAGACAAATCCTTTTCAAGGTTTTCAAGCGTGAACTGCTCATTTCAGGTCTTGTCAACACCAATCTGTATTGGGGTCAAGTCCGGACTATGACTAGGCCACTCCAAAACTTTAATTTTGTTTATTTTCAGCAATTCAGTTGTGGACTTGCCTTTGTGTTTTGGATTGTTGTCATGCTGCATAACCCAACTGCCATCCAGCTTCTGCTCACAGACAGATGACCGGACATTCCCCCTAAGAATTTTCTGGCACAGAGCAGAATTTGTGGTTCCTTCCACAGTGGCAAGTCATCCAGGTACCGAGGCAGCAAAGCATCCCCACACGGTCACACACCACTATGAATGACAGTTGTTGTGATGTTATTTGAAATGCTGTATTTGCTTTATGCCAGACATAATGGGACCTGTTCCTCTTTTGACTCGTCTGTCCATATAATATAATCCTAAAAGGCTTGGGGATCATCTGAGTGTTTTTTTCTTTAGCAAATGTGAGATGAGCATTGATGTTTTTCTAGCTTTGCAGTGGTTTCCACTTGCTACGCTCCCATTAATCCAATTTTTGCCAAGTCTCTTTATTACTGTCATGAACACTGACAGTAGCTGACGTGAGAGAGGCCTGCAGTTCTTAAGATATTCATGCAATGAATTTCAAAGCAATGGACATTGTACCACATTTTTGTCAACATATCTGTTTAGTCAGTTTTTTTTTGTTTATTCACCCCCCTCATAGTGACCAATATGTTAAAAAAAAAATAAAAAAAAAACGTTTTTTAATTTGGTTATCTGACGACTGTCTGAAAGGTTTATTCATTATTTCCCCTCATTGCAGTATAACAATGATAATGGTGATTGATTATAGTAAGCAATGTCAGATATCTCATGGACAAGAATCCTGTCTGTACGAATATTTTAACATTTGATCGAGGGTCTTTACGCTATTCACCGGTTCATATGTTGTCCTAAGTATTATATTGTAAAACTTTAGCTTTACCTTAGCCAGCATTTTAGTTTTCCATTTTTAATGTTCAACGTTTTCGATCCGCTCGCGGCTCTAAGCGCGTGCATGTATGTCATCGCCATGTCAACGTCAAGTGGCTGACATTGGCAATGAGTTTGCTAACTTCTGATGTGATGTCGTCGTACTAGCAAACGTTAGCTAAAGACAAACTGCTTTGTAAGACTAAGCAATTAAGTTGTCAATATAATTTACCCTTTGTGTAAAAACGAATGCCTGTATAGTCTTCTTTGTTGAAGGCCAGCCTGCCCGTCGAATACATTACAGTGAAGTACAGTAATGATTACACCTCTGAGGATGCTAATTGGGCTACTGTAGGCTACAGTAAAATACTTTGGCTGTGTAGCTATCGTTAACTTATAATAGACTATCGAATAGTAGACTGTCAATATTTACACAGACGAGCTATAACTTAACAATAACGGGCGCATTAATATCGGATAACTTCCTATATTCCAGAAGATGGACATTTTTCAGAAAATCGAGAAGATTGGCGAGGGAACATATGGTGTTGTTTATAAGGCAAAAAATAAAGTAACAGGCCAATCCGTAGCGTTGAAAAAGATTCGCCTTGACGCGTGAGTAGCGAATTAATTTTCTTTATCGTAGTATTCGATATCCCATTAACGTTACGCTATTTTTAACCTAAAATGAATCGCATGTCTTGCTAATATGATTCATAACTAGCTTGTAATGCAGTTCACGTTATATGCTAGTTAATAGATAACTTTAATAGAAACATCTAAAGATGTCGATTTACTGTATGAAGGTGGCGACAAGCTCGCTATTTTAAGCTTTAGGCCTAATTTAACCTTAGGTATGTTCGGTCTAGCACGTGTAGCTAGGTTTTTTCGTTGCTGTTACATTTGTAACCAGAGTTCACTTGTATTTGAGATAACATTTTAATAAAAAATGCTGCGAATTTACCATTTTATTCCTTTCAGAGATACTGAGGGCGTGCCAAGCACCGCCATAAGAGAGATATCACTTCTGAAGGAACTGAATCATCCTAACATAGTGAAGTAAGTCCAACTCCATTTCCATGGAGATCATTATACGGATTATATATTATTCGGTAAAGCTGGCCAGTGTAATTTTTCTATTACATTTACAATATTCTTCTCAGCCTGTGTGGGTATATTAAAGGTACAGATAAAGATGTGTTTTCTGTCAAATGTGTGTGTGTACACCCCAAGTAGTTTGTATAAACTGTCACAGTCAATAAAGAATATGTCTTGGTAAAGATAGAATCTGAATCCCCACCCTGGGTCAAAATGTTTTGACACCATTAAATATCAAGTTCATCGACTTTGTGTCATGCTACAACTATTCACTGGACACATAGATATTTGTACTGCAGGTACGGTAATCTTTTAGTTAAGCAGACAGAATCTCGTCTTGCTGCTGTAGGCTTCTGGATGTGGTCCACACTGAGAAGAAGCTGTACCTTGTGTTTGAGTATCTGAACCAGGACCTGAAAAAGTACATGGACTCCTCCCAGCCCTTGGGCCTGACCCTCCCTCTGATTCAGGTCAGATACGCTCCACCCTTTATATACCTTATTCACTTTCAGTACATCCATGCATGTATTTTATTTTAATGCAAAACACCCATGGACATTACTTGTAAATAAGTCAATCACTCACTCACTCACTCACTCACACACGCGTAACTATGGTGCATTGCATCAATGACACAGCGTGAGTCCTTGTTCCAGTTGTCAGTGTCAGTGTAGAAGTAGCGTTACCAGTTCAGTCTTCTCCATCACTTTTGCATGTGTTATATCTCCCGTGTCCCTGTTCACACTAAGTTAGTGTCCCGAATGTAACCCTAAATCATTTTACCCAGTATCAGGCCCAACTCTGACACTGTTGTGAGTCTTGTGTCCTTTGCGTGGCCTCTTCAGAGCTACGTGTACCAGCTGCTGCAGGGCATCGCCTTCTGCCACTCCCACCGCGTGGTCCACCGCGACCTGAAGCCCCAGAACCTGCTGCTGAACCAGGCCGGCGCCATCAAGCTGGCGGATTTCGGGCTGGCCCGCGCGTTCGGGGTTCCGCTGCGCAGCTATACGCACGAGGTCCCGCCGCCGCCGTCGCTTCGCCGTCACGTCCACGCCGCCTCCTCTCCGCGTCCGCCATTATCGCTGCCGGACTCCTCCTCCCTAGCCTGCCCTCCGCCCTGCCTCTCTCATTACAGCTGTCCCTGTTCAGCGCTGGTGTCTGAGCTGTGTGTAACATGTCCAAGGGCTGTCACTGCCATTGGGAACGCTGAGGTCATGTCCTCTGCTTTTTTTCCCCCCCCCCATGTCCATTTCCCAAGTGTGTATTTATTTCACTCTTTAGCGAGAGAACATCTGTCGCAATTCATTTAGGAGGGGAACGAGCGGTCTTTAATATTTTCTCAAATTTAAGCGTAATCTAGAGTAATATGTACAGCATTTACATCTTTAAGTGCATCCTCAATTAAACAACTAAAGTAATGGGAGAAAAAGAGCATACCCTGACCTAGTCCCCTACCCTCACCCCTCCCCACCCCACCCCCCCTACCCTACCCTACCCTCACCCCACCCCACCCCACCCTCACCCCACCCTACCCTACCCTCACCCCTCCCCACCCCACCCTCACCCCACCCCCCCCACCCCTCCCCAGCTGAGTCTCCTGACCTCTGTGTGTTTTTGGTCCTGCTTACGGCCCAGAACATTCCGTGACGGGGAGCTATGTTGGCTGAGGTCTGATGGGGATCAGTTGTGCTGGTTTCAGAGGTTGTGATTCAGCGGCCTGAAATGGCAGCACTCTCTCATTCTATCTCTGTCCTGCGTGTACAATCGTCACTGTATCAGCCAAGGGCATAATTTATGGGGGGAGGAGGGGTTACAACCCCCCTCAATACAAAACAAAACAGGCCAAATAACCCCCCCCCCAGTAATATGAGAAAAATGATTTCATATCATAAAGATGGGGATTTCATTGGGGGGTTGTTGTTTTGGATATACTGATCAGTAATCTGAAGAATTTTCCTCTTAGACAATTAACTGGAAATGATTGTTTCACATCTATTCCTTTGCAAATTTTGGCGTGCCCCCTGGACGCCCCTACAGGGTTTCAGCTCTCTCGATCTATGCAAACAATACACCTTTGTTACCAGCTAATAATGCCCTAGGGTCCATTGCTGGAAGCCGGTGAGCTTTGTTGTTAGTTGTGAAGCCGTGGCGGCTGTTTCCCTGTCCGCTTGTGAAGGTGGTGACACTGTGGTACAGAGCGCCCGAAATCCTGCTGGGCTGCAAGTACTACTCCACCGCCGTGGACATCTGGAGCATCGGCTGCATCTTCGCAGAGATGGTGAGCCCCCGAACCCCCCATGACCCTGCCCCCCCCCCCCTCAGAGTCTCCCACCCGCAGTCACGCATGTGGGAGATTTTTAACGGGTTACGCTCTGTTGGGGTCACAGAGAGCGCTACAGAGCTTTCTTCTCTCTGCAGTGACTGAGGCGATGAGCGAGGCGTCACACGCGCTCAGTAAAGTGCGATTCACATCCTGTCGGATCAATAGACGCACTTAACCTCAACGTCACATCGTTGGTAGAAGGCCGAGTGCACTGGAGCGTAGCTCGGATAGCCTGTCTCTGTGAATCATTCAGGATGTTTTCAGTCCCCCTCCCCATCAGCACACGCAGATTTAAACACTCTTAGCAGTGCACAAAGGCCGTTTTAACAGGCCTCACCTGGCCCGGGCAGCCGTTCGGAGGCGATCTGAAGCAGACGCTTTTCTGCCAGGTCGCCAGGCGTCCGTTGTTCCCCGGCGACTCGGAGATCGACCAGCTGTTCCGGATCTTCAAGAAGCTGGGCACCCCCAACGAGGAGGTGTGGCCCGGGGTGTCGCAGCTGCCCGACTACAAGGCCCGCTTCCCCCGGTGGGCCCCCCAGGACCTGTCCAAGATCACCCCGAAACTGCAGCCCTCTGGACTGGACCTGCTGCAGGTCTGTGCCCCTGGGCCCACATACTTTAAGAAACGAATTTCCCAAATGTACCCTGAAAGTATAATACTGTTCTTTGGGCCCTGATGAGTACTGTTTACAAGCAGTAATGGTACAAATGAATTATTAAAACCATGGCTGGGGTTATACTTTTATGTACCTATAGGGTACCACCCCAGTGACAAGCATTGTGCCTTTTTGAGTTCTTTTTCTTACATTGTACTGTCGCTCTTCTTGCTGTCGTTTTGCCACCTGCTTCCTGTTTGCATTTGCGTCTCCTGGCTTCACTTCCCAGGGGATGTTTTTGCACTTGTCGTGAGCTTGCTGGTTGCCACACTCGCCACACACTGACTCCGCTATTTGCAGGGTGATCTGGGGCATTAAAATATCTTCCAGTTTATCTTTCCCTTTTCCCATTTTGGTTTCATAACAATGGTTTGTCCTGTTTTATATTTGCTCTCCCAGATGGACATCTTTTTTCTCGTTAATGTTCCTCCATTTAATGATTTCTCACGTTTCATTTTGGCATGCATAGTGGCCATCCTACCACCAGAGGGCAGCAAATGATAGGATACAAATGGCAGTCGAGTTTAATCCTCAGTAACTAGTACAGAGGTTGGAATTAAGGCTGTTGATTGGTTCATGGTGATTGGAGTGCTGAAGGAGAGTAGTATGCAGCTAAAAGCAGTACAGTAATTCAGGGAAGGGCACAGTCATCATGGGGCAGCCAATGAGGGATGTTTTTCCATAAGCTAAAAATCATGTTTTGATTGTATTACTCATTGCTGAATTGCTATGATTTTAAATAAGTGCAGTTAATTTATGCAGTTCTAGTGAAGTTTTGGTAGACATATGAGAAAAGTGTGTTCACCAAAAACTACACTTTCACATTGCTTGTTGAATTGCTGTTATTATAGATAATTTAAGTTTTGGTAGGAAATATTACTCTGGTTTATGAGAAAGGCATGTTTTTTTTCACCCAGAACTATACCTTTATGTCCAAAGTCATATCGTCCGTGAGAGTTAGTAAATGTCTTCTTCCTCTCTCCCCCCCAGCAACTACTGCTCTACGACCCGTCCCAGCGGATATCAGCCAAGGCCGCTCTGACCCACCCCTACTTCCAGGACATGGGGAGCTGAGTGTGAGGAGGGGTGGGGGCTCCTGCTTGGTCCTGCCGCCCCCCCCCCCCCAGGCTGAGGAGGGCCACGCCACGCTTGTGCCTTTCAGGTCCTTCGTTCTGTCTGTTCCGCTGAGTTTCGGGTGCTCTGAAAGGCCATCGCTCGCTCAGGGGGCCTGCCACCACCCCCCGTGGGGCCACAGGAACCCACAACCCTGCGTTCCCTCTGAGCGACCGATTCCCCGTTCCCCGTGAGCTCGTGTCCTTTCCTGTGGAATGTGAGAAGGTTTGGCCTTTTTTTTTTTGACGTAACGGTATACGGTTAAGAACAGTTTGTTTGTTGGTTTGCTTGTTTGTCCCTTTATTTATTGTTGAAGTTCAGAAGTTATTTTTTTATACTGCATGGAATGACTATAAATGCATGCCAGTTTTAACTTTGAATAAAATTTCCGCATTGCTGATTGGTTACTTGGTGGTCAAAATAATGTTGCTTTGTTGCCAGCGCGTGTCATTAATGTTGTAAAGAGTGTCCTGCGTAAGTCGTGTATAAATATTAATTAAGGGACTGTCCCAGTGCTGTCAGATACAGTGGACCAATCCCCCAGACCACACCCAACTACTTCCAGAATTTTATACATGGGACAGTTTGGATGTGTTTCTATAGCAACCAAATAGACACAAGCACGTTTTTATCTGCAACAGGCTGCTGGCCTTTATCTTGAGTATTGATTAAGGTTTTACGGCTGTAATAGACGTGGTTTATTGGCGAGATTACGCAGCTTTAGTGTCTTTAATCAGGTTATGGTAAAATGTGTAGCGGCAAAATGGGCCTTTGTCTGCGTATTGAGACCCTGGGCTGCAAGGCTGAGTGTGCCTGTCTGTCAGTAGGGCTCTGTAAAGCTGTGTGTCAGTAGTGTCAGTAGGGCTCTGTAAAGCTGTGTGTCAGTAGGGTTTTGTAAAGTTGTGTGTCAGTAGTGTCAGTAGGGCTCTGTAAAGCTAAGTGTCAGTAGTGTCAGTAGGGCTCTGTAAAGCTAAGTGTCAGTAGGGCTCTGTAAAGCTGAGTGTCAGTAGGGCTCTGTAAAGCTGTGTGTCAGTAGGGCTCTGTAAAGTTGTGTGTCAGTAGTGTCAGTAGGGCTCTGTAAAGCTGAGTGTCAGTAGTGTCAGTAGGGCTCTGTAAAGCTGAGTGTCAGTAGTGTCAGTAGGTCTCTGTAAAGCTAAATGTCAGTAGGTCTCTGTAAAGCTGTGTGTCAGTAGTGTCAGTAGGGCTTTGTAAAGCTGGGTGTCAGTAGTGTCAGTAGGGCTCTGTAAAGCTGAGTGTCAGTAGTGTCAGTAGGGCTCTGTAAAGCTGAGTGTCAGTAGTGTCAGTAGGGCTCTGTAAAGCACTGCTGTGTGCAGGGGGAGGCGCAGCCTGTTTGCGGGCTGCTGACAGTAATGTCTGACACAGAGTTAACCCTCAGCACACTGCGCCTGACCTCTCCGGCTGAGCCAGGTGTTTCCACTTAGAATAAAACCATCACCGCCCGGCTGAACCCCACGGCAGCGCTAATGCAAACATGTCGCTGTTCCCCCCTCAGCGCCCCTCAGTGCGTCTGTCCGTCTGTCTGTCTGCCTGCCTGCCTGTCTCTCTGTCTGCCTGTCTGCCTGTCTGCCTGCCTGCCTGCCTGCCTGCCTGTCTGTCTGTCTGTCTGTCTGTCTGCCTGTCTCTCCGTCTGTCTGCCTGTCTGCCTGTCTCTCCGTCTGCCTGTCTGCCTGCCTGTCTGTCCGTGTGTCTGTCTGTCTGCCTGTGTCTCTGTCTGCCTGTCTGTCTGTCTGCCTGCCTGCCTGCCTGCCTGACTGTCTGTCTGTCTGCCTGTCTGTCCGTGTCTCTGTCTGTCTGTCTGCCTGCCTGCCTGTCTGTCTGTCTGCCTGCCTGCCTGACCTTCTGTCTGTCTGTCTGTCTGTCTGCCTGCCTGACCTTATGTCTGTCTGTCTGTCTGTCTGTCTGTCTGTCCATGTGTCTGTCTGGGTGTGGGTGGGGCGCTCTGTACTTGTAGTGTGTTTGGAGGCAGTGCGTTTATTTAGATCTTGTTATTTGTGAGTTTTTTGTGTGTGAGTGTGCGTGTGTAAGTGTGTATGTGTGTGTGTGTAAGAGTGTGTGTGTGTGTGTGAGTGTGTGTGTGTGTGTGTGTGTGTGTGTGTGTGTGTGTGTGTGAGAGTGTGTGAGAGTGTGTGAGTGTGTGTGTGTGTGTGTGTGAGTGTGTGTGTGTGTGTGTGTGTGTGTGTGTGAGTGTGTGTGTGTGTGTGTGTGTGTGTGTGCGTGTGTAAGAGTGTGTGTGTGTATGTGTGTAAGTGTGTGTGTGAGTGTGTTCAGTGTGTGTGTGTGTGTGTAAGAGTGTATTAGTGTGTGTGTGCAGTGTGTGTGAGTGTGTGTGTGAGTGTGCAGTGTGTGTGAGTGTGTGTGTGTGAGTGTGTGTGAGTGTGTGTATGAGTGTGTGTGAGTGTGTGTGTGTGTGTGAGTGAGTGTGTGTGTGCAGTGTGAGTGTGTGTGTGTATGAGTGTGTGTGAGTGTGTGTGTATGTGAGTGTGTGTGTGTGTGTGTGTGTGTGCAGTGTGAGTGTGTGTGTGTGTGTGTGTGTGTGTGAGTGTTTGAGTGTGTGAGAGTGTGTGTTTGTGCATGTGGGGTCCCTCTCGAGCAGAGCCTTTGTGTACAGAGGCACATTCTTCCTCCCGAAGCCCAAACCCACATCTCCCTTACGCTGCCGCGCCCCTTTTTGTTTTCCGTAAATCTGGCAGAACTAAGCCCAATTTCTCCCTCTCCCCCCCCCCCCCCCCCCCCCCGCAGCCCCGCACTCACTCACATATTACTGCCTCCCCCCCCCCCCCCCCCATATTACTGCCTCCCCGTCTCAAAGCTTCTCAGAGCCCAGCGTTCCTGGCGGCTCCCATCTGGAGGATGGGGCCTGGGCGACCGCGAACTGCGTCTGCTGAACTCTCGCCACGGAACTGCAGATATTAAACCCGGGGGGGGGGGGGGGGGCGGTGCGGTGCGGCGTCTCATAATCACTGTCAGTCTGGCGCTGGGCCGTCACGGGCAACAGGAAGGCGCACGGGGGGACGCCCGCACCTCGGCCTCGCACCGCAGTCACGCCGCGTGCGGCACTGGACCGCCTTCACGGAACGTTACCGCGCTGGAGTTCCGAAGAGCCGTCCGTCACCGTGGGTCAAGCCAAGCCTATTTGTGTAGCACGTTTTCGCGCACAGGGCAACTCAGAGCGCTTTACATGGACAATGTGGAACTTATAGTGTGTAGTTAGCGCGCTGATACATTCACATGTTGAGTTTGAGAGTCTTACCCTCCTCTCTGTGCGCTGTTGTTTCTGTCTTATACTGGAAGTACAGTGAACAGCTCAGAGTGTTGGGCTTTTGCATTAAATGGCATCCGGGAGGTGGCCTTCAAGAAACTCTCTTGCCTGCCAAGGGTGTATGATCACAGTGCACAATCCAGAGCCGTTAATCTCTGTTCCGATCAGTTTATCTCTGATGTTACTCATCAGGCTCAGAGGCCCAACAGACAAAGTATGCAATCTGCAGCTGTGTCATTAGCTGTACCTTGATGTGGTGTACAAGTTAACTTTTGTGATGGAATTTTTTGCCACTGAAAGCAGCCATAAAACCTACAATATTTGTATTTATGCATACATTCACAGCCACCCTGCTACTCTGTCTCTTAGGGGGCTATTCCCTTGCTTAGTCTATGGCTCGAGGCCTATGTAACTTTCTCCAGGTATCCGGAACCTTTACTTGCAGTTACTAGCAGCCGCCACAGGAGGTCAGCCTTGCACCTATAATAGCGCTCTTTTTTCCCTGGCGCCTGGAGCCAAAACCGCGGTGAATTTCCCTGGATGTGCGCCCTTGATGCAGATAAGCGCGCGGATCACACTTGATCTCTGAGAGTAATAGTCCTAAGCGTAGCCCCGCGGCTTTAATGCGTCGCTGCGCCTGTAATGTCTAATTGGGCAATCTGGGGGTAAGTAGGCTATCTGTGGCAGCACGGGGGTGGGCCGCACGGGCCAACACTTTGGTATTCACACTCGCTTGGCAGTTGGCTATGCTCGGCTAGTGGGCCCTGACCTTGGGAGAGCCGCTACTTGGTAGTTTACAGTAGCCTCCATACCGCGTGGAAGCGTGTCGGACCCACTCGCAACGCATACGCTGAAAACGAGAAGATTCAGCAGAATTTGAACTGAAGCGTACTTAGTTTGCATTGGGGATCAAGGAGAGTTTAAATCAAAAAGACACGACGTTTATATTGCGTGCTAATGTAGCCTATTGCACTTCCACTCCCAGCTGAGTTAAAACTGCGCAAAGCCCCGTGCTGCCTTTCGGCCCCAGCAGAGTGACTGAAGGGTAAATTCGCCGCAGCAGGCAGCTGTGTGCTGTCTCCCGTTTCATCCATGTGTGGCGATCAACGCAGCACCAACGCCGGTCCCAACGGCAAAGCGAAAAAAAATAAGGGGAGAAGAAAGAGATCTTGACAGACAGTCTGCAATTTGCGGGATTTAAATAAGAGGCAAACAAAAGACAACTTCTGCAAGGAATAATGCATGTCAGCCATGTCCGCTGGCTGCTGCTGACGCTTTGAAGACTGCGGGGACACCCATCACTGTCCTCCGGGGGAGGGGGGGGACGGGGGGAGGGCGGGAGTCTGTGTATGTCGCGTTGCTATATAAAAGTCGAACTCCTCAAAGCGAAAGCCTCAAATATTTAACAGTGAATTGTGGGCTTCAATTATGGCAGCCTTGGGCAGGAAAAAAGTGGCTTGGGTTTTCAATTCGGCGACTAAGCCCTTCTGTTATGGCGGAAGAGCTGCTGTTTATTGAAATACTTTCGGGCTAAACATAGTCAACTTTCATTATGTTTTTTTTTTTTCTCCCCTCGCATTTATTTATTTCCGTCCAGATTTTTACAGTCTAATGAGGTTTTTTGGCGTTCGCGGCGACTTGCGCTGGACTCTTGTTTCCTGTCGAGAACGACGAAGACAGACGTGTGGTACAAAACGGCGGTGGGGACCACCAGTCTTGATAAAGGAGGGGTCATGCAGTTTTCTCTTCTTTTTTTTATTTTTTTTTTAAAGCGATTCAGGCAAACCTTGGAGTTCGAGATTGAAGCAATTATTCCTTTTTGTTGCATGTTTCACATTTACACACATGCACACATTTTTATTAATTAATTTTTTTATTTATTAATTAATATACTTTTTTTTTTAACTCATCATTTCTCAACTTATCAACCGCAATCATTTTCACAGTATGTTTGTCTGTTTCGGCCGGTGTGAAGAGGCCCTTTAATCTCGGGTCCAATCATCGCTGTCAGCAGTCCCGCACGTCACATCACTCTTTGCTGAACTTGACGGCAGGATGCATTCCTGGCGGGGTCCTGTCGTGAATAGAGCTATTAGCTGCATAAGTGTGTGCATATGTAAATTTATATGTAAAGCGGCGCGTGTGTAAACAGAGATACACGTATTAATAAATAAGTTGGTGGACGGCCAAGCGGCAGCCGCTTCCCTGGCGCTGATGGTGAAAGCCCCCTTTGTGTATGATCTGTAGGTTTCTCTCTCTCGCTCCACTCTCCCCCCCGAGGTACATACCCCCTCCTGACGGCGCATGGCCCCGTGGTGGTGTATCACAGTTAATAACTGTGTGGTTGGCTGTCAGGGCCACTTAGTTTGACGTTGGGCAGGCAGGGCCGGGCGAACAGAGCTCTTCCTCTGGCTGACGGAGCGCCCGGGCCCATCGCGCGCAGGGGGGGCCGCGAGCGGGAATGAAGTGGGAACGAGACATCGGAGAAAGGAAAAAGAACGGAATAAACATTTATAAAATACATTTTTTAAAATATAAATAAGAACGGAAGGATATATTATTTTCCTGTCTTTCTGGAACCCGAAACGAGTGGAAGGATTGTGTGCTATCGATGACTCCTTAATTGAAAAAAAAAAAAAATCTTGTGGTTTTCCCGAGGAGCGCAAAGTCTTTTGATTTGTTCCTGGAAGTCAGTGTCTGGCGGCTCAGTTTAGCTCCACCTATCTTAGGGCTCATGCCGCTTTTCTCTTCTAGGAGTACCAGCAAAAAGAAATAGCAAAAACACATGATTAGCGAAAAGAGTAGAAGTCAGCTAAGCGTGCATGTCTGCATTTGTGCACGCGTGCATGCGCATGTCTCGTGCAGGTAAGGTTCACCGCAAAGCCGATTTCTGCATCCAGGGAACCAGAAACTCAGGTTGTATCTTTTGACACGTGCAGATGTCGTAGCCAAAGCCCGTCCAAACACAAAGACAATGGCCTCCATACTCATATACCCAGAACTTCACTGTTCATGCCTTTTTTTTTTCTTTACGTCTTCTTGAGTATGCGTCATTAAGACAAGTTATTTTAATTATATTTTCAAATTTTCTAATCTTAATATGAAAACCTAAAATTGCACAAATGTATTATAGTGCCAAATAAATATTAATTTCACTGGGCACACGTTTTTACTCATTATTTTTAGAATTTTATTTTATAACATTTATTATTACCTTTTTTTTTCATTGTCTTTGCGGAATGTCCTAGAAGCTACCTTTCGTGACCTGTAATGAGGCACTTCTAATGTGTGTGCTCTTGAGAGAGCTTCGGCGCAATAACCTTTTTAGGCAGACCTTAATTGACCCACATCAATGCACGCAAGAAACCGAAATTAGCCGTTATCTGGTCCCCCTGTAGTGACACTGATATACCAATGGTCAATTCATGGGAACAGCCAATCAACCAAGCTCAACTTGAGTGGGTTTATTTCCAGGCAAACAACGTATAAATGAGACACCATTTGTGATTCAAAGTCCATCCCATCCCTGGTATCTAGATAAGATATCTATTTACTCCACCCATCCACCCACCTCCCCCAACTATGTCTTGTTTGCTTTGCTGTAATACTCCACCCTAATAGCATCTGATCTAACGCACGCGTGCGCGCAGAAGGCCTTCTTAATGTTGTCACAAGTGAACCACGAATTTTGCGAAAGCTTTGAGCATGGAAAGAATCCTATAATATATTCTATACAGAAAACGGTTGAATGCGGGAATCACATTTAAAAGAACGAAAATGGATTGAGATTGATTCAGGTGCTTTGCTGTCCTTGGAAGTGATGTTATAATTGCAGTGACTTTTAATTCATTCTTTGTTTCCTTTAATTATTTGTACACTATTCCATAATTTTGCTTTCATTAAGTACAAGAAATAATGTTAATAATACTAATTTATTACAACAGCATGTAAGTTTCACAGCACTCTTCTGTCATTCTAAATATGATATTTGTACTTGAATTCAATCGATGTTTATGAGCCACACATTGTCTGCCAAAAACCATCAATTTGCACAGTTTTCATATAAAATGCAAACACATTGTGCCAGACAAAGAATGCCAGAATAATGGCATGTTGTACCATGAGCCTGAATTTGACTCGTTTTACAATTTCCACAAATTAGCTTTTAAATTTTTTCTTCCAGAACTGTTGCCTGGTTTCATAAACAACATCGATATACAAGCCTTTTCACAGGTTATGAATTATAATGTGCTGTTATTAAACACATTCCCAGGTGTACATTTATATAATGATTCAATTAAATTATTTTTGAAAAGCCCATAAACGCCCCCTTCACAAATCATTTAGCTAATTATTTGATAATTATCCAGTTTTTGGACAGAGCACAGGGACACCTGCATGGAGGACATCACAGCCGTCACCTGTGCTCTTCTCTGATTGGCTCACTACTGGCACTTAACCCTCGCTCAAAGCAGAACTTGGGGATGAGTGTCTTCACTGACTGAACCCCACAGGAACTCAAAAATCTAACCCGTTTTGTATTTGCTTTAAAATTGAATTTTTCACACCACCATCATTAAATTCTGTTATTTTTTTTACAGACCCAGCTGTGTGTGACTGAACATGGTGGCCATAAGCCACATGACTCAGAATCCCTTACCTTTTAGAAGGGATGTGTGGTCAGGTAGCTCTGTTCAAAACATTTCTGGGACTTGGTTTGAAGGATCCCTGTGTCTGCTTAGCTTTCTTTTCTATTGGAAATGCAATCCCACCCCGACCCCCCCCCCCCCCCCCCGCCGCCCCCCATCCCCAATCCCAACCCTGGATTTGTGGAGTCACATCACGGGGTGGACTGCGTCAGCCCCTCACGAGGGGGGGGGGGTGGGAATTCTCATAGGGCTCCACCAAATTAAGGGCCAATCAGTTAGCCTGCTCTGAGCAACGTTCCCGAACAGACCCCCAGCCAGCAGACACAAGCCACCCCCGGAGCCTGATCACCCCCCCCATGCTGCCCCGAGTCGCGCAAGAGAAACTGGCTCGGCCTTGTCCTTGACAAACCATCCCCCCACCATCCCCCCGCCATCCCCCTTCCCCCTCGTTCCCCACCACCCCCACCTCACACTGAGAGAAACCAGGATCAGCTCGTGATGAAAAAGTGTTGCCTCTCGTTCTCACACCCTCTCTCTCTCTTCTCTCTCTCTTTTTTTCTGTGTTTCTCTCTCTCTCTCTCTCTCTCTCTCTCAGTCTCTCCCCTCAGTCCTATTTCTCTCACTCAGTCTTGTAGCCCTTTTCTCGATATATTACAGGCTGGACGTGCAGCCATTAGTCTTCTTCTCTGGGGGTTGAGTTAAATGCTGGAAAACAAAAACCGATATAAATAAGAGGGTCCTCTCACTGCACATTTGGGACGCAGCGATACTTGTGAGAATGTCCACGTAGAGCAGCATTGTGGTCTGTTGATGTGGTTATTCAAATACATAAACGCATAAATATAATGCAATACTGTCAGGTAATCATAATAATTTCCCTGCCAAAAACATCCTATTTACTACGCATCCTATTGGCTCCTCTAGCGTCTCATAGCAAAGTGGCTGAATGATACAGTGCGTTGTTCTGCTCTATGAATCTTACTGACAGAGCTGGGACTGAATGGGACTGGAGGTGAAAATGAGGACTGGGAGCTGTGCTTTCACTGATCAGCCAGCGGACCCTGTGTGTGTGTGTGTGTGTGTGTGTGAGAGTGTGTGAGAGTGCGCGTGTGTGTGTGTGTGTGTGTGCGTGTGTGTGAGTGTGTGTCTGTGTGTGTGTGTGTGTGTGTGTGTGTGTGTGAGTGTGTATATGTGTGAGAGAGTGTGTGTCTGTGTGTCTGTGAGAGTGCGTGTGTGTGTGTATGAGTGTGCGTGCGTGCGTGCGTGTGAGTGAGAGTGTATGTGTGTGTGTGTGTAGGTGTATGAGTGTGAGTGTGTGTGTGTGTCTGTGTGTCTGTGAGAGTGTGTGAGAGTGCGTGTGTGTGTATGAGTGTGCGTGCGTGCGTGCGTGCGTGTGAGTGTGTGTGTGTGTGTGTGTGAGTGTGTGTGTGTGTGTGTGTGTGTGTGTGTGTGTGTGTGTGTGTGTGTGTGTGTGAGTGTCTGTGTGTGCCTGCGTGCGTGTGTGTGTGTGTGTATGAGTGTGAGTGTCTGTGTGTGTGTGTAGGTGTATGAGTGTGAGAGTGTGTGTGTGTGTGCGTGTGTGTGTGTGTGTGTGTGTGTGAGTGTGAGTGTGTGAGTGTGTGTGTGAGTGAGTGTGTGAGTGAGAGTGAGAGCGCGCGTGAGAGTGAGAGTGTGTGTGTGTGTGTGAGAGTGAGAGTGTGAGAGTGTGAGTGTGAGTGTGTGTGTGTGTGTGTGTGTACAGTGTGTGTGTGTGTGAGTGTGAGTGTGAGAGAGTAGGAAGCAGGGGCTTTATCCCTGGTGCTCTGGCTGGGCTCCAGTGTTCTGGGCAGTCTGGCCCGGTTCCCTCTCTGACTCCAAACGCTCAGCAGTGCGTCGACAGCCCTGGGCCCGGCTGCAGTCTGCGCAACAAATGTTTTCACACGTCTCCCCCCTCCGTTCAGTCTGATTTCCTGGGGACCGCCTTGCAAAACGAGGCCTCCTGCTCATCTCCACACTGCCCCCCCCCCCACCCCCACGCCACTCCCCCACCCTTAAAAACGGATGTTCCTCTTCATCCCTCATTGGGATCCAACCGAAAATCACAAAAATCCCATTTTTCCCCTGAGCCATCTGAACAAGCTGCCTATTGATCCAGAGTTCACTGTACCACCTGGAACATGCATTAAAGAGCCTGGTTGGCTGTTCACACTCATGCTCCATACTAATAGCATTCCCCGTAGATTCCCCCCTCGCCCCCCTTTTCATTTTTGCGAAATCAAGCCAAAACTATCTTTATTATTAATGACACCTGTAAATATTGGTGTCTCCCCTACTTTGACCCCCCCCCCCCCCCCCCCACCTGTTTTTTCTCCCAATTTCAGCGTTCATCCCTTCCTTCTACCTTCCCACACACACACACATACACACAGACCTGTACACACACACACACACACACAGTCACACACACACACACACACACACAGTTACACACACACATACACACAGACCTATACACACACACACACACACACACACAGTTACACACACACATACACACAGACCTATACACACACACACACACACACACAGTTACACACACACATACACACAGTCACACACACACACACACACACACACACACATACACACAGACCTATACACACACACACACATACACACAGACCTACACACACACACACACACAGTCACACACACACACACACACACACACACACATACACACAGACCTATACACACACACACACACAGTCACACACACACACACACACACACACATACACACAGACCTACACACACACACACACACACACACACACACACATACACACAGACCTACACACACACACACACACACACACACACACACACACACACACTTCTCCATGCCAAACCAAGCTGTTCACAGCCGCAGTCAGATTCGTGTGTGTTGCCAGGCGGACCCATTGCCCGTGTATTACTCGCTCAAGGTTCACATTCGTCTTCATCCCACAAATCGGCTCTCAGCCCTCTTCCCTGCTCTCTCTCTCCCTCCTCAACCCCCCCCCCCACCGCCACCCCACCCCCTTCCCCCTCGTTTACCAGCCCCCGTATAAGGTGTGTGTCCAACATCACTTCCTTTGCGGTCACAGCTGATTGGTGCAGCACAGAGCTCTGGACTGAGTCAAAACTTTGTCCTGTCTGGCACTCTACCTCCTTCTTTTAACAGGAGGGAGAGAGAGAGAGTGGGGAAGTGAGAGAGAGTGAGAACAAGAGAGGGAGGGGGAGAGAGAGAGGGAAAGAGAGAGAGTGAGAAGGAGGGGGAGAGAGAGAGGCAAGGAGAGAGAGAAAGTGAGAAAGAGGGGAAAGAGAGAGAGTGAGAAAGAGGGGAAAGAGAGAGAGTGAGAAGGAGAGGGAGAGAGAAAGTGGGGGAGAGAGAGAGAGAGTGAGAAAGAGAGGGAAAGAGAGAGAGTGAGAAGGAGGGGGATAGAGAGGGGGAAGAGAGAGAGTGAGAGGGAGAGAGAGGAAAAGAGAGAGAGAGTGTGAAGGAGAGGGAGAGAGAGAGAGTGAGAAGGAGGGGGAGAGAGAGGAAAAGAGAGAGAGAGTGTGAAGGAGAGGGAAAGAGAGAGAGAGTGTGAAGGAGAGGAAGAGAGAGAGAGTGAGAAGGTGGGGGATAGAGAGAGAGAGTGAGAAGGCAGGGGATAGAGAGAGAGAGTGAGAAGGAGGGGGATAGAGAGAGAGAGTGAGAAGGCAGGGGAGAGAGAGAGAGAGTGAGAAGGAGGGGGATAGAGAGAGAGAGTGAGAAGGAGAGGGAGAGAGAAAGAGTGAGAAGGAGAGTGAGAAGGAGAGGGAGAGAGAGAGAGAGAAGGAGAGTGAGAAGGAGAGGGAGAGAGAGAGAGAGAGAAGGAGAGTGAGAGGGAGGGAGAGAGAGAGGGTGAGAAGGAGAGGGAGAGAGGAAAAGAGAGAGCGAGGCGAGCGGGGGACTCTGCTTGAGAGAGTGAGAAGGAGGCTTGGCGAGAGGCTTGGCGCTCTGCTTGGCGCTCTGCTTGGCGCTCTGATGAACGTATCTGCGTGTGATTATTTTGACAGCGGTGCGAGCCCCGCGAGGCCGGGCCCCGGTTCCTGCTCTTGTTGACTCAAACCGCCGAGCCCCATGAATAATGGCTGATTAAGTGGCTGTGCCCAGCCTCTCGGCCCAATTAGGGTCCGCCGGGCCCAAGCGCCGGCCCCTCAATGTGTTCTGCATTACAGCAGCCGTGTGGCGGGGGGGGGGGGGGGGGGGGGGGGCACGGGGAACAGCCCCCCCCTCCTGTCCCCCGGACCCCAACACTGATACAACATCATGCCTCCATCAGTGCTGATACACCAGATTTCCACCGCATGTCCTCATGTCCTCAGTCAGGCTTCGCCCTCCTCCTCACATCGCCTATTCCTCAATATTTTTTGTAACTTAAAAAAAAAAAAAAATAAATAAAATTTGGGGTCTGATGTAAAAGTGATTTTTTGAGTAAATAGTTTGCTGGCATTTTTAACAATTATATGAGCCTAATGCATAGACTGGTCCTGGAATGGCAGTTTATTTGTGGTGTGGATATACTTATATATATATATATATATGATATGAGGTATACATCTTGATATACTGCAGTGCACTTCAGGTTATTTGATTCAGGTCAAATGCACAGCGTGTATTAATCCGTTATTTATTGTATTTGACAGATGTGCATTTTATCAGAGGTATTGTACACTACCAGGTTCCCTTTAGTATTTACCTTGCGGGGTATTTAGTATGTAGTTGTAATTTGGCTGAAATGCGTGTTTTTAAACTGGGAGTGACAGGGGAATGCTTTGAAGGCTGTGCTCTTGCTCTTTGTTGCCGAGCGCTTGTTGATTGAAGAGGAAAGCAGAGGGCTTGGTGATGTCGAGAAAAAGTGTGGAGGGCTAGCCTTTCGTTCTTACCTGTTTCCAGCGCTACTACGGACTCCCCAAAAACTTGACTCGGCCCACATTCGGCTCACCGAAGTATTCGTGGCTAATTTTGGGGTTTAAAAAACTAACCGTAGCGTTTATTTGAAATGAACAGTCGGCAAACTTTAGACATCAGTTTAGTGCCATATTTACCTTTGCACCTTGTCAGACCGGTCAACTGGTGCACTAGTGACTGTCTGTGATTCTTCCCAAACCCCCCCCCCCCCCCCCCCCCCCACCTTTAAATAAATAATGTGGGAGGGGTAGGGTTTCGGCAGTTTAGATTAGCAGCCCAAGGTCCCTGCATCGGCCCATCAGCACTTCACAAACTTCTCCAGAGCCTCTCTCTCAGTTGTCATAGCGACACTGGGAGGCTTTGATGGAGGCTGTTGGGGGGCGGGGGGGGGGGGGGGGGGGGGGGGGGGGGGGGGGTCGTCTGTGTGCTCAGTGGCGTGTTAACCTGTCCAAGGGCAGCAAAGCAATAACAAACACAGGATCACAGCCACGGCGTGACCCCTGACCCCTGCCTTTCCCCACCGCCGCGTAGATCACTATCGCACTTCCACCGAGAGCAGCTTCAGCACCACGCGGTGTGCTGGGGGAGGACCACGCCCCCCACCCCCCCCCCCCACCCCCCCCCCCCCTGCTCTCTTCCCATGAGCCTTTGCAGCGAAAAGCTTTCTGCTCACTGCCTGTTCACTGCTCCTGGGGACGGCCGAGTTTCAGCTGAGCTTGCAGATAAATGCAACGCTCGCACACAGCTTCTCTCCCTCTTTCCCACAGTATCTGTTTGCTCTCTCTCTCTTGCTCTCCCTTTAAATTCCATTCAGTTTAATAATGCTTTATTGGCATGACTATATATATATAAACAACATTGCCACAGCAATTCAGAGTGAAACGATTAACAATGACACATAAGACGTAATTGATACAGTGGGATAAAATATATAATTTTTTAAAAGCCAAACCAACAGACTACCTACAAAGTTTAATGACAAACACTAATTTAGGACAGTAATAAGAACAAAAACTACTAACAATAAAAATCTCTCTCTCTCTCTCTCTCTCTCTCTCTCTCTCTCTCTCTCTCGCCCTCTCTTTATCTATCCATCTCTCTTTCTGAACTTCTGTTTCTCAGTCGTCTCCATTTCATGAGTGTGTTTGCCTGTAGCCAGTGAGTGTGTTAGATAAAGCTGGAGCTGTCTTGTGCCATCAATCAATGACTGGCAGATCTGAAACAGTGAGAAATGACTTTCGATTGGTTCTTGTTAGTCTGTGATTGACAGTGCTGGTTAGCACCTCCATCCTGTAGTTCATACAGCCTCAAGCCTGGCGCGAGAGCATCAATTACCCACAATGCCTGTGTCTGCCTTCCCATCTCTCAAGAGAGCACAAGAAACCCTCTTCACTGCTCATCCTCAGGTGGCCACTGCATCACATGACAAGACTACATCTGTCTGATTGGTTACTTCAGCTACATTTATTTAGGGGATAAATCCATCTGAAAATCTATTGAGTTGAAGCTCTAACCTTTTTCTTCTAGAATACACAAACACAAATTCCTGTCTTTATGATGGTTGGACTATTTTAAGAAATCACTGCTATGGAATGGTTTTCCGATATATTGAAAAACTCTTAATTTCTGCTCTCCCATTGTAATTTTTGGATATGTAAGAATGATCATTGTGAGGATGTTATTTAGCATCGAGAGGATGTTATTTATCAATGAGAGGATGTTATTGATCACTGAAAGGATGTTATGGATCACTGAAAGGATGTTATTTGTTTGGTTTAAAATGATGCTACCGAAGGTCAGCCCAGTCCCGCAGTGCACACAGGTCAAAGGTCATTTGAGGCTGCATGTGAGCTTAGAGTTTAGGCTGTCCTGTGTATATGTGTGTGTGTGTGTGTGTGTGTGTGAGAGAGAGAGAGAGAGAGTTTGCATGTTTCTGTGTGTGTGTGCGTGGATCTGGGCATGCCTGTGTGTGTTTGTGTGCATGTGCGTGTGTGTGTTTGTGGGTGTGTGTGTGTGTGTGTGCATGTTTCTGTGTGTGTGTGGGTGGATCTGGGCATGCCTGTGTGTGTGTGTGTGTGTGTTTTTGTGTATGTGTGTGTGTGTGTGTGTGTTTTTGTGTGTGTTGTGTGTGTGTGTGTGTGTGTGTGTGTGTGTGTGTGTGTGTGTGTGTGTGTGTGTGTGTGGATCTGGACATGCCTGTGTGTGTGTGTGTGTGTGTGTGTGTGTGTGTGCATGCCTGTGTGTGTGTGTGTGTGTGTGTGTGTGTGTGTGTGTGTGTGTGTGTGTGTGGTGGTGTGGACATGCCTGTGTGTGTGTGTGTGGATCTGGCCTGCGTGTGTGTGTGTGTGTGTGTGTGTGTGTGTGTGTGTGTGTGTGTGTGTGTGTGTGTGTGTGTGTGTGTGTGGACATGTGTGTGTGTGCGTGTGCGTGTGTGTGTGTGTGTATGTGTGTGTGCGTGTGTGTGTGTGTGTGCATTAGTGTGTATTTGCTCTCTAAAGAGCCTCTGACTCTGGTCTGTGTTGGCTGTTTGCTTGTTGCCCTGGTCACCAGTACCAAGGCGCACTTCCAGTATCTGTTTGGTTTGCTCCTGGCAGCATAAATGTCAGTGGAATCGGCGGCTCCAAACGCCCATCCGAAGCGATGAAGTGATAAGAACGCTCTACCTGTCCTCAGGTACAGATACCTGACCTGACCTCACTCTGCAGTGCAAGGGCTCTATTACATCAGGTCAGCTCGTGAGAAGTGCCTGCCCCAGTCATCTGGACAGAGAAGCCTGTTAGCATTGTTAAGGACAGACTTGTTACATCTCCCAACACAGTCCTGACGGTTCCTACCAGAGGTGGAAGCTCCAGGTTTATAAAGTAACAGTCCTCGGCAGTATTCTGTTCCAATCACCTGGATTTGCTTAATTGGCACAATTCTTCAGCCAGTAGCCTATGTAGAACTAATTAGTGAACAGCCACCCCTCTGCTTCTCACTAGCTGAGTCCCCTGATGGATCAGACACCTGGGGTGCCACCAGGGAGTTTGGGTCCCATAAAAAGACCTCACACTGGGCCCCACCACCCTCAGAATATCCCACATTCTGATATTTCTTGAGGGCCCCTGTCAGTTATGGCCCTTGGAATTGTCCCTGCATAGGTGGCTCTATGGCCAATGAAAGACTAACAGAACTCACCATAGTTGATATTATGGCCAGTCATGTGCCATTGAAAGGGTACATATTGTATGAGAGGAACTGGACAGAGAGGGACCGTGTCTTCAAACTGAAAAGCGTTTGATGACCTATAAATGTATGTGGTAAATGCAGTTTTGATGCTCGGTATTGAGTGGTTTGCGTTATTGCCCGCACGACCCAACCAGAGAGAATTCTAATTTTGATGGTTGTCTCACAGCCTCAGTTTTCTGACCTGCACTTTGTGAACATTCACACAAGGCTGTTTATTTGTGTGTTTACATCTGTGTTCTCCGTGCGAAGTTGGCGGGTGCTTGTGCAGTAGCGTAAGCTCCACGACTTCCTCTAAGACCTGTTTTTATTTTGTTTTCCCTCTGATTGTGAAATTCCCCACGGTCTGGAAACACTCCTGTGCGTGTGAAAAATTATCCTTTTTTGTAGTGCAGTACGGGTGTCTGGAACAGTGCTCGATATTTAAATCCAGTATTGACGGTCGTGGCAATGTCTTATCTCATTTGTGTCTCTGGATGGGTCCTTGGATCAGCCGTTGTTCCAACTGTCATTCTTGTTAGAAATAGCACGAGGCATATCCCTTCAGATGATAAAACAACACTATCTGTAACCTACCTGTAGCTGCTCCGGACGGGGGTCGACGCGTGAAATGTTGACGCGTGATCTGTTTCATCTTGACGACGGGGATCTTTCGTCTTCTGTATTTAATTGGTTCAGTGGTTGAGCGTTTTATTAAACGCAATACAATTGTTGGTTCAATTTTTCATTTAACGCTCTCGTTTTCCGCTAAGCTTAGATTTCAAATGTATTTTAATTTTCATTGGTTAACTCGGAGAAGAAAACAATAAACCATATAGCCTACAGAAATCATTAATCGTGTATTTCCGAACATGGTGATCGGGGGTCCATATACCGCTGCTCTGTCCTGCAATTGATTGCAGTATCGATTATTAGCCGCTAGAGGGAAACTGTACTCGAAATTCCCTTTCTATCAGCCCCGCCGCTTAAAGAGTAATTAGCTAATTAAATAGCACTGCTGCACACAAATAATTTGACCGTTAAACGACAACTTCTTACAGTTTCTAGTTATTAATAAAGGATCATTATAAAGCAAGATAAGTGATTTTGATCTGCGGTATCACTGTAATCTCTGTAACCAATGGCATTCGTACTATATGAATCAATTTTATTTCAAATTTGTGATTTCAGCTGTCCAACTAAGTGTCAATTAACATAACCACATGCTGTAGTATTTTAAAAATACAAAGCGCGATCATAAAACTTCCCCATCTCTCCATTTTTTCCATTGTGAATATTTCCCCTATATAATTAGCTACTTTTCCAAAAAGTTCAAAATATGTGCAAAGGCCTTCTAACGTTCTCTATCATACTTAATAAACATAATCGCATGGAACAGCTTCACCAGTCCTTGTTATACGGTCTCTTGTTTTGTTGCTAAGTGGGCCGATCAAATTCTTAAATACTCCTCCTCCTCCTTTCAAACGCGGGTTGAGTTTCCTTTTATTCTGTTTATGTTATCATTTGTAAATCTTACCGGGAGTGGACTTTAAGGCACCAGAGGTAACCCATACAAAGACTAATGAAGTATTTACAGATAATTCCAACTGTCAAATACTTCAGGGCTATGACATAGTGCAGAATTCTGGCGCTAACAACTCGCCCTCTCTCTTCCACTCTCTCCTTCCATCTCTTAGGTCAGGAGTATTTAATTTCAGGTAAAAACTTTTTTCAATGGGACTGGGGGGAGGGGGGGGGGGGGGGGTGTCTACCAGACCTACCATTTGCAAAAGAGAATAGGAAAGTAGGCTATACGTTCTCTTTGTTACATATCACGACACTGGAGGACTTAGCTCTGAAACAAGCGTAAGAAGATTACTGTTATTCTTAATGAACGCCTCGTAGAAACAAATCTGAACGTTGCGTGCTAAAACGCTGCTTACATGTGACGGACAGTCCGGAAATGGGGTCGGGTTTCCTGGTACAGAACTGGCTGCGGTTTTTACTAATCATCGAAATGCGTATCTCGTCAAAATAAAAACAGATTGCGACATAAACACTCCTGCTACCCTTTCACATGAGCTGCATTTATAAACATCTCATGGTCCTCATTGATAATAACAGTTTCCATATATTTCGATATTAAAATAAGGCACACACCTAACAATATATGTAGTAGGCTATATTGCTGCTTAATACGAAAGATGCCATTAAAATACTCAGTTCATTTGAGGAACTTTAGGTCAGGGTTATGTCCAGGATATTTTTCACGGAATATTTTACTTCCCATATACTTGATTTTACTGTTCATCTTTAATTTAGCTGATAGTTCGGCGTTTGATTTAATTCTTATTTTTATGACAAAACGACAAAAATAACTAGTAGCTACAACAATTGCAGTTCTATGGATAAAGAATTGCTTGAGGATGCTGAATGTCGGTTGTCAAAATGAAATATAACAAGACTTAGTTTAAAAACGAAATTCTTTGAAGTTCTGTGTTGAATGGAAATAAGAACATTATATTATGTCTAAATGATAGAGTAAATAGAATGTAACGAATAGCCTAAATAATACATGGATTCAATCACTTCATACACATCACTTCTAATTAGGTTGATATAGTAGGACATATTGAGCGATATCAATAAGTGTTCTTACATACTTTTTATACAAATACCAAACTACCGATGAATGTAGTTACAGTAAGTAGACTACTCTTATTTTTGCATATAATTAAATTAGCATATAATCAACAGTAACTAGGCCTAATTAAAATATTGTCGTCTTTTCTAATACAGGTTTGTATCGCGATATAGAAATGACTTATCGAATTCATAACTATGCACCACGGGCTGTGCTTTATCTTCATGCATTATTTCAGAATGCTGTTTGTCATGTCATAGGCTACGCGCTGCAGTTATTTAAAATCGGAGTTTAACATGTAGGCTACGCAATATTTTTTAATTCCTTATGGTTACGTTTGCTTAAACAAGCCATTCGACAGTCCCATAAATCGGTTTACTAAATCATTCGTTAATTATTAAATCACAGGTTCAGTGTAATTGAATGGTGTATATATATATATATATATATATATATATATATATATATATATATATATATATATATATATATATATGTGTGTGTGTGTGTGTGTGTGTGTGTGTGTGTGTGTGTGTGTTTGTGTGTGTGTGTGTAATGTTTTGCGTTTTTATTTAGACATTTATTTTATTTCACCGAAGAAGTAAAATTTTAAAACAAAAAATAGCACCTGCGTAATTTTCGCCAGTTGTCGTATACAGTAAAATGTTCAGTTTAACTCTTACAGCATAGCTGCACATGGTCCCTATTGGACTTGTATGTACTCGTTAGAGTTCAATTAACACTGGAAATTTTACTGTGTAAAATTCGATCTTGGCATGCAGCCTTGTAGTGCAGTTGAAATGCAATTGAAATATATAGGCTTGTACATGGCTTATTTATTTGTGTCAAAATACCCATTGCTATGAGTGGCCGCGCGACTGAAACTTTTTCCTGTTGCTAGGTAGTTAACAAAGGTGTTTAAAATGGCTGGGCACAAGAGGCCAAATGATAGCTGCTAGCTACAGTAACGTATAGACAAGTGTAGCCATTGTAGTAGCCCATATGAGTGGACGTCGTTGGCTTGTAATAGTGTTTACAGCATTTCGTAAAGAAAACGTGTGAAAGTAACTCTTTTGCTTGACAACAAGAGCCCCGTTGCAAATGGTTTATCTACTATTTCTTTCACACACGCACACACGCACACACACACACAATTATTAGACCTATTATTTGTATTACTATTATGATTTTTATTATATGTTAGCAACCCTCTAAAATAGCTTAGCTGTGTTACCACGATAGGTGTCGAGTGTCTATTCGCAGCGCGTGGACATCTATAGGCATCTTCTGACAGAAAGCGCTGACAGTCTATGGGGAAAAAATCAATTTATTAATTATCAATGATCAATTACGCATGCAAGTTAATCGTGTGACAAAGAATTGCTCTTTATTGTCTGAACGCAGTCTGTGTTGCTTAGAGTTTGGGACAGCGAAGATGGTCACGAGCAGGCCTTTGAAGCGTGACAGACTGAGCGCCAAGCTGAAAACGGATCGGAAGTGTTTCTGACACAGACGGAAGTGGACGGATGTGCAGGCAGGCAAGACGGAAACGCGGGCAGGTGAGCGCCGGTTTAATCTGTTGGCCAACAGTTGAGCCGCAGATCGCCGTGTCCTGAAAGTGCGTTGACAGCAGCACTTAGAAAGGGAGCGATTAGTAAAAAATGGAGCAACGACACAATAATGGACTCCGAGTCATGACCTCAGTATGGAAGCAATTTCGCGGGAGTTGAAGGCGCGCTCGAGCAGCCACCGTCCCATATTTGGGACACGTTTAAAAGACGAATTAACCTTTACCGGCAACTAGATACATCCTTTAAAAACAAGCCATTAGACGGTCCTATAAATCGGTTAAATACGCGTTGCCTATCGTAAACTAATGGACGCGTTCACGTGCAGATTCTCTTCCAATGTAATTTATATAAAAATGGGCTTCGGGGAAATGAGTAATAATATTCTAACATCAATTTATTTTTCTTTACATTCCAGGTTGGCCTAAGTGCCCTGTGACTGGCGGGACACTTTTTGAAACTTCGTATTTCATATTTGTAAGTTATTTAAGTGGCTAATTGGCACCATAAAGTTAAGGGCTCGACAGAATATCACATCTGTTACTGGCACCTTGAGCTTACTTTAGTCTTCAAAAATACATACCAGTCCCGCCAAGACTGAGACACACATGGCGCCTAGAAAATACTGTCATTTTAAGGCCCATTTTCTTAATTAATGCAGCGCATTTTTGAGTAGCCCTGAGAATATAGGTAACGGATCATTGCTGTGTTGTAGCCCAATGTAAATGAATGAGTACAACTGGGGAATCCAAGCGCCGATCTAACCCCATGATTTGGGTGTGACTGTGCTAGAATGATAGGTTCTCTACAGGTTGTGGGGCAGCACGTGGAACGCGACAAAACGGTTGCTATGGTGATGTCACATTGGCAGATGACAATATGACATCACACCTGTTCACTAGGCTACATGTTTTAAAGAGAATTCCAATAGAGCTCTTATATTTAATTGATCTAAGTCTACGCTACGATCTCAAATGCAAGTTTAGTAGCATACCTGAAAAAATCAATTTAAATTTTAGGAAATTAATGACTATGCAACAGACTGTTGTTTTCTAAGGACTAGCCTGGAGTTTGTATGTTTCTTGTTTACTGAGACTGATATATTCAGAAAGCACCGTTTATACAGTCTACTAACAACTTTTTATGCATTTAAGATTATTCTTGTTGTAGAATCTGACTGGTTGTCGTGCCCGGTTGTCCCTTTTCTTACCCGAATAAACCGTTTAAACTTTCCGCTTCGTTGAATTTCAGGCCTATACTCAGAAAATCGCAGAACTAGATGACGCGACTGTGGATTATTTTCATATAAAGTCTGGGATGGGGGACTGCAAATCCTGCCGTTCGTCCGATATCAGTGGATTCGATGCTGCTCGATGTTTAAGTTCCAAATCAGTCGTTTAGAATATAGCGGGGTAATAAAACTAATAGCCTCGTTAATTCCAGCATCTTGTCTTCGTCGTGCCCAGATCTACATGGGCTAGCCTACATACTATATAGAAAAGTGCCACAATGTATAGGCCTAATATACAAGATGTGATCTTTTATGGCTGAAATATAATAATTGAATGTAACATTTGTTGGACGCGGATCAACCTGAATGCACCCCGGTTTTATTTCAGATCTTATCTGGATTAATTCCTCTCGAGAGCATATGGATGGCGATATTTATAAGTACACTTTTCATATCTTCCCACTTCCCCGAAACTGATTTTTTTTTCTTTTTTCCAATCGTTAGCCGAATGAAAATGAAACTAAATGCATTTGAATAACTTGCACAAACATATAAACTACTTATAAGTTAGATATCGCTGCTTCTAATTCGAAATCTACAAGTGAAAGCCTAAGAGCTTCAGTGGAAATATCAACGATCACTCTTTGCAGGAACCAAGATTTTTCCATGCGATCTTGCACGTAAAGCGCAATTCTGGTGTATATTTGTAAAATTTGGTAAAACAATGTGACACTGTGCAACACGTGCAGGTCTATTTATTTTGATTCGTTTCTTTTTATTTTTTACGTTTTAAGTTGAACTCCTAACACATTCGTTTTGCGTTAGTTTCCTTCGTTTCTAATTAAATGTGATTTAAGCCATAGTCCATGAGGTTGGTTATCTGGGCAAAGATTGACAGTGCCTTTTGTATGCAGACTCCTTAGAGCATTTAATGCGCATTGGCAAATTACATTCGTTAAAGATCATATAAATTATGCACCAAATGGTATTCAGAACGAAAAATGGAAACCAGGTTTCGTGCTAAAACACTTTTTCAAAGGGACTGTTTTTCTCAGTCTGAAGACTATACTACTAACACATAGACATAGACATAGACATAGACATAGACATAATAATAATAATAATAATAATAATAATAATAATAATAATAATAATAATAATAGCCTAATAATAATACATGTTAATATTAATAGTTTTATTAATATTATTACAAACACCACAATTATTGTTAATATTATTACTAATAGTTTTTCTGTAATTTTCATTTTACCTATATAATGATTCTCTAGTATTGAAAATGTTTCTTAGTTTTTATTTCCCACGCACGTGCAAAATAATTGGGAAAGGGCCGTCTGTATAACTTAAGGCAAAACAATTCCAACACGTTCACTCATATCTTAAATGTTTTTTGTTTTGCTTTTTTTTGTTGTTGTTTTTTTTTTTTCAATTGCAGTTGGCTGCAACAGAGCAGACGACACTCTTTTGTCGTATCCAATAAATTCTGTTAATTATCAAAGAGGGAATGTTTAAATGAACTCAAATTACACTCGCCAATGTTAGACGACAGTTCCAGGGATCGATGGCGGTCTTTCGTCAGTTTTTGTAGGTTTTGTAGGTTTCTTGCCCTTTCGACATTTGCGCGCCAATGGCCGGTGCATGCGTTTTCTTCAAATATGGAGAAAAAGAAATTGAACTACGTTTTCTGTATCTTTTACAGAAAATAGCCTACGGTGCTTTTCAGTGACAGTTTTACTCAAAATTGGCTGATATGTTCTGTAATGGTAAATAACAATTTTCGTGCTCTTTGGTGTTGCCTACACCTTTACGTTCCTTCAAAAGTGATTTTGTATATTGTATGTAAGTAAATACTTTTAGGCTGTAGTAGGGTTTTGAGAAATCACCGTTGTTTTAGCGTACAAATCAAACGCTTTTGTGTGACAAACACAATCTCTTGTCCGCCTGCTCTTATAACTTGAATACATCGGACAAAAAAAAACAGGTAAACGTGATGTGTAAGTTTACTATTTAATGAATCAAGTTCAATGGTTTTGGGTTTGGAGGTGCTAATGTCTTAACACGTGGGCTGATGCATGGTTGATCGGAAATGTATAAGGATGTTGGCATTTTGCTGTCGTTCAAATGATGAAAACATTATCCTTTTATAGGAAAACAGGAGTTAGTGATATCCATGTAAAAATGTAAAATATTTTCATATTGCTGCCTGTGGGCGATTGGAGGAACTGGCAGTCGCAGATATGTAATTGAGAATATGATGTTTTTAATATGATGTTGTCTAATGGTGCATATTTGAACTGAGACATCGCCAGGAATAAAATCAATATTCGACGTTTCGGTCAGGGGACCAGGGTTTGACACTGACCTATTGAGATATTAATAATATGGAAACAGATGGATGTAAATTCAATGGTCATGACGATATCAAATCCGCACTGCATGTAATTATATGCGTTTACAATGGTTTTTCATCTTGCTGATCAACCAAGGAATTGGTCAAATGTCATTTAATGTCATCGCATGCACTAAGTACACATGCATACATATACATACATGTATGTATAGGCCTATATTTGCTGATGGATACATAAAATATATTTATAATACAAAAAAAAATTTAATGAATAGGCAACATCATACCTGTCACTGCCAAATCCACTCGATTAAGTTCCTTAAAACTAGTTTTAATGATTGGCTGTTTAAACTTGCAATACCACTATTGGACACAAGATAGTGCTGTTTCTACATAAACTAGATGTTTATCTAAATAGTGCTCAGGGCATTACCATTCCTATGAGTGGCCTACTCTGTTGCTCTCAGCATGCCTATGTTTACTATTAAAGCAGAGCATGCCACAGACTATATTTCAAGTTTCTATTCACGGAAGTGTATGTATAGTTATGTCCGTCTGATTTTTCTTTTCTTTTCTTTTTATTTTTTTTTAAGAAAGACACGTCCAAGTCACCAACTTTCGGAAGATCAGATTTTGGAGCCATTAATTTCGCATCAGCTTGATGAACTCCAGACGCATTCTTCGTTTAAACTATTCCATTGACTTTATGCATTTAAGTGAGTTTCGCGCCGGAGGTCTGCGTAAAATCACCGGTTCATTTCCAATAAAATCGCATTAGTTTAGACGTGAAATAAGAACGCTCTTGTTCTTATTGGGAGCCGGAGACAGGCTGTGCAGTTGTGGCTGCCACTGACGCAGGGGGCCAAGAACGATGACACTGAGCGTTTGGCTAACCTGGAGCGCGTTCAGCAGCCTGGTGCCATTCCCTGTCGTTGTGAGACCAGGAGAAGGAGACAAAGTCTCGTGTACAAAGAGGTCTCTCAAATAAGCTGTCGAGCCGTTCCCTTATTTTATGAAATTGTCAGATATTCGTGTGTGTGCGCGCGCGCGCGCAGGTTTGGGTGTGCGTGTTCTAAACCGCCAAGAAATTATTATCCTCCTTTATAAGGGCTTCCGGAATGTGGCAACATTTGAAAAATTTAAAGGCGTCCTTCGATTGTTTTCACTTGTTTTGAGGTATTGTACGAATCAATATTTTATCGTCTCCCGCTGCACAGGCCTACTGAAGTTTCGCGCTTGCTTGAGGCCAAGTGCTCCAGAGCGAGAAGAGAGGGGGGAATAATTACTTTGCTTCTGTTTTATTGCTAAGTATTCGGCTAATTTTAGATTCCCAGTTTCCCCAAAGAAAAAGTAAAATACAGATTGCGGCGAGGGGGCTGGGGAGATGAGCAGGCGCGAGAGTCCCGGACAGGCGGTTAATAATTCAGCAAAGCCCTGCTGCTAACGAATGCCTCTGCACGCGGAGATGAAGTGCACGTCCGTTACGTTCCCTTGAGCAAATACAGCATACTTATGCACCCCCGTCTCATAACCGAGACAGTGGCGATCATTCACTAAGCCGCTGTTTAATTTTCTTTCCATCCTCGCATTTACCATTAATCAGTCCTTTATATCGACGATACAAGCCTATTTCTTGCGTTGCTCGTTTAATACAGCGCTTTTAAAGTAAGTTAAAACATTTATTTGCTATGACCTATGCGTATATTACATTTATTTATATTTATAAATTACCAGAATGGGGCAATGGCTATGCTGTTAAAACTTCGAGCGTAGCCAGATAAATTGGTCAATATCGGAGCAGAAGTGTTACATAAAATTTAACGCGAGTATCGTTATTTTCTGACAGACAGAAGTAGGCCTGATGTGTGGCTTTGCAGCGCTGACACACACCTGTGCTAGATTTTTTTTTTCTTTCTTGAAAAGTAAAAGCACGCGGAAGGCCACTTCGGAGCTGCGCTGAAGACACGACTTTAACAGCAGGTAGTCGGCACCAGATAATTAAATATTTACGTCCCAAGCTTTTTTCTCATTTCATAAGGAAAAATCTTTTCTCTGTTCGCATGTACAGTCGTATTTATTTAATTTAATGTATTTATTTATTTGTTCCCTTTTTTCTGTATATACAGCACACCTTTGTGTAACTCACCTGAGCCGCGCTTTGCGGGATTCATTCTCGCTGAAAGGGAAATGCCGCGTGGTTAATATCAAAGAAATGAAAACTTTTTAAACCATCTGCATAAGGCTACGAAACAACATCATCATACATCCATCGAAATAATGTCTTAGAAATTATTAATTGTTTAGCAGATTGTAGTTTACATTTATTATTATGATTTACAAATAGGAGTTTAAATTTGTATACATAACCATAGGCCTACTACTAGGTAATAATAATAATAATAATAATAATAATAATAATAATAACAATAACAATTATAATAATAATAATAATAATGGATTCATAGTAACAGTTGGCTGCATTTTACTACATTAGCCTGAAATAACTCAGTTCTATTAGCTCTATTAGTTCCTGACTACAAATTAAGAATCTGAAACTAAACGACCAGATATTATTTAGAATACTCAACCCTGCGATTATTGTAGTTTCGTCCAGTCGTCTTGAAACATTTCAGCCGAGCTATATATTTTGCTGCGAATGTTGATTTGTGGTGGAGACGTTTTAGGTCGCGAGACTATAAAATGGGCTGGCCGCGTGACTTGGTAAAGCGAAGACCGAATGCGAGATAGGAATGGATTCGTGACGATGCTTTCATTCCGCCAGCAACCACAAACACGTCTTTTTAACTGTCTCCTTTTTTTGTCTTTTATAAAAACGAAGGTGGTGTCTGTCTAACTTGCAATTTAAAAGAAGGGATAATTTTAGTTTGCAGTTAAAATAGTTGTTGGTGTAACAAATTATATATAAGGCTAGGTCACGGCACGGCCTGAACTGTAGGATAGACTAAATAAATACTTCTCAATCCTTCCCCCGCCTATCCTACTGTCTTTCATTTATCACTGGCTACTGAAATTATATATTCATTTAAGGAAAGAAGAAAATAAAAATACTTTGACGCAATTTTTAAAATCTATTTACTTACCTGAATTTAAAGACAATCTCCTTCTCTCTCTCTTTCACACACACACACACACACACACACACAAACACATAAACACACAGGCAAGCGTGCATATTGGCTAGCCTTCACAAAAGAATGCGATATAATTATACAATTTAATGAAAAATATCCAACGAGAAATAAAACAAAAAAAGGAAACAAAATATGTTGTGTGATGGTATTGACTGATTAGCTAAGCGCGCCTCGTTAAGGCCCCCCTTAGTTCTGCAGGGACAAAAGTTAAACCGACTTAGTGCTACATCATCGTCATCATTATCATATATAATAATAGTGACGAATGAGGTGCGCGGATCGGCCAGTGTTCAAGCACTGTCCCCCTCGCGCACTCGGTTGCCGCGCGCACTAATTTCGCCTCCCAGAACTCCTGACAAGCGCTATCGCCAACTACGGTCGCTTGGGCACAATTAATGAACTTTCATCAGATCACCTTAGAGAGGAGGTAAGGCTGGCTGACCAAGCTCGTGTGCATCCATTTTAAATGGTGGGTTATGGACGTTATCGCCACTCGTATTCACGGCAATAACTGAAACATGTAGCCTATATGATATTATTTTTTTAAACGGCAGCAGGAATGCAAATTGCATGCTTTGAATTTAGCCTATGTTGCTTTGTTTATGAAATTAATGGAATATTTTCGCTGCTCCATCGAATCGTCCAGCCTTCACTACCACATTGATGTGGCAGGTATAGTCAAAACACAAGATGCAGATACGTTCACCGCTGAAGCAGAAGTAATTGGACCGTAAAGAGAGGGATAGACGCGTATTCTGTCTCTCTCTCTCTCTCTCTCTCTCTCTCTCTCTCTCCCCCTCATACATACACACACGCACACACACACACTCACACACACGCACACGCGCGCGCTAAGAGGGAGAAAGAGTGAACCCAGACATTTATTTCTCTCGAAGTTGTGCATGAGGTCAACATTACGATTGTTTAAACGCCGATGGCTCTGCTGATGACGATCATAGCACCTTACACATATTTCTCAGGTGTGTTTTTGTCATCATTGTTTTTAAAACGACGTTCGTTCGTAGTGGCAGAACAAAACCTCTGGTAATCAGAACATTACTTCTACTGTAACTAGCGCTATTTGCTTGTGAGTCCATTCCAAACGAACATATCTTAAGCATTTTATCCCCGGGTGGCCCGACCTGTTGCTCTCCTGTCTCGGTGTGCGGGGTGTGAGTTATACCTGTTCCTGGGTGCCGTTTGTGTTCTTGTGATTGCTTTTTTTCTCTGTCCCTTCCCTTGAGCGCCACTGGGAAAATTATGACCTGCTAACGCGGGTAGCTAGAGGATACGCGCGTAAAAATAAAAGTAGATCTAGTGGGGGGCACTCGGTCAGGGAACGTTGAGGGCTTCAGGGGGTGTGAACGCACCGTCGTCAGATGGAAAAATCCGTGAATAACCAAAGAACCGCTTTATGATCTTCCGCGAGGCTTGTTTAGTGAAAGCGCGAGGCCGTTGCCTGGATTTGTATGCACATTCAGCGGTGGCTCGTGGTCACACTTACTTTTACTCTGATTAGTTTATAATGCCGCTGTAGACATGCGTTAACATTTTTACACTAAAATTAATGTGTACATTAAATTGGCATTAGTTGATGTCCTATGCGCCGTAGAGGTCTGTCTAAGCTTTGTAGTAGAGTTATTGAAATAACGACAGCAAAATGGTTGGCGTGCGATTGACTCTGTTAATTAATTGAGTGATATATATAGCCTATTTATCCATTCTAATACATCCAAACGTCATGGCTAATGGTGCATTTATCTTGGCCTAATGCTGTTTGTGGCTTCCTTCGAGCATAGCGTCGATAAAGACTGTAACGTGGGTATTTTTCCTATTTTGATAAGCATTGATTTGAACGTGCAGACAACATTTTTTCGTTGCAATTATTGACAGCAACTGGCGGAATTGCATTCTCGCGTTGCGCTATCTTAGTAGATTCCAAAAGCCTAAAATAGCCTTGTCCCCCATCAAATTCCGGGGGAAAAAAGCCGGTCCCTGACGAAATTCCATAATTTTAGCATACAGACAAACGGAATGCGAATTTAGTGACGGGGATCCAGTGCTGAAATTGTCTTGAAACTGTTCTCATTCTGTCCCCTGCAGTAATTACATTACGGTTAATTACACCACTGTCTGCTGTCTAGGCTACAGGCCCTTGCAAAGATCAGCACCGCAGGACAGCTTTTATCGGGCCGCGAGGCTCTGGGTGGGCAGAGAGCCGAATTTCAACATCCCATTTTCGCCATGATATTTCAGTTGGCACTGAACGTTTTCAAAGTAGGCTTCACGTAGCCTACTTCTATACGGGTTGCGCAATCATATCAATCGGATTTAAAAAAAAAAATTCTTACGCGTAAAAAATTGTTTTAGGGTTCATTTAAGTTCAGCATTTTTACGAGAAGGAAAAATGTGTGTTTATTTGGCAAACTAAGTTCAGCAAATTGGCAGCTAGTCTAAGAGGAAGCAGTGCGCTACTGAGGTGTTCGGGCTTACGCCGGAAAAGAATGGAGCTTGGAGGTTCAGCTGCCGAAAAAAAAGCGAAGTCCGCAAAATGTACATCAGAGGAAACTGGTCTAACCGAAATACCATTCAGTCCGACTCTTCCTATGCCATTATGCACGGAACGTCACCTGCGTGACCTACTGCCGTAGCAACCCACATATTCCCGCCTTTAGACATATAGGAGGTAAATAACAACAACACAATAGGCTGGGCGTCATTAAATATTAAGAAGAGCAGGTTTTGTGCGAGCTCTCTGCCTTTATATCGCCCTACTGTCGAACCAGTGTGATACCCGTTCCGTTGAAGTTGCCCTCATAAATTATTAAAACCTAATGACATCTGTCTATCAAGAATGCGGTTTATTATTAACCAATTTCACCTGACAGTGCACTTGTTTTATTTACACAAGGCATCTAATAAAACAGTCTGCTGAGCGCGAGAGACCGCTGTTTTTTTTATTCCCACTTATTACTCATTAACACAAACTGCAAGAGCTATCATAGCTGTAGGTGGACTTGAACATCAGTTTAGTATTTTATTTCATATTCGTTGGCTACTTACTATATGTGGGCGATGCCCAATCCTAGAGCGAATGAACCGATGAACTGGCATTTTGCAACAGTGAATTAAAAATAAAAATGTGTAAACCGATGCATTCCGGATAACGCAGGTGTACTTTTGGAGATATAAATGTCTATGTCTACATTTACCTTGAGCCGCTCGGACCGAAAGAAGCTCTGTGTGATGCAAAGGAAATCACACAGAGGAAATTCACAAGGAAATGCAGATTTGTCGATAACCTTTCGTTAAAAAAAAAGTTCAAACAGCCGTGGGTATGCATAAATAGAAGCTAACTTGCTGCTAAACTATCTCGAACACTTTAACGAAAAACTGAATTAGACTGACTCTCTCTCTCTCTCGCTCTCCCTCTCTCTCTCTCCCCGTCTGTCTTTCTCCCCCCTCTCTCTCTCTCTCTCTCACACACACACACTCCTCCTCCCTCCCTCTTTTTCTCTCTGCTCTCCCTCTCCCATGATCTCTCTGTCAGTCAGTGCTCCCGTTGGCAGGGGAGAGATTGAAAGTGACACACACAGATTGTTCTGCGCTAAAGCTGACTGAGGCACAGGACTAGGAGATCTCTGCACCGCTTCTCTGTTTTCGCGAGCATCAAGTTTTACGCTGCCCCCTTTTGTTTCGTTTTTCAATTTCTTTTTGTCGTTTTTATTTTTGATTTCCGCGTCTGCAGATGGCCGTGTCTCCGATTCTGATGCGTTATTCCTGTCCTCGCCGATAAAGGTACAAGTCCGGAGGAGGACAACGCCGGAACCCAGTTTTGACAAAGAAACCGCCACGGACAAAAAGAGGACAAAGCAACCACTGCCGGACTCCTGTCAAGTTGTTTACTGCGTCCCTCTCCCGAGGCGGCGCGTGTTCCTGTACGATCCCGGCTTACTTCCACCAGCGACTCCTGGAGCGCTCTCTCTCTCTCTCTCTCTCTCTCTCTCTCTCTCTCTCTCTCTCTCTCTCATACACACACACACACACATGCCCTGTCCGTCCATCCTTATCGTTCGTCTCTCACTTGTCCTCTTTTAATCACACACTCTCACGCTCCAGCGGAGTGCGCAAAGGAGTAGCATCCAGCTCCGGTCCGAGCCGATTTCAACCCCTACCGAAGCAAGACCAAGTTCAGCCCTGGATTCAATACTCTTAATCAATGGACAGAGCCTTCTCCCCAGCCAGCCGAGGTACAGACACTCCATAAGCGGTGAGTACAATTCAGTCTTAATTTCCTCCCAACTTTTTTTTACTGCTTTAGTCTTCCTCCGATTAATTCCCTTACCTAATTATTAGGGTTATGCTTATACTTATCTATCAAAATGTCAATGACCAGTTCCATATTTGTTGAACTGTTCAAATGCAGTGGCTATATAGTGCAATATTATTGGGAGTCAAAGCAGCCGTGAAATGCATCAACATTATCGATGAGGTTAAATAAGACATGGAACTTGATTTATACGTTGATTAAACTCAGTGGAAGTTAATTAAGCCAAATGTTGTGGTTTCACAGATTATCAAGAAGTGTAGGGCCTTAAGTAAAACATTACCTTTTCTGGAATAATAATAAAAATAAGAATAATAATAACGCTTATTATTATTATTATTATTATTATTATTATTATTATTATTATTATTATTATTATTATTATTCCCAGAAAAGGTAATGTTTTACTTAAGGCCCTACATTCTTGATAATTTGTGAAACCACAACATTTGGCTTAATTAACTTCACTGAGCTTCGTGACGAGAAAACTTTGTAAGACTATTCAAATGGGCCTAAAACTGAAGTATTTTTAAAGGACAAGCCTACATTACAAAAATACTAATAAGTTCATTGTATTGATTTTCAGTTGTATTGATTTTTAAATATGCACATTTGGTATTTTGTAGATTGTAGATTTTGTAGATTGCCAAATAGTTTTTGATTTGGAGACTGATAATTCTAGAATTGTGGCGTAGACATAATAACAATAATAATAATAATAATAATAATAATAATAATAATAATAATAATAATAATAATAATAATAATAGCAGAATTTGTGGTTGTATTAATGATGACATAAGATTATTATTATTATTATTATTATTATTATTATTATTATTATTATTGCGGACGTGGTTTTTTCCTCGAGAAGAGGTGTTAGTCACTAAATTAGTTAGTTTTTCGGCTGGCCAATCGATACAGCTATTAGAATTGGCACTGGACTTAAGTTTAGATAGACTGCCAAATTGTTTTCTCCCCAAATTCGACTCCTTGAATGAACAGTTTCCCTTTATTTTCTTTTCAGTGACACAATATTTGTTCCGATTCTTTACCTGTCAACACTTGCATACGTGTCCTTGTGAGTGTACAAGTTGCCCGAGTGAATATTTCACTGTTCTTTTGCATAAGCAGGGTTTGATCCTATTTTTTCCACATTCGTCTTAGTACGGACTGTCGACGAACTTAAACCCACTCTTTAAAAAAAACCCAGCAATGACGTCTTTTTTGTGGGCTACATTATACCCACTTTAACACGTTTTAAAGTACTGCCAACGGCTCTTCATACACGATCGATCGCTAAAAGCGGTGCGGAAGGGTTGACTGTCTATCACGAGAAGGACCTCTCTGGTTATTAAAACAGTACAAGTCAACCATAGTATCACCTACATTAATATCAATAAATACTGCGACGTCTTCATTTCATAACTTTATCACACGAATGGGTCATTATGGTTCTATGAAATTATGGTCAACACATTCATATTTCTCACGTTAAACATGGCTATTTTGAATGATTTATTTTACTGTAGGCTACAATAGGCTACAATGTTGTATTGTTGCTTTCTCTTAATTACCTACAACATTTTCGTTCAATAGCAGTTTCCAAGATGGTAACTTTTAAAACAGCTGAATTGCAGTTCTTAAGACCCAGTTGTTAAGACCCTCTTTTCCTTTTTAAATGTTTTGATGAACCATAATCGCGCTCTTCTACGTAAAGTTTAGGCCTACAAAAACCTACATTTTCGAACCGGTCGCTTTCTTTTTTGCTATCACTTAACTACAGGCAACGTACAACCGTTATTTTAAAACATTAAGATACATGATTTTTTTCAGTCAACAACAGGGTAAACAACTAATTTTTACGGAACCCTTTACTACCAAGTTTGTTTTGGATTATTTGCAGAAAAAAACAAAACAAAGTTAATATGCTGTTTTGCCTTCTTCTTGCTTATTCCTAGTGTGTAGCAATGCTTATACACGTTTCTTTTTGAAAGAAAAAAAACTGTCTTCATCGGTTTGCATTTTATTATCAAAATCTCTATTATTAACTAATTAGAACGAGTTTAATTGTGGAGCAGAGCACCTGGCCGCCAGCAGCGCCCGTGCAGGGTACCACTGTACGAGTTGTATTGCACGCGAAGAGGCCCGCATGTTGATACGTGCCGCTCCAGCTCGCGCCAGTGAGTATGTGTTCGAATTCGTGTTTGCGTGAACTTTTTTTCCCCGAATGTACGGAAGATGTGCTGTGTTTGGAATTTACACGGCCTACCTATGCATTAACTACGGAATTAAGTGATTCACTTCGCTTGCAGTCTTGTGTGTGAAGAATAACTCACAGTCAAGTGTGTGTCCGCGTGCTTGTTGATTTCCGGAAAAATATTCATGTTAAGTGGAATGCATATATCTGATATTAAAGGGCTAATTCCTTACACGTTTTGTGGAGGTTTTGCGATTTAATGCAACAAGTCATTATTTAATACAACATTATGAGCCACGCAAGCGGCGCATTATTGGCGCAGTTATTGGTGGTGTTCGTCACTTTTTAAGTAATAATACTTGATTTAAAATCGTTTTGATTCAAAAACGTTTTCCACTGAGTTAGGAATCCACTGTTCTTTACGGTTCTCGGTACACGCGCTTCTCTCTCGCCGCGCGTGGGCAAGGCCCACTAGCGCAGAGGTTCTACATTTTCTTCAGTCTGAATTTGTATCAATCGCTAATTTTAACTCCTAAACCCAACCTAAAGACAAAACTTGAGACATTTATTCTCTGTACGTTTGTTGTAATCCGTCATATATTTTTATATCTGTAACCTCAGACCTGTTTTTCTAGCATCAATCGAAATTTATGTGGCAAGTATATTTTAGTTTTTCTTTACATCTATACATACATGCGTGCGTACATACATGCATACATACACACATACAGACAGACAGATACACACACACACACACACACACATGCACGCACGCATGCACACAAGTGCACGCACGCACGGACACACACACACACACCCACACTCACACACTCACAGGCACAGATATGTACATGTATACATACCAATCTTCGTAATCAACAGAAAAGATGTAGTTTGACATCTTGAGTTTGGCAGCTCTGGGTATATGCCTTTAGGACGCATAGTGAAGCACCAGTGTTGCTCAAGTAGGAATTCCCAATAGGAACATGTATCTGAGGAGATATAATATGCCAAAGATATAACAGATCAAGACTCAATATATTGCTACATAATACATAATGCGGCCGACATACATTAATATAGTGCCAGTCTTTATTCTGTTGCCGTTGAGAAAGAAATGTGTTTCCCTAAAAAACGAATCTACCAATGGTTAGGCACCTTCTGACTATCTGCAGTGAGTTCGAAGCATTCAATGAGCAGTTCTTGCAAGATTTTTATTTTTATTAAAAATAAAAAGTCTGCCCCACTGCGATAGATTCAATAATTTGTTTCAGAGAATCTCAGAAGCATTTATTGACAGGTACTATTAAAGCCTTTTTTTTAAAAACTGAATAATCATAATTTAGCAGCAATTCAACATAATTTTACACAGTTTGGTGCATAACAAATTAATTTTCTTCGGAAAAATATCGATTTCATGTATAATATTATATGTAATATTTTTCTACGTTTGGCTTTGGTTCTCCGGTCTCTACCTTCTTCAGATTTTTTTGCGAAATCAAACTTGTACTTAACAGACGTGTGACAAAAAGATAAACCACCATTTGTGTTATCCGGTTTGTGTTTTTTTTTCTCTTTCATTTCCTTACTCCAAAATTCAGCCTCCCCCATTTTTTTATTTTTAAAGTGAACTTTCCAGGAAGGGGAGTGTTAACAACAACTGACCCGAAGTTAACCAGAAGGTTCACAAAAGTTTCTACCTAAAATGTCATCAGTTTACCTCAAAGCAGGGCTGATCTCAGGCTTTTGGGCCTGTCTGTTGGGGGGGGGGGGGGGGGGGTAGGGGACGCTCATCGACCTCTCGCTCCTGTTCAGGACTGAGCTCGGAGCCTCTGGAACACACCGCACACGCGTATGAGTGGCATTAGGCCCGGAGAGGACAGTGTGCTGCCCGTCTTTTCGTTTACTTTATTCGTTTTTTTTTCACGTGGTTTGTTTTTCCCCTCCCCCACTCTACCTCACCTTTCTTTCTCCTGCATTCTTCGCTCTCATTTTTTGTTTCTTCTTCTCTTGTTATGCACTTTAAAAAAAAATGATTTTGGAATTGTTTTCCTTATTAAATGTTTTCCCCTTCGTGTATTCACTGTCTCTCCTAATGCGGTAGTCGCAGGATCGAAAAATGAGCAGCTTTTCCGAAATGCACTCTGTCGCTGTATTTCCAGTGTTCGTTTCTTCTTTCGTTATTAACCCTTTACTCCCCAGCCCTCGTTCTCTCTATTTCTCATCCCTTCTTTCTTTCTGTTCCTCTGTGCAATCAGAACTATCTCTCCCCGCTGATATCAGGGGTGTGGCAGGGCTGTTAAATAGCAGATTAGACGCTCGCCATATCAGCGCTGTTTGGGAACATGGAAATGACACTTTAATACTGCACTTTTAATACTGCACTTTTAATTTCAGCCTCTATATGCAGTCTACAGCTACATTAAAACAACAAGTTGTCCACATGCCATCTTACAATAAAGCAACAAGTTGTTGACACGTAGTCTGTCACGTTAAAACAACAGGCTGCTCACATGTTGTCTGTGACATTGAAACAGCGAGTTGTTCGCAAGTAGTCGGTCACGCTAGAACAACAACCTGTTCAAATGCAGTCTGTTGCACTAAAACATCGCGTTTGTGCACCATGGCTGTGTCACTGCTCATTGTGCCAACATACAGATGTCGTCACGGTTACCGCAGGTATTGCAACAACACCGTGCCCTGCAGTAAATGGTGAGACTGCAGTAAAGTGACCTTGGCGACGGTGGCTCAAGACCAGGGGGACAGTTTCCATACCGCAGTTTCGCAAGCCTCACCTGATACCCCAGAAGTCCAGCAGGCCGCCCTGTCTTCATATCGAACGCAATAAAACGTTCCGTGTTAAATGAAACTCTCACGGAGAGCGTTTTGATCCCTGTTGGAGTATTTTATAGTCGCAATGCTGAAAAGTGCAAGTTTGTAGCTTATAGTTCTGGTCTCATTTTATTGAGTCATATTCTGAGGTTGTATAAATGACCCAGTGAGCTCTGTCTGGCCCTGATTTCGTGATTCAGCTGAAGAGAAACATCTTGTGCGGCTCAACTTGATTTCATGTCTCTCAACTCAAACCTTTGAGTAATGCTGTAGTTCCCCAGCATGGGCTGCTGTGCATGTGCTATTGCTGTATTGTGCACTTTGGTTTAAACTTAACTGAGCCATAATTATGACAGATTACCCTGGGTTATTTTAATTGTGAATATGAGCCGTATAAGTTTGTCTCTTCCTCTGCACTGGAATGATGGGAAGCACATTTCCTAAAATGATATTCATACTATGCATGTGAGTGTGTGTTTGTGTGTGTGCATGCGCGTGTGCATGCATATTACGCATGTGAGTGTGTGCGTGTATGAGTGTGTCCGTGCGTATGCATGCATGCACGTGTGCATGCATATTATGCGTGTGAGTGTGTGTGTTTATGTGTGTGTGCACATGCATGTGTGCATGGTGTGTGTGTCTGTATGTACGTATGTTGCATGAACTTATGCATGTATGTTTGTATGTGTGTACGTCCTCTGTACATCAATAATGGCAGTTAATGTACCAATTACTGTGTCCAGTACCGTCATCTGTACAATCACTGATATATATTTACTGTATATATTTCAATTAAAAGCAAAAAAAAGTATGTGAATTGAAATTAAGCTTGCGAGACTGGATTTTAAAATATTCTGCATAGTCTTCCAACCTGTTGGATTGGTGACCAAATTAGCCTTTCAACAGTTGTTGTATTAAAAGTCGTATTGCAATATAAAAATATGTGTACTTAGGTCAGGGAGAGGTGCGCACAGGTCTGATTGGTCCATAAATCCATCGTTGTGCCCATCAATATTTCCCATCACCCGCTGCACATAGTTTACCTTTGCTTGGGGTGCCATCTCTGCTTACATGGAACGCCTGGTACCATATAAGCATGCGACAGAGGATTTGGATATTTCTGTATATTAGAAAGGAATGGCAAAGATTTTTTGAGCCTTGGGGTAGATTTGTAGATCCCTCTGCTGCTGTCTGGTTACCCTGCTGTGAGTTGTGTCTTTGTGTTGTGTTGTGTACTTTTTGTAATTTGTATGTTTGTCCTAATATTGTAGCTCGTACTTCCCCCTAGTTTGACTAGCACAAGTTAGGTCAGGATAGTGTTCACTGCGTGAACTGTACTGTGTTCTTGGCTATGAATAATTGTACGAAATGAGTACTGTATCTTATCGAACCTTTGTTTTGTAGTTGGTCCAATGACCTTGATATGCACTTTTGTACGTCGCTTTGGATGAAAGCGTCTGCTAAATAAATGTAATGTATTGTGTCTGATATTCCTGAGGTTGACATAGTCTGGTTGGATCTCAATGCTGAAGACGCCGTATTTTGATCCAGAGCTTGACTGTGAAGTCACGTTTTTATACGGTTGCTACTGCAGCTTAAATTAGGCCCGTCTAATTACAAGGGTGATGGTTATTTGAGGAAGAATGACTGCTGTCGTTCTTCCCTTTTCCCATATTTTTCTCTCATAATCCTAAATTACATTGTTGTAAAGGTTATGCTTGATGAAATGCCATCATAGACCAAAAGAACAAAAAAAACAGCAAAAAAAAAAAAGAGAAAATCATCCATCTCCAGTCTTTAAAATGACTGCTATAATGTTCTCATGTTTCAAACGCAACCTATCAAAAAACAGAACTTATAATTCTCCCCACCGCTTCCTTTGTGTTTTAAAAAGGCATCCAGTTCACCACCAGTTTAAGCACATGGGGAAAAGTGCAATAAGTCAAGTTCAAATTAAAGTGTCAATTACAACTTTGAGAAAATGCTAAAGAATAGCTTAAGTGGCTAAAGAAGAAGTGTTGTGACAAAGAATGTACTTTAGACATAATTTGATGCAAAGCGGCGTTTCTGAGCCTATAAATGCTGGGGTTCTGCAAAGGGCAGGTATATGAACCCATAAAAACATGTTCCGCACGCTGGTAATTCGTAGTCAATTTAGCCAAATGTTTTGCAATTTTCTCTCGGTTTTGCGTACGTTTTTTAACACACTGCTTTGTCACTTTCTCCAAAAGTATATTTTTTAGATATTGATATGAAGACAACCGCTTACAAATTCAATGTAGACATTGTATATATATATATATGTGTGTGTGTGTGTGTGTGTGTGTGTGTGTGTATACAGTATATTGGTTTTTTTGTCTGTTAATGTTTTTATAGTTTGTGACCCATAACCAATTTTCTTCCACAGACAATGTGGAGCACCAGAATGAATTTATACAATTATAACATTAACACCATTTATAAACATAGTCATTTAGTTTTTGAATTTTACCTCATTTAGTCATGCAGAGTAGTACTCCTCAGTAGTAATTTCTTGTGTATGACAGTGACATGAATGAGACTTCCATTTCAGAAAACGTAGTTGAAATGATGTTGCGAATGTAAATAATGCTATTATACCTATAGCTAATGTGGCCCTGCCAATTGCTAAAAGTGAAATTGGTCAGGATTCAAATGGATGTGAAATCGGGCTTTTTCTTGCGTGCGATTGCCAGTCTGCGGAGATAGCATCTTTTACTGTGACATACCTCTGATGCTACAGATAAGCAACAAGCTAGTCCGTTTAAAAAAGGCAACAATAGTCCTATATAAGACAGACCATCATAGTTTTCTATTTATTGTAGGATTATAACTGTTCTGTTAGTTACAACAATGGACCACAGTAGTCCGGTCTGGAAGATTACCTTCTTTTTGAATAGGAGTGTTAAAGAAAGAAATAAATATGCTCAACGCTTTGATTTATTTTTTATTACTCTTTCAGATTATCAGAAGTTTTATGTGGCCAAATGATATATGTGTACGTCCAATTTAAATTCTTCAAAGGATTATAGGTTTACATATGTAAAGGACAACGAACAAAAAATGGTTCACTCTCAATGTATTTGTAGTTTGCATTGCAGGTGTAATTAAACAATTATATGTGACCGAAGCTATAAATTCAAGTCAAGTTTTCTGTAAAAAAAAAAAAACCAAAAAAAAAAAAAAACAAGTAAATACAATTTTTAAAAATATAATTAATTGGGATGGATTTAGTTGAACTCCACGAAGTGCACACTATCTAAGAGACTCTTATATGGTACCTTGAGTCATCAAAACTGAACTGAAACTGGAACAGTAAATAGTACTTAGAGTAATACATGGCAAAGACCACCAGTGAGGTCTTTTTTTAAACCCCAAGCCAAAGTACAATCCTCCAATCATATGTCTACAAACCACACTCATCGATGGAGCCAAAAGCCTGGAAATAAACAAAGACAAAGAATATTTGAGAGAGAACATCGATTTCTCTGCATGTTCCGTGGGGGGGAAAAAAATGCAGTTTGGGTTTGGATTTTTTTTAAAAAGGAAGAAAGAAAGCGAAGAGCTGTTAAAATGGAGTGAAGTTTGCTAAATAATTTTAACGAGCGACTGTGTTTACAGATGGGATTGGTGTTAGAAGCTTCTCTCCCGGCCCCTCCCTCTCACGGCGAGCTCTTTGAGCGCCAGAGATTTCTGCAGCACTTCCTCTGTTGGGTCGAGTGACGGTGGCCAAAAATCAGTGCGACCTTAACAGCGCATTTCTGTCCTCGACCGAGTAACGAAATTCAGCCAGTTGTGTTAACCTGAGAACTCGATTCGAACTTTTCCCAGCGCCCAGCATCATATTTTGTAAGAAAAAGACTTGAGATGGTTGAAGTTTAAAAAGCGCCTCGCACTGGAGTTAAGGCATATATCCATGTGTGCTCTATCATGGGGGGGGGGGGGGGGGGGGGGGGGCAGGGGTTGATAGGAGGAGGGGTAAATGGTTTTTTCGGACATGCGGTGAGTCAGGGCTTTTCTGGGTCGGACCTCCTGACAGCAGGAGGAAAACTCGAGAGAAGTGTTCTCTCTTCCGCTCCTGTGTTCTGCGTTTCGCTGATTGATTAGAGAGAGACGGCAGCTCCTGTGTGTCTGGACAATTTGTAGTTTCTTTTAACATCTTTGAATTTTAAAAAAACGTTTTTTTTTTTTTGGTTTTTTTTCTTCCCAGTGCAGGGTTACTATGATTCTTGGCCTCAATAAAAAGAAAGGGTGTTTTATTTCAAATCTAGAAAACACAGTTGTGAAAATTATTTTTGTCCCTTATGCAATGGTCTCTGGTGCCTTGGATTGCCCTCTTGAATATTTGCACAAGTGGGTTTCTTTAATGTCTTTGCAAAACGGCTAATTTAAAAAAGTCATTTATTTTTCATTTTTATGCCATCCCATTCATTTGAGAGTTGGCTCTGAACAGAAATACAAAATGAAAATGCAAAAACAAAAACTTGCAAACCTGATGCGTAACAAGAAAAAAAAAGGCATACCAAAGTGATGCAAAGGCATACAAAAATGGCTTAATTAAGGTAATGCATCACACTGACTGCCCAGCCGTTGGATTCCTGGTGTACTTTTCATCAGATAACTAAAAAAAAAAAAAAACTCAGCTTGCAAGTCGTGCCTGCTGAGGTTGTACATGTGTTTATTACCTGATTACACTTCAAGAATTACATTTAATATCATTTTCGGTTTCACCTGTTCTTCATGGTGCCTGCAACCTGAGATCGTGGCACTCGAGAACAGAAATAGTAGCGCAGTATAAAAGCTGATGTTTACGTTCGACGTCGCTGTGCAATCTGCTTTGGGGTTAACCGGGACGAACTGCGGAAACTTCTCAAAATTTTGTAAACCGTATTAATTCTATACAAAAAAAAAAAAAACTATCTGGGCCAGTCGAAAACGTGCAGTAAAGCCGAAGCAATATCAGTAGAGCCCAGAAAGTGGGCGAGACCTGGCGGGTGATTCTCAGGTCCTGTACGGTCGATCCGTGTGGCTGGGGGTTCGATTCCCCCCTGGCACGGCGCTCTCCGAGCTGCGACCCCATCTCCATCTGTAACCCTGTTTAAATTCTGCTTTCCTTATATTTAAAAAAAACCCATTAAGTGAGCCACCCCTTTAATCGATTTTAATCGATGCAAACTACGCCAGGAAGTCGATGGGCGGACATGCTCAGAGTTCAGTGTATTTGAGTAAGAAATGTAAGTGCCTGTTATTAGTGGATCTGTGGAGCTACTCGCTGTTTGGGTGTGGTGTGCAGGGCTGATGGTCAGTGTACTGTGTCAGTTGTTGCTGTTGTTTTTTAGATTTTGATCATGTGTGTGTTCTGTTTGGTTCTCTATGTGTTCTTATTGGTTCTCCTTGTGGTCTGATTGATTATTCATGTGTTCTCTGATTGGGTCTCTGTGCATTGTGACTGGTTCTCTGCATGGTCTAATTGGTACTTGTGTGTTCTGATTGGTTCTCAGTGTGTTGTGATTCACTTTCTGTGTGTTTGGCTTCCATGTGTGTGAGCTTGGCGAGTCTTTCCTGTGAGTCAGTGTGTGGTCCCTAGCCTCAGTCCCACATCCCAAATCCTGGCTGTGGCGTGTGTGTGTGTGTGTGTGTGTGTGTGTGTGTGTGGCTGTGTGTTTGTGGTGTGTGTGTGTGTAACATGCCCTTAGTGCACAAACACAAATGCACACACACCCATTATATGCGTGTATATATAATGTATATATATATATATATATATATATATATAGAAAAAGAGAGAAAGAGAGAGAGAGAGTAATAAAGGCCTGCTGTGAACTATTTATCTTTTATTATCAAACCTAATGTTTATGGGAGAGCTAAACGTGCTCGCCAGAAGGGAAGACACTCCCTTTCCCAGCCCGAAACTCTCCGTACGCATACACCACAACCCTCATAACACACACACTCACTCATACACATACATGCGCACACACACACACACACACACACACATACTGTACACATACACACACACACACGCACACATACACACGCTCACATATACACACACTCAGAAACACACACAGGCACACACACTCACTTATACACATACATGCACACACACACACATACACTCACTCACATATACACACACACTCAGAAACACACACAGGCACACACACACACTCACTCATACATACACATGCACACTCACTCATAAACACACATGCACACACACACACACACAGATGTACAGGCACACACACACATATACACACACACACTTACAGGTGCACACACTCACACACACACACACACACATACACAATGGCACGGTCTCCTGAGATGAACGGGTCGGCAGCAAACTTCGGGCTGACGCGGGGAGAGCGATCTCTCAGTCTTGGCTGTTTCTTTGATAAGAGTCTGTCGGTCCAGTCTTCATTACACCTCCACAGCAGATCTCTGAACACAAAATCGGCACCAGGGCCCGCTATATCTGTCACTCAACTCACCCTTTATCAAGCAATAAAGCTTTCACGGGCCACCGACTACGCTAGTACAGAAGAGCAGGGCGTTAGCGTACAAAAACGTCTTCAGTCTGTTATTAACCATTGTTGCCATTTTTCATGAATGAAAAATCTTTTTTTAATTGATATTCATGTTGTGCTAAAAGCCTGACGATGTGAACCGTCTCCGGAAATTTGGGCCACATGCTAGTTATGATCGTTGTTTCATTGTGAGACAACACTTTGAAAAGAACGTTACCCATACAGTCCAGGAGCATGTTCATTTTTCCAATCAGGTTCTGTTAAAGTCACAGAAACAGTTTCAAGGTCTACAAAAACTTCTTTAAAAAAAAAAAAAAAAACCCTCCTACCTACACACTACATTTTTGGAGGGCTAGTATGTTACACACAAGCTTTAATGGTAGTCTTCCCAGATGGTAATCTTTTAGTTATGATAAAACATCATTGAGGTTACGTGTCAAAAATATTCTAAGAATGTTCTGAATGAAAGTGTTGAAATGACGGATGTGTTCAGCGTGGCTAACATTCCCATAAATAAAAGAAACGCCCCAGTACAAAATTTATTTTTAACTTGAATAACCTGGGGGGTAATTCCTGTCCCTTTCAAAACGTGAACATTTTCTTTCATGGTCGTCCTTTTTCCCTCTCACTCATTCTTATCCCCTCCTTTCTTTCATCCTCCTTTTGCTTCTGTATTTCTCGTTCCTCTTTTTTGAATTTCAAGTGACTCTATCTTGCTCCTTACACCCCTCTCTCTCCCTCTCTCTCTTCCTCCTTCCTTCCCTCCTTCCTTTCTTTTCCTCTCCCTGCACTGAGCGCGCTCAGACCGGCAGCAGACCGCTCTCTGCCCTCTGCTTCCTGTGTGTGGCACAGCTGGCTGTGAGCGCCGGGTCAGAGCCAGGAGCCAGAGCAGAGAGAACCGCTGGGAGGGAGGGAGGGAGGGAGGGAGAGAGAGAGAGAGCAGAGAAAGAGAGAGAGGGAGGAGGGAGAGAGAGAGAGAAAGAGAGGGGGGGAGAAGAGAAGAGAGAGGAATAGAGAGGGAGAGAGAGAAAGGGAGAGAGAGGAGAGAGGAATAGAGAGAGAGACGGGATAGAGAGGGAGGAGAGAGAAGAGAGAGGAGTGAGGGCTAGAGAGAGATACAGGGGGAGAGAGGGATAGAGAGAGAGAAAGAGAGGAAAAGGGATAGAGGGGGCGAGAGCAAGATAGAGGGAGGGAGGGATAGATAGGAATGCAAAGGGAGAAAGGGATAGAGATAGAGGGATAAAGAGGGACAGATAGAGGGAAAGGAAGACAAGAACCACTCATTCACTTTATTTGTTATTCTTCTTTGTGATATTAATGCATTTAACTGTTTTAAAAAGCTGCAGCAGTGCATGTGTGACTAATAGTCGTGTTATAAATGTGAAACTATAGCAGAGTGGGGAAATGTGCTTTGTGTACACAGAGTAGTGCAGTGGAGTTTAGACTCTCGTGTGTGTTTGAGTTTGTGTGCGTGTGTGTGTGTGTGTGTGTGCGTGCGTGTGTGCGTGCGCGCGCGCGTGCGTGTGTGTGTGTGTGTGTGTGTGTGTGTGTGTGTGTGTTTGAGTTTGTTTGCGTGTGTGTGGGCAGTGTGTATTTATGTTCACAGATCCCCTGCAATTATCTCTGAATATACTAGCAGCAGTTTAGAGCATGGTGATATCATTGCGATTTATTAATCCTTTAAGGTGTAGAATCACAAATACGTGATTAGAATGTTCTTAACTGAATGTCACAATCACTACTGGTAAGTTAACTGAAAGTGAAGTAGGTCTGCAGCACCTGCTTGAAATTTAAGAAAAAAAGCGCATCCCAAAATTAATTTAGTTATTTTATAAGAACAAAATATTTAAAAAAAAAATTTTTTTTAAAACCTCCTCTTCAAAAGGTTAGTAATAATCATAGTGACCCCGTGGACTTCAGCAGGAAGTGATGACAAACTATGAATGTAAATGATATTTCAATATTTCAACTGCTGTCTACACTCAATATGTCTCATGCCAATAAATTATATTTATTTAATATTGCACTATAAATTTTTTTTAGTTATTTTTATCGTCTCCCAGGACTATAGCGTACGGTCTGAAGTGAGTTTGGAGCAGACAGGCGTGGTTTTGTACGTGTCTGCGTCTGGCGGGGTCAGCCTGTTCATGTTCCTGTTCTGGCTCCCAGTCGGTTTCAGTATTTAAAACAATAATTTTTTAAAATCATTTTGTGTGCCGTGGTTTAAAGAGTCCACTCACCTAGAAACTGAAATAAAAACTGCTTTCGTGATTCTCTGTGACTGAGGGGAACGTCTCGCAAATCAACGTTATCCTGAGACGCAACAGGTGTGGAGTTCTGCGATCTCGAGCTCTCAGAGCCTGGTGCGGTGTTAATATTTAAAGGCCATCTCTCTCTCTCTCTCTCTCTCTCTCTCTCTCTCTCTCTCTCTCTCTCTCTCTCTCTCTCTCTCTCTCTCTCTCTGTCTCTATATCCATGTATTATTTAGCAGAGCTAAACCCAGAGAACTTGACTCGCACACTGTTCGGTTCAGTTTGGTGAAAGAGAAAGGAGAGATAAGCAGACATTGTAATCAAATCTGAAAATGTTATGATTTCATGAGGTCCATGTCCAGATCTTAGGCCGCATATTTTTATTTCTTTTTATTTTTTGTTGTTGTTGTCGGTAACACTTCCCCACTGTTAAAGAGATGCGTTTTTACAGCGTCTGACTGTAAACAACATATATATTAGATTAATAATTAGCACACTTATATCCACGAGCCATTCTCTGAACATCTCTGAAGTTATGCAAAGACCCAAAGTACAATCACAAATGCCACCTTATGCATGGACGATCGGTTTATAAACAACCTTTATTCAGTGCAGCTATTCAGGTTGTCATCTTTAAGAAAGAGAATAAAATCACTTTCTGAATTTCCGATAACCTTCAGCTCGGGTTAAAAAATTCAATTATTTTTTAAACCAGCACAGCTCCCCCTGCTGGCCAGCATGATCACACGGTTGAATGAGGCCTACTGGATTCCCCTTTGACCTTTGCAACGAGCACCGGCCGTACTTAGCCAGTGTTTGCACAGATGTGTAACGGTCCTTGCTGGGAGTTGCTCACTGCTTGGCACAGTGTATTTACTGTGCGAAGGGCCTGCCCTGTGCGGCTGATTAGCCCCCTTCATGTTGGGGGGGGGCGGGGGGGGGGGGGGGGTTTACCTCCTCAGCCGAACGGTTTTCAGCGGAGGCAGATCCAGGCTGAGATACAGAGTCAAGGCCCTTCGACAAGGATCAGCTGCCCTGGAAGGTTCCGTGAGTTCAAGCCGAGGCTTGTCAGGCAGGGCAGAACGGCGGCGTTACTGAGAGAGAGAGAGGGAGGGAGAGAAGTACAGTGCATTAGAGTAGGATTCAGTTTGCCGAGGTCCTGGGTTTCTAGTTATATGTAGATGTGATGCTGTGACCGCACTATGAAAGCTTTCGCGATAGATCAACCTTGATTAAGTCTGGTTCAATCTGATCATGCCGGGGTTTTCAACCTTTTGCGATCCCGGGCCCCCCCCAGCCAGGCTCAAAGGCATCCAGGGGGCCCCCCCACCATAAATTACAAAGGGTTATATTGAAATATTTTCCCAAAACTATATGGACTCAATGCATATCAAGTCTGGCCAGGGATCCCCTGCAGTACCTTCAAGGACCCCTAGGGGGTCCACAGACCCCCTGGTTGAAAACCGGGGTGATAGAGTAAATTTGGTCCATCGTCGTGGGCTCACATGTTAGAGTAAAATGAATCTCAGCATTTTGCCGCCATGTCCGCGGCTTAGCTGGTGAACTGTGAGGCTGAACTGAACGAGCTTCGGAAAAAGAGAAAGAGTGTGAAAAGAAGGGAAGAGGGAAAAAAAGGGAGGATAAACCGAGCAGACAACTGCTGTAAGGTGGCGACAGGGAACGTGGGCTCACCCAGCACACGGGACGGTGAAGGGACCGTACCAGAGGCCAGAACCCCAGAACGAGGGCTGCAGCTCTGGGTAGCAAGCCGGCAGCATCCCCCTGTAGTCCTTGCGTCCCCCCCGAACCCTCTCTGGGGCTCGAGTCTCTCAATAACTGCTTCATTATTATACTGGATGGGGGGGGAAGATGGAGCTGCATGTCCACCGTTTGCTTTTTCCTGAACGCCGTGCAAAAAAACTGTTTATTAGAAGCAGACCTTTGAGTTAGAGACGTCTTTGTCTCTTGTTAGCGAGTGGGGGGGGGGGGAAATGAAACAGTCTCGTCAGAGTTATTAAGATTTATAAGCATTAATTACACACGCACGCTACGGTGCTCCCTCCCTCTCTTTCCCAGATTAGGATCTGGGTTGGGTTCAGTGGAAATGATGAGCTGCTGACACGTGGTCGACACCACAGTGTACAGAAGGGCTGCCCAACCCTGCTCCTGGAGATCTCCTGTCCTGTAGGCTTTCACTCCAAACCCTAGCAAAGCACACCTCATTCAGCAGCTAGAGCAGGGCTGCCCAACCCTGCTCCTGGAGATCTCCTGTCCTGTAGGCTTTCACTCCAACCCCTAACAAAGCACACCTCATTCGACAGCTAGAGCAGGGCTGCCCAACCCTGCTCCTGGAGATCTACTGTCTGACCCTAACAAAGCACACCACATTCAACAGCTAGAGCAGGGCTGCCCAACCCTGTTCCTGGAGATCTACCGTCCTGTAGGTTTTTACTCCAACCTTAACCAAGCACACTTCTTTCAACAGCTAGAGGAGATCTACTGTCCTGTAGGTTTTCACTCCAACCCTAACAAAGACACACCTCATTCAACTGCAAGAGCTCTCATTGAGCTGCTGCTAAGTAGAATCAGGTGCCAAATCAGGGTTGGAATGAAGACCTCTTGGACGGTAGATCTCCAGCAGCAGGGTTGAGCAGCCCTGGTGTAGAGGAAGGCAGGACTCTCATCTCGCCTTGGAGGACGAAACGGGCAGACACAAGTCACAGGAAACTCACTGCGGAGTCCTGTCGCCGATTAGATCTCCTTGGATTCAGAAGCTGCTTGCTTGGGGGATTTCTTTGGCAGTCAGAAAGTGTCTTTGCTGTAATGACGTGACACAGTGATATATCCAGAGCGGGGGGTAACACCAGCTCTGTGTTGTTGGTTCCCACTGTACCTTGAAGTGTGCTGTTTAGTCACACGGTGTTACGCTGCATGGTGCTCTGATGCTGGCAGGGTTGCCGACTCTCACGTTTTGGGCAGCAGACGCAAGCTTTCAGGCTCTGTCTCACTTTCACTCTCGGGAAACACAAACAAATCTCAGCGCAAACGAAACCGTAACACCTCAATCGCTCACCACCCCGGTCCCAGATCTCGGTCGCCCCCCCACCACCCACAAACGGAATACATCTCACGCCAGCTCACCAAACCTTCCCTCTTCACCTTTCACGGTGAGAACCCTTTGAGAACCTCTGACAGGTGCGCACTCATCCAGAACCAGAACAAAGATCTGGGTTTGCTCCTTGTCATCGAAAGACTTTCCACCACCCAGCTTTTTATCCAAAACACGTTTCCTTTTGTGTTCTTTTGCCTCCCGTGGAGTACTCATGTTCTAGCAAAGCCAATAAAGCGCTGGAAGAAAGAGAGGACTTGGCTGTGATTGGTTGAAGAGTGAGGGGGCGGGATTTGTTCCATACAGAAGAGAACTTGGCCCTGATTGGTTGAAGAGTGAGGGGGCGGGATTAGTTCCATATACAGAATACTCTGTTTATGTTGGAAAGGAGTATTTAATACCCGCTATTAACTCTGTATGTGTGTGTTTTTGTAATCATGTGAAGCTATTGTTTGAGGACCAGCTGTCAGTTTATTATCCCAGCACTACAACCAATTTAAATTAAAGCAGAATCAAAGGACCGCCTGCAGTCTCTGACTTGTATGTTGTGGTAAACTACGTTTTCATTGAACTCTTACTAGAACCGCAACACTTTTTTGACTTTTCAGAACTTTTTCTCTTGATTTTCTATTATGTATCTGCTCCTGAATCAACCCAATAATTTAACCAAATGTGCATTTTTGCCAAACTGTAGTTTTTTGTCAGACCGAGACTCAAGTACTTTTATTTTTTTAGTGGGGCTTCATATTTTATGCAGATGAGGAGCTTTGCTAAGTTGTGTTTTGTTCTGTTTTCCTGTTTTGTGAAAATGAAAGTTGGTGAACAGAGGAGAGGGGAAGGCCGCTGCCTCGTGTTGCGATGCGATGACTTTGCTCTCAGCGACTGGGCTGGGAAAACAAACAGAGGGGGCTTGGCAAAGGGCCTCGCTCTGTCCAGGAAACTCACTTCTGTCTGTTCTTTGTACCTCCCTCTTAGTCTCCCTCTCCCTCTCTCTTTCTCTCTCTATCACTTTCTCCCTCCCTCTCTCCCTCTTACTCTTTCACTCCCTCACTCTCTTTCTCTCCTTCCCTCCCTCTCTCTCACTTCCTCTATGCCCTTTTACATAGTCTTGCTCTGCTTCACTTTCATGCATGTGTATATACACAGATGCACA